>CAKNYM010052080.1:347850-460560 GCA_932195095.1 Andricus curvator
GCTTTACATTCTCACGCACTCAAACATTCTTTCTAATACTCCAACAAAAAGTTTATGTATACAAAAAATGAAAAAATGAGTTTCCGCAAATCTCTTGTACACACGCCGGGTGTCGAACTTCTGATGTAACTTTATATTATATTGTTTTGTTTGTCAGATATGAATTTAAATTCGTTACATCCTAATATTAATTAATTGAAGTTAAAATTAATATTCTTTAATAAAAGAATTCCTTCAATAAAACATTAACAATTTTTACACATTAAAAGTGCTTGGTGTGTGAATAAATCATTAAAAATAATAAAGATTGTATGATTATACTTGCGATTAGGCTACATATTATAATTATTATAAATTCAATATAAATTTATTATAACTTTACTATATAATTCAATTGAAAGAAAATGTTTTTAAACATTCTTAAAAAATGTATTGTAATTTCCTAAATACCTAAATCTTTTATTCAAACATTATTATCTTCTGAATTCATCTCTGTAATTTTTGTTTAAGTCCAAATTGTGATTCTGTCTAGAGACTAGCTAAAATCTGGACAATCTTTATGTATTCAAATTCGTAGCGAACTCCTAGATAGCGCCATGCTTGGAACTAGACAGCAGAAAAGTTTGAATCAATTACGTAGCCAAACTAGACAGTGCCAGTGTAGGGCCAGGCTAGTATTGCGTGAATAGACAGGCTTGAGAAAAACTGTACTGGCTTTAGCATGATTCAAGACTGCCACGAAATTTTTCCACACGGGTTGGGTCGTTTCCGGCCCGTTTCCAGAAATTCTCATCCAGATTTTAAATGCTATAGAGATGAGAATGCATTTTTATTTTCGTGAAGACTAGTTACAACTCAATTCTTAGACTTTGTTTACCACTCTGATTTCAAAAATTCTCGTCTATTTGATAAATATCTGGAATTTTTGGTAGTTTTTGATAAAAAAGAAAGAAAACAAAAGTTGCATCCTTGTATATGAGAGAGGCAAGAAGGACTACGGAGGAAACGGTGGGAGACCAATTTCGAGTTTTCTCGGAAATTAGCTCCATCCTTAGTTTTGACATCGTCATCTTGTCCCTAATTTGGCGGTCCTTAAGTTCTTGAAAAAATTTCAGGTATTTGTTCTACCTGTTCCTTTGCCTATACTATAAACCTAGGATTTAGTTTAGCTTCAGGAAGGGACAAGAGACCACCCCTGTCTCCTCCCTTTCGTTGTCTCGTCTTCTCATCCTTATCTTCCTCCGACTCGTTAGATACGCGTGTTTGATGTGAATGGCCAATTTAAGACTGGCAGCGGGTTTTAGAAATCTTCTAAGATCCCTACAATATTTTGTTTATTATGCTAACAAATATAACAATATTTTAAAAGTAATTAGCGAGGAAATAGCTAAAATGGTCAAATTTAAATTTATGATACCAATTTATTTACTTTAAAAGTAAGTTTATAATAATTCTATTGTTTTGAACTGAAACCGAAAAGCAAAAAAGGCAAAGATTGAAGTGTCTGGGCGCAAAGAATATAGATTATTTTGTGCTACACTGACCGAATTTTAGTGCCCCTAAACACGGCCTTTTTAAAATTAAAAATTATAACTCCAAAATTATAATTCCAAAAACTGCGATCCAAATTTTTAATTTAAAAAATTGGTGGTAATTGAAGGTGAATTTGAGAAATGTTGAGAGAATTACAAAAAAATTGAAAGAAATTCGAAAAATTTCAAGGAAATTCAAAAGAATTCAAAGTATTTAAGGTGATCCAAAGAATATATCTGAATAATTCAAGGAAAATTCTAAGAATTCAAAGGGTTAATGAATTCAAAAGTTATTAAATTCAAATAAATGCAGAAAACTGGGTGATGTCAATATATGTAGGAGTGTAACTTGTAGGGCGTAGGCATTTGAAGAAATTAAAAATAATATTAGCTAATGTGCAGAAATATGGCAATGGCCCAAACAGGGACCAGGCTTGGAAAAACTAGGCCCTGGCCTGGTGATCTAGCCTGGGCCAAACTCGAATGAAACGCCAAATCTGGACAGGGCCCGGTTATATTGCCAGGCTTGATCGCCCAGCTTGGCCCAGGCTTGGCCCGAGTTTATTATCGATTTCTAGCCATTTTTTATTTTCTTAATTAAAATTCGAAATTAAGCAGAAATATTTTGTATTTAAATTTAAAGTTGACAAATGAACATCATTACATAAATTAACAACATATTTACACTTTATAATTCGAAGAAAAAGTCTTCTCAGTTTGAGGTTAGAAGTCACGTGCAATCTTAATATGAAAATATTATTTATAATTAATATAAGTACTTACTTGCACTTTCACCGCGTAAATATGGGATACTGCCGATTGCGTCATGCCTCCGGACTCTTAGAGTGCTTTTTATTTCAGGCATTTTTATAAATTTAATTTCAATGATGACTTATATTTTTTTCATCGACCATCATCAATCACCACCATCACCACTAATTTAAATCATTCACTTTCACAAAATTTATAAATTAAGTTTGGCTCAAACTATCACAATAATTTTTTTTATCACAATAAAAAAGATTTTCTGGAAAATCCCAACTTTTATATTTTTTTTTCTATATATTTTACCATTTCTGCTTATATAAGGAAGATATTCTATCAGCATAATCCGGACTGAACTGTTTTTTAGGATAAGAGAATATTTTTTCCTAAAAATATAATTTTGAAATCTTTCTCATAAACGATTCAAGATATCGCAAAAGAGCAAGAGGTATTTCTTATGAAACTTTTTTAGACGTGCAAACTTTTATATTAACGTTTTTTTCGTATCTGTCGTCATTTGCGAGAAAAATGAGAAAATTCGTTTTTATGAAAAAAAATATTCTCCAGGCCACAAAAGTTATTTAAAATCCGTATAAAAGTCGCAAGATGTCTTCCTTATGAAAGTACAATTTCAACAAAAAATTGGCGAAAAGTATAAGTGTGGATTTTTTCAGAATATCCACTTTTAATATTTCGAGAAAACCCTCTAAAAAACGACATATATTTCGTCCCCGACAGATTCTGCGACTTGAAATGTAGAACCAGCCTGCTCTGAAATATATTTAGTCTTGTGATTATTAAACCCTCGGTTTTCAATAAAAATATTTTAAAACGACATATTTTGATTTGGAAAATTTCAGCTTCTATTTACAATTTTTTTTACATTTTCATCTTGAACTAACCTTACTTTTAATAATTTAATAATAAAATAGTAAAAGTAAATAGTTAAAGTGAAAATATGTTTTAAATGAAAATAAAAATCTGGTGTAGATGATAGTTTTGGAAATTAGCGTTTGCGTGTCTACGCGTGAAATGAAGTGTCTGTTACTGGACAGGAAACGCTATTCCGCAAATTGAAGTAAATTAGGAAATTTAAGTCTCGTCTGGAATTGACCTCCGCTGCTTTACGCACGAAATTGCTGCTTTTCTCTTCCTCCAAATGCGTGACGCATTCTTTCTTCATCAACATTTTTTCCCCTCTCCTCATCATATATTTTACCCTCGATTTTACCTCAACCACTTACAGACAAGCTGGCGACTGAGTTTCTTATTATTCGTTTTTATGTGTGCGCTGTGCACAGCTCTCTGACATTAGATGGTTATTGATCTTATTAAATTTATTATTTATTTTATTATTTATTTTATTATTTATTATTTATCTTCAGTATTTAATTATTTGGTAGAATATTTAAGGGTATTGGGAAGGATTTGAATAACCTTATCGTCAAGTTATAAAAACAACACAAACATTTTATTTATTGTTTTATTTTGTTAAATGAAAAGACTTTCATACTAAAATCAGGAGCACTAAAATATAATGAAACGTTTGAATTTAGTTGTTTCAATATTGCTTTTCTCCAGTCGTTTTTCCTCATAATAAAACTGACCAGAATGAAGATTTACCAATTTTAAGGTTTTATTACTTAACCAAAGCCAGCAGACGTATTCAGCAGAAGTATAATATGTAATTGACATAGCAAACGTAACTTTTTTGTCAATTATAATTCAAAAGTTGTATTTTTACAATAGGTGACAAATTGCCATTTTTCAATGTTTTTATCGCATTATTTAAATTGAAATAATTATTTTTGAAACCCAAAACTTACCACATAATAAGGTTAATTTTGGCTTCTTTAATACAAAATTGGAACTCTTTTTTTTTTACTTTTTGATCCTGTAATATGACAAATTTGACTTTAAAATGGATATGTCTTGAAGAGATAAAAATTGTTCAAAAATCGCTATTTTGTTGTTTGGCATTTGGTAACAACTAAGTTGAAGTTGGTGTTCGTTATTCAAAAGCTCTTAAAATTTTGAAGCACTTGGTTAATTTTATTTTCTTTGAAAATTTTTTTATTAATTTCCAACCTTCTGATTAAACTGTTTAATTAATGAGTTCTGTAAATTAAGTTACTTACCAAAACCTAAAATTTATAAACCCTCGTTATTTTGACATTTTCGTAGCTTAAAAATGCTGAAATTTTCAATTATTTTATTTACCATTTAATAAGTAAGTTTACGATTAACGTCATTTTTTTGGTAAGAAAATCAAATTAATTAAATATTTTAAAATACAAATTTGGCAGCATCGAGAAATCAAATTTGCAATAACTAACCAATGTTTAATTTTCTCTGACCGTTCTAAATTTTTCTCAGGAATAAAAGTGACCTTAAACCTAGGAGATCAATAATGTTCATGTAAAAAACTTTTATTTCTAAATATATTCCAAACACTTTTAGTGACAGCAGTCATACAAAATTTTATAAAGAGCCATCCACAGATTACGTAAGACATACGTAAGATACATGAATTTTCAAGAAAATAGTCGAGTTTTCAACTTAAAAAAATAAATTTAGTACAAAAAATGGAAAAATTACATTTTTAGTCAAAATAATTCATTTTCAACCAAGAGAAAGGGAATTTTCAACGAAAGTTATGAATCGTCGATAAAAAAATTAAGTCTAAACGAAAAGTGTAATAGTTGATATTTCCACCAAAAAATATTTTTATTTTTAATCGAAAACAGTCGAATTAAATTAAAATTTACGACTTTTCAGCAAATGAGGAAAAAGAGGAATTATTAACAAAAGTGTTGAGTTTTCAACCAAGATAGATTTTTCAGTTGATAAGGAAAAAAATCTCATCCAAAATGTTGAGTTTATAAGACAAAAAGACGAATTTACAACCCAAAAATATGCATTTTCTACCAAAATAATTAAACTTTCAACCCCAAAATACTAGTTTTACATTACTTTATGTAATAAAATTGTTATATTAGAAGAAAAATCCAGGGGCCAACGTAAAATGGAGAGGATGATTTGAGCAAATACTGATTTAAATACCCTTTAAATTCCAGATTTTTCCGGCTTTCTTTCTAAGAGGTATTACTTGGAAAATTTGGAAAACTTCTAAAGTGTCAAGTTTTGAAGCAAAATTTTTCATATAACATTTCATTTAAGAATAAAGTTACTTGTGCTCACGTCAAATATATAAATTGAAATACTGTTGTATGCGTCTGTCTTGATTATAAAAAAAGTTACATTATAGATTTGGAGTTGAAACAAGTTCAAATAGACGAATTTAATTCTTCATCGATGAATAGTTCATCCGGAAATATCTTGAAAATGTATTTTTTTTATTTTTTGAATGTTAAAAAAAATAAAGAGTACGGTGTCGCATTATTACACATGCGGCGAGTCATGTTTTGTTAATGATAAAAATAATTTGCTAATTTTACAGAATTGTAAGTAAATGAAAAAAATGGTTTCATTCATATTGAATTTACTAGAATTTTCTCGCTATAAAGGGTGTCCCAGACTCAAGTGTCCGGACTTATATGGCCGTATGAAAATAAAAAAAATAAACCTAAAATTTCTTTTTCAAATATCAGTTGAAGTTTTAGTTTTTGAGTTATCAAATATTTAAGCTGGTCCAATCAGGAGCGCCGTATAAAGTCGCGTGTGCGTGAGCGGGCTTCCAACGTAGTATTCTCCCGTCGCTAATATCACCTCTGCGCTCGCTTCGATAACACTGCGTTGGAATCGCGCTCATGCACACACGACTGTTTATACGGCGCTCCTGATTGGTCCAGCTTAAATATTTTATAACTAAAAAACGAAAACATCAACTGATTTTTGGAAAAGGAATTTTCTATTTATTTTTTTTATTTTTATACAGCTATAAAGTCCGGACACTTGAGTCTGGGACACCCTGTATAATAAAGAAACTTCTGTAAATCATACACAACGTTCTCAAATTGTATAAGGTTTTCTGTAAAATCTATAACAAAATATAGAAAAATGAACGAATTAATAGAATTTAAATAGTCAAAAATATATCTGAAGATCTTAAAGAGATTACAGAAATTTGAACTAATTAAAAATAATTTTAGAATATTTCATACATGTAGCCCTGTACGAGCTGGAAATGGATTAGTCTTACTGAAAATTCCGTAATAATAGACAGTTCGTTCTAATTCATCGATTGTGAAATTGAATGTTTGCATTACTTGTTGATTTATCAGAACTTTGCAATGCTGGGAATCCGGTATCGTTGAATTTTTTATTTTAGATGCATCAGTGTTAGCTTCATTTTTATGATAATAGATTTATTGCGTTCGAGAATTTTTTTTCATAATTTTTATCTGGAAGCATGTAAGTGTAAAAATATTTCATTATATCAAACCCAACTTTATTTGAAACACCCGAGGATGAAACCCTTCAAATATTGAAGCTTCCAAATTAAAAAAGAACGTTTTTTGAGTAATTTTTACACCTCCCTTCCCCCTCTTACATGCTAAATATCGCAAGACGACTCCCCCTCCTTTTAAATAACATAATGTCACGAATGGAACCTCCTGCATTGCAAATTAGTTAGCAAAATTTCTTGCGGATAATTTTAAAGATCTAGATTTAGAGTAAATTTTGTTCATGATAATATCATAATTTGAACTGGGACGTCACGTGAGTATAAACCCCCACTCCACCTGCCTGTTAAGCTCCGTCACGTTCGATATGAAATCCCTTACCAAACAATAAAAGAGCGTGAAGTCGAAGTCATATATGGATGACACCAATGAACAAATTTGGAAACTGCCATTTTTCAAAGGTTATCAATTGTGAAAATGTCCGAAATAAAAAGTATAACGTCATTTCTGAAGAACTAAGAAGACTTAAGTAATTTTTTTGCAACTTTTTTGCGCACTTTGATTATTTTGCACACCGGTGGATACAGTTACGCATGCGCACTTCAGACATAAGGTACATTGGACATCGGCAGAGTTTGAAGATTATGTTACAGAGCTTTTGATGTCACTGTTTTAGAGCAGCCTTTAGCTTGCAAATTTCAAGTAATTGATGGCTCATGTGATTTCATTTTTCGTTTTCAACTCTTCACATTCGTCTACGTCTACGTAAGCAATCGCCTATTTTGTGCACTTGTAACATAAATCAGGGCGATGAATTAGGGTCCATCAATAAATTACGTGACACTTTTAGGAAGGGGGAGGGGGGGTAGCCAAGTGTTACACAATGGCGAAAAACTACAGGTAAAAGGCGTTATATGGGGGGCAGGGGGTAAAAATAGTCTAAAAATTGTGTTACGTAATTTATGTATTTTGACTCGCTGATTACGAAAATGGTAGTGAAAATACCTGCAAATTTGATTTTCATCGTGAAAACCATGAAAAACCCATAAAGTCATGGTTTTCTGCGTTTATCTCAGTAAATATTAAAAATTTGCAAAAAAGCTTCAAATAAAAGTTGTAGATCTTTTAAAAGCATATACTTGATATGAAAAACATTTTCACTCTGCGACTGATATTTTTCGAGAAAAACGACGGTAATCCCTGGAAGGCTGAATACGGAGAAGCGAACTAGTTACAGGGGTGCCTTCCCGCCCCCACGTAACGTTGGAAAAGGGTAAGGGTTTGACCAACATTATTTCTGTGAGTAGTTACAAGGGTGCCTTCCCGCCCCCACGAGACGTTGGAAAGGGGAAGGTATGTGACCCACATTATTTCTTTGACCAGTCACAGGGTTGCCTTCCCGCCCCCACGGGAAGGCACCCCTGTAACTAGTTCGCTTCTCCGTATTCAGCCTTCCAGGGATTTCCATACCATCTAAGTCAAACCGCTACACATTGTGCTGTATTTCTGTTATTTTTCATATTTATCGTCGTTTTTCTCGAAAAATATCAGTCGAAGAGTGAAAATGTATTTCACATAAAATATATGCTTTCAAAAGATCTACAAGTTTTATTTGAAGCTTTTTTGCAAATTTTTAATATTTACTGAGATAAACGCAGAAAACCATGACTTTATGGGGTTTTCATGGTTTTCACTATGGAAATCAAATTTGCGGGTATTTTCACTATCATTTTCGTAATCAGCGAGTCAAAATACATGTGTATACGTAGTTTCGAATCAATCAGAGGTATGTACTATTCGGAGCTGCACCCTAATATACACTGTTAGTAATGTGGGTATATTTTATTTCGACTTTATCTTCCCATTTATAAAAATCTAAGATTATATAATTTCGAATATGATTTGCAAAGTATTTATTACAAGGTATCTTATATTAAAATGGGTAAAATGATTTGATGAAGTGGGGAATATCAAATTTAAATCTTACAAATGTTTAAATTGAAAGGCATTGAAGATAAATATTATACCAAAAACATAACTGACAAAATTAGAAAGCTTTAAAAAAATTTGTTTTCAGGGAACGAGAACTGCAATATGTGGATTCTGTAAACGCTACTGTAAGAGAAGGTTGGATTACTCTTAATGTTAGTGGACCTCTTCAACATTGGGTTAATAATCCTCGCGGTAATCAAGGATTTTACCTTTCTGTACATCCATCGGATCGATCTGGTGAGTATATATTTTTAATTACGTTTAATTTCGAAACGTAGATCTTAATTTAAATGGGTCGTTTCATTTTATGGTTTCAATTTAATTTGCATTCTCCCCGCAAGAAGATATTTCTGAAACTGCATTCGTTTCTGCTTATTCTATTTTAGTCTGTCATTCAATTTTTGACTCGAAACAGACTCTTCGAGAACACATACTGGTTTTAGTCTTCTATAATCAGTTCATTTTGCTTGAGATTTTAATTATTATAATAGCACAAATTGTTATAAAATTATCTTTTTAATCAGGAAAGCAGAGTTTCAATTGAATATATAACTGCTAGGCCTAAAAAGCGAAAGAGAAGAATACACGTTTACAAGACAGAAAGCGAAAGTCCATAAGCAATATTTTCTTTATACCTGTGCGAGCCGTAAAATTCTCCAGCAAAAATTATATTGCAGAGTAAGGCAATGCCAATTACAAATTATGAATGACAACATTATTTTTTAGAAAGAAATTTCAAATTGCATTTTGAAGCTATTATTATTTTATTTTAATCACAATGTGAAAGGAGAATGCAATTGCATTTTTGAGATAGATAACAGTAAATATATGTGTGAAATAATTTTGTGTGATTGATAAACAGGATAATTTCGTTTTTTACTTTCAAATATACTCTTAATTTTATAATTAAATATACTCCTTAATATACGTGTGCTTTCTTGCTGAAATTTGCTGAAGTCTAGATCGATAATCCTAAATTTAGCTCTCGTTCAACTGGTTGGATCGGTTTATTTTACTGGCGTTTGTTGGATACAAGCACGTTCACCGAATGCTTTAAAATGTTGATTTCAAAAATGTTTTAGGCTTTCATCTGTAAACTTCATTTTAGTGGGATTTTAAGAACTCAAACAAAAATTTATAAGCATCCAATTCTATAAATCCATGAAGAAAGATAACCAATATTTTATAATTATAAATAATAATATGTCTGTTTTCTAAAATAACTTTTTCGAAGTGTTTAGGCACATCGAAAATATTTCGTTTACGCTCACCGGATTTCGGCCAATCTAGCCGCCCTTTCCAGCCTCCCTGGGCTAATCGAAAATATTTGTTCTACGCTCACCGAATTTCGGTGAACCTAGACACGTCCTAACTTTTTAGAAATTAAGACAAAACTGAAATCTTTTTTTGCGAATGAACTAAAGTATAAAAAAGTAACAATTTCATATATAATATAATATAATTATTAATTATAATTATAATATAATTATTAATTTTTAATATAACAACTTAAATTAAATCAAAATTCAAAGGAATAATTTTAAAAAATGAAACTTTTTTGTTCAAAATTCTTTAATGCACTCATCCCTCTTGCAAAAACGGCCTCGGTTCTGGTCGGCACAGCGACGAGGGAGTTTTTTTATGTCAACACTCAGGACCGCATATCTGCCGTGATTTTGAAGAACACCGTTTTATATTGTCTGTAAATCCGGCACAATGTGGCACAGTAGCGCCCAGAGAGGCGCAATGTAAACAAATTTTGATACAGCACTGACTATCCGAGCGTATTGGCTGTCAACGGATGCTCATGGGGGGGGGGGGCGCCAGAAGCAGTCAAGCGTGAAGCCGGCACTCGTGCAGGCGGAGCTCCAGCGAGGGATGAGTGAAGTTTTAGATCCTAATTTAAAATAACTATTTTTTGAAATTTAAGTCTAATAAATTTTTTTTTATATTTCTTATGTATGAATATCTACCAGTGATAAATAGAAAATTACAAATATACGCATATGAGTATGTGCTTTCTCATTGCTACACCTGTACCTGTTCTTTGCTCTCACTTCGCGTAAAGTACCTCCTGCGTTTCTCACCCAGCGAACAACACGCACCTTGAACTCAAACAAGATGTAAATTAAATTCAAGAATCGAAAAATAGCAATAACTATAAATATTTATGATACATTTTATCACCACAGTGATATTTAAAAAATGTATCGTGAATAACTTTCAGCTTGCCTTATAAATTATCAGGGACCATGGAAGTTTTTGTGATCCGAATTAATTAAATTCATTATTAATTCGAATTGAAATTGATATGCTTCAGAAATTTAAACATTTTCAGAATTGAAGGAATCGTTTTTAATTGGGATTTAGATTAGACTTCCGAATTGGGACTCAAGTCTGTAGATGCACATACAGATTGAGTTGAATTAGATCGAAAATAATTTTGTTTCGTATTCGTGCGGATAAGTTCGAACAGCCAGCATCATTTTCATTCGGATTGAATCCTACGCTTCGAAAAAGGATTCCATGAATTTTTTTCAAAACGTATTGAGTCGGATTTCATACGAAATGCGGATTGAAACGAATAAGTCGGACTGACTCGAAAATGTTTACAATTCATACGAATTGGTTGTGATTCCGATCAAATCCTGATCGCATTGAAAGGATCATATTTAATTCGGGTCAAGTCGGATTGGATCGAAAAAAAATCGATTGGTTCGGATATTAGATTCAGAATAGATGATACAGATTTCGTTCAGACGTACTCAAACGCATTCAAACATATTCGCATGGACTCAATGTTTCAAATTCAAGCACATTTATTTTGTTCTTATTGAATTTTAAATTTCCACCAGGAATTTCGTACGTAGTGCTAATCTTCCACTATACTTTTGGAAATATAGTCAGTGAAGGTCAGAAGATAAATGGCGTCGTCTTGTCTTCCTCGACTTAGTGGAGACGCGCGTAGGAATGGGCGTGGGTAAGAGAAATAAGAAAAAAAGAAAAGAAAAAGGAAGAAGGAAAGAGTCCCAGATCATAAGATAAGTTTGCCCCCGAATCCAATTCTGCCACCGAATTCCAGATGAGGTCTGAGATGAGGAAGAGAAACCCTCTGATCCGTTAGATAAGCCCGGATACACCTGTTGCGATGCTTCAGCTTTTGAAAATTGTTATTCTTCACCAGGTGTATCAAACAATGACGTTTGGAATGTCACAGTTCTTGCTTAGATCAAAGATTAAATATTACATTTTTATCCTATCCACGAAATCTAATTTAGCTTCCATTCTAGATACACAAACATTGAGGGATAAATTAGAGATGGGCTGTTTAAGATCAAAGGGCCGCGAAAATTAAGTTTCTGTATATTTGACATGATTTCTATGATATTTGTAATCGAGACATTAACTACTAGCGACTTTAATGTACAAATTCAAAAATTTTAAGAATTGGAGGGGATTCAAAAAATGCAATAGAATACAAAAACTGAAGTAAATTTGGATTATTTCAAGTGAATACAAACGAATTTAAAGGATTTTAACAAATTTTAAAGAATTCAAAAGGATAAAAATAATGCAAAGCACTTAACTGACGGCTGTATAGCTGCCAGGTGATTCTCGACTCGTCGTTGAGTCTCACGCGTTAAGCTCGGACGAGCGCGATTAGCGCGCGGATTGGTGACCATTTGTGATTTTCGCTTAGGGGGCATTCACATTTTACGTAATGTTTTTTTCGACCATTTATACCCCCCCCCCCCTTACATTATGCTTTTTATTTACACACAGATGCAAAACCCTCAATTGGCCACCGTTTACAGACATCAAAAATGGTCGATTTCGCATCGTGCCCGGAGACGATGAGTAAAATCCCTACCATCGGTAGGCAAAATGCTTCCACCAGTGGGAAAAATGCTCTCAATTATAGTTACCAAAACATTTTGCTCACTATGTTCACATCTTTCTGTGTAAAGTTGGGTTAGTGATTTGTTATTGTAGTATATTCGATGTCTATAAACCGCAGACAATCTCATGTTTTGCATTATAATTTATAAAGAAAATTATTATTCGATACACGAGGCCTCACGGGCAGGTGCTCCCTGCTCGTGTGAAGACACAGCACTCACCCTTCGGCTCGTCTTCGCCTCGCCTTCGAGTTCGTGCTGGGCCTTCTCATTCGTAGTGCGCAAACCGCCCATTTGGCCTCTCTTATCGAAATATACTATTTCTAGAGTAAGTGTATGTAAATTTAACATTTGCGTAAAAAATTTGGACCCCCTTTTAATGTTACGTAATGTGTGAAAGTTCCCTTAGTCGTGTTTTTTACTGCGTAGACTCCCCCCTCCATGTCAATATTACGTAAGATTTTTCCTACCCCGCCGCCGCCACAAGTTTTTTGCTAAAAGCCGTTTATCAATGAAAGGGACAAAAAAATGATTCTATGGTCGTGTGATTGTTATACATACTTGAAGTGGCGATAAAACGTTCGTGGCCAAATTGATTTTCAGAAGACAATATTGTTGTATGATTTGAACGTATACAAAAATTAAATCTAATAAAATTCCACATCGGACCGTTATCGCCGATTTTTGAAAAAATGTTAACTATTTTTTTATTTAATAACAAAAACGAAAAAAAGAAAATTTTGACTTTTGATGTGTACCGTTCAAAAAATCTTGAATTCATTCAAAAATATCTATAAAAAATGAAGAAACTGTCTAGAAAAAATGTTCAATAGTAACGTTAATGTTTAAAAAATGGTTGAATTTCTTATCAACAAATAAGTAAATGAAAATGGTTTCGTGGGGATTCGCAGCGATTCGTGACTTGATTCACACTAAATTTGAACAATTTATAGACAAAATGAGTTTTTTAGTTTGAATTATATTTGATCATCCAATAAACATTGATAATTTCTTGAACGATCTTAATTACCAAATGCAATATTTAGCTATTTTTGAAATTCAATGATTTCAAACAAATATTTTTGGAATGCAATGGATTTCAAAGAAATGCAATAGATTTCAAGGGAATTCAATACATTCAAGGAAATTCAAAAGTAGTATTGGTAGTGGTTAACTCACGTTTATAATATTTAATAGTTTTAATAGATTGCCTGTTTTGCAGTTATATAATTTTGACATAGGGATACCCTGCTACTTTGTTCCTCATGATCTGGATTACGACCCAACTTGTCTAAGATCGCTGTAAAAAAGTCTAGCTTTTTAGCTTATTAGCTAGCCTTTTTTCAAGAGAGCGTGAATAATAAGGAAAAAATAATATAACATTATAGGAGAGGGTGAGAGAAGTATATGAGGCGTACGTGTAGTTTGTTGTTTGCCGCGCCTAGATCATTTTGTTTCTTGCGTCCCTCACCTCAAACTCCTCTTCACAGGTTTCTCACTGTCTCTCCTTTCCTCTCACGTCTCTCTTTCCAGCATTCGCGCAACCGGTTTACCTTTGATCATTCAATATAAAACACAAGATCGGTGCTACACCTTTAGATATCTTGCTCTTGGTATTGGTATACCTATGTGTGAAGATAAAAAATTTATATATGCATATGTGTATTGTGTATGTAAAGTGCTTCTCGAAGAAGCGCGTCTTTCTATATTGCGACACGTATAGATGTACTGAATATCTCTAGAAGAGTCTTTACAGTTTACCTCGAATCGAAGGTTCTCTTCGGAAGTAGAGATGATAGTTTATGCTGATTTTAAGCTTGGCTCCTTTAGGACCTAAAATTAATTAATTATCATTCGGGTTCCAAGAATAAGGAAATTTGCAACAAAAGCGAATTCTTCAAATTGAAAAGGATAAAGTACCTTTTTCAAAAATATCATTTTTCGCAGTTATTATCACAGGGAAGAGTCGGGTAGTACCGGCCACTTTAGCCGTTTTATAAATAATCTAGATTGTATCGATGTTAATGGAAACATAACACGTTAATTATAATGTTAGTTGTTTTATTAACAACTCAAAAGCAGATATTCCAAGAATAATTCATTTGAGGAACAAAAAAGGTTATTTAAAAAGAGTGTCGGGTAGTCCCGGCCACCGAGAAAATTGCATGTATTTGGACATTTTACTATAATATTGAACAACAGGAAATCGATTTTTGAAATTAGGACTTTTAAATTTTATGTACTGAAACAAAAATACTCATCGATAAAATCGAAAGACATTAGAGGTTGCTGTGTTTACTAAAAAAGGTTATTTATTAGTTCTTGGTGAAAACAAATCAAATCTGACTACACGTCTGTGATATCTTACAAAAAACTGCCATGAATAAAGAAATACGTGAAATTAATTAACAAAAATTACAAGTCTCATATAGCTTGCGAGTCAATTTATGTATCCCAACCAAAACCAACCGTATGTTTCTTATATTTTCTCAAATATTTGATAATAATGTTGGTCCATTTTCCACAAAAAACATTTGTCTTCTAGAGGCGAAATATTTAGATCGAATTTTTGTTTTTAAGCTAATGAGAGATATGAGTCTGTATTTTTAAAATTATACTTTTCTACAATATTGAAAGATAATAATTTTGATTTATCATCACAGAAAGTACAATTTATTCAAAATCGTGAGTGGTCTGGGCTACTCGATGTCCGCGGGCTAACCGACTTTCCCCTAAATGCCAGGTATATTTTTCTGAAGTTTCATCAAAACGCTGCAAGCAGTTGACAACTTCATATAATATAGTTGTGAATGTGTTTGTGAATCTGTCTCTCGCTCAAAATTAGCTGACATCGGATTCACAACTTTATATGTTGTTGTCAACTGTTTGCAGCGTTTTTATCCAACTTCAGATAAAAAATATCTCTGGGATTTGCTGTGATAGCGTAATCACATCTCTGTCTTTTTCAGTCTACAATCACATATTTTTATCATTACTCGAATTCAGCAATCATTGCCAAGATACGTCACACTCTGTTCTCTTAGTCCGGGAATCAGTTGAAATTAAGAACGAATAGTGAATTTTTTTACAACGCTTTCTGATAATCATCCCTGTTCTTCTGATCTCCATTCTTTTCCATGCCCCCATCCTTTTGACTTCCACTCAGCGTTTTCGAACATATGTTCTATAATTGTACAATGTAACAAATATGTGACGCAGTGATAAAACTGTTACGTCACATTAATGTCACACGTGTTCTAGACTGAGGGTTCTATGATTGTTCTATACTTATTCCGTAACGAGGTAACTTTAACCGTTACGGAATGATGTTACATAATGTAGTGCTATCGCAATTTAAGAATTTCGCAATGCTACAGATATGTAACGCAATGATGGAACTGATACGTCACAAGAATGTCAGACTTGTTATAAAGATCATTTGTTATGTAAGTGGTCCATACCCAATCCATAAAGCTGTTACGTTTCTGTTATGAAACAAGGTTCCAATGTGGTGCTATCACTTTTTTCACAATTTTGAAATGTAACCGATATATAACACAGTTATTCAACGAGAATATCACATTTTTTCCAGAACAATTGTTTCGTAGCTGTTCTGTATTCGTTTCGTGCATAGGCGTAACAGAATAATAGAACTGTTGCGACACGGGAATATGACGGTTGTTTTTGAGGACTTATTGTACACCTGCTCCACAATCGCTCCGTAACAATTACAAAAATTTCCTCTTGAAACTTAAGAATGGAATGTACGTCTCAGTAAATATAACATGAATGTAAAATATTATTAAAACGCAGATTTATAAGAAGGTACAATTCTTAAATAGATCAGGAGGAAAATCTATTTTGGGAATTAGATTTTGAAAAACCTTTTTGAAGCGTTTCGTTTGAAATGAATGTAATATTCCTAGAGGAAGAATTGAACTAAAATCTTTCAAAACGCATATTAATTTTTAAAAAATTGTATTGAAATATTATTTTTAGAATGTAGTAATTGATAGTTTGTCTATAATTCTGTTCCATACTGGAATGAACTACTTTGATATAGGTATTACTTGCTGTACGTCCTTGACTCTCAGAATCTTGTGAAACTCCCGGCTAGACTACTCCTCTAGAAATCAATTTATGCTTGAACCTTTATAGCAAAAAAAAAGATATTAATTAGATGCAGGTTTGTAGCTTTGATACAAACTTGCATATAATACAATTGAATGTTTCATAATCCGTTTCTGAAGCCCTTAAAAGTTTACCACTTGATTGAAAATCAGGAAAAAATTATGATTTTCTTTTGGTTAATAGAAGTGAAATGTGTACTTAATTTTTTTGTTTGCATGGCCTCGTCTAGGGTCACCGTAATTCAGTGAGCATAGAATAAGTATTGTTGGTGAGCCCAGAGGAAATTACATAGAGGAAGGCTTACATTTAAAATTCTTTGCAAGCTTAAAATTGGTTTTACTACAAAGGCCGAAGCAGAGGTATCAAACTCAAAATTTTTTGATTGAAAACGCTGAAAATTTGAAAACTTTATTGTAAATTAGAAGAATATTTTATATAATTGGGACGGAGTAAAAATTTACTGTTCGCGAATAAGACACGTGAAATCTTTATTTCCTAAAACCAGAAATAAATCCTCATAATTTGAATGGCCATTTATTATGGGATCTCGAGCTCAGAAACACAACAGCTATACTCGTTGCAAGTAGGTACCCTCGTCGGGAAAAGTGCAGAAGCAGGTGTCTGCAAACATGGTTAATGCGCATTCCTCCTAGGCAATTTACTAGCTTTCTCGAACTCAACTTGCCGTCGAATGAATTATTTGCATAGGTACAGTAATCTTAAACCGGAATCGGTTATCTGGAATCGATGATTATATTCATCTCCGCATTTTTTACTCTTCCTGGTCCAAGAAACTTAAAATTTAAAATACACCTCACTGTTATATTCATTTTAAGAATAATAACTAATAGTCTTTGATTGAAATAATGTTTATTTGAAACAACATTTTTAATCAAAATATAAACTTCTTTTATTCATATCCCCCTACGCCACTGTTACAAACTTATGTAATAATTCACAGCGACCAAAAACTTACAATCGCCCCTTTTTAGTTAGGAATGATCACATTATTACAATTTTTATTCGTTACTGAAAAAAATTGTCTATAGTTTCCCAAGTTCTTGATTTTTGGTCAACCAAACATAACCCAAGTCTTAATGATTCAGTTAAGTTCATTATCATCAGTTTTATTTGATTAAATTTCTGATTTTTATAGCTTTAGGTCTGTAATATTTATATTTTGATGATTTCAGAATTTGTATAAATTTGTCTGGCTTAGAATGTAAAAATATGATTTATTTGCTACAATTATAGAAGCTCAGAATTCAAGCAGCACCAATCCGATATGTTCTGGATATATTGGCATCATGTATAATGCATATTTATATGAACAAAGTGAACGGCTCGATAAATACCGAGTACCGTGACCACTAGAGGCGTTGAGATTCTTAAATAGTAAATATTCATGAAGGTTGGCTATAAATAATCACACGTGACAGGCGACAGGCCGTTCCAATAAACACCATTCTAATTATTTTATCTCAAATTATATACCTGCTCATTTTAGTTCCACGTGGATTTCACTTCCAGTTTTGAAAACCTAACTGAACTAAAATATTCAAGAATAATTAACATTAAACTCTATCTTTTAAAAATAACAAATTCCAAATTGAACACACTAAATCCCAAGGCGTCAAATTTTGATGCAAAAGTGGACCGATTGGTTGCAGCGGGAAAACAATTGACATCTACGTAGGAAGATCAAGTGTTTTTCCGGCTGCAACGAATTAATCCACTTTTGTATCAAAATTTAACGCATTAGATTCAATGTGAAATTGTCAATATTTATCATAAAATGCAGCTTACTGAATTCGAAAATGCAGCTTATTGAATGCCCGAGTGAATACTGCATTGGAGCGTTCACAATTGGACAATATTAATCTAAAGACTTTCAAAATGAAATGAGCACTTTGTTTCCTCGTACGCATCAAATAAATTTGCTTCCTCATACAGGAAGATTTTTCAATAACATACAAAAACTAGTCAAAGTAGGCATCATGCGCCTACTTAAAACGGTTTCGTAGCCCATTTAATGAAGAAGAAAATTATTATTATACATGATACATGATAACAAAGATCTCGAGGAATGCGTAGGCCCGATGGAATAGTAAGGGCCCCAAAGAGTAGGTATGAGCTCCTGTGAGATTGTAAGGGTTCCTAGAGATCTGTGGGGTCCTTAGGGATAACTTTGATCCTGAGAAATAGGTTAAGTATCGTAGGATAGGTGGGGTTCTGTGGGATAGTAAACTCCCGAGAAATAGGTGGGGTCCTGCCGGATAACCAGGATTTCGAAGAATGCGATGGTCCGATGGTGTAAGGGTCCCAAGGGAGAGGTGGGCACTGTGAGATAGTAAGGGTTCCGAAAGATTGGTGGGGTCCCGAGAGATAGGTAATTTACCGTGGGATAAGTGGGGTACCAATGGAAAAGGTGATCCTGAGGGACAGTACGGTCCCGAGGGATAGGTGGGATCCTGTGGGATGATAAAGTCCCGAAGTCTCAAGGAATGCGGAAGTCCGGTAGAATATTAAGGGTCCCAAGAAATAGGTAGGGTCCTGTGAGATTTTAAGGGTCCTAAAAGATAGGCGAGGTTCTGAGGGATAATTGGGATCCCGAGAAATAGGTTGAGTACTGTGGGATAGGTTGTGTACCGAGGGATGCGAGGATCCTGAGGGATAGTAAGATACCGCAGGATTGGCTGGGTCATGCTGGCTAACGGAGATCTCGAGGAATGCGGAGGACCAGTGGAACCGAGAGATCGGTGGGATCCTGAGGAATAACTGGGATCCCAAGAAATGGGGTAAGTACTATGGAATAGGTAGGATACCAAGGGATGAAGGTATCCTGAGGGATAGTATGGTTCCAAGGGATAGGTGGGGTCTTATGAAATAGTATAGGAGGCGAGAGATTGGCTAGCTATTGAGGGATAACTGGGGTATCGCTGGATAACGGGTATCTCGAGGAATGCGGGGGTACGGTGAATAGTAAGGGTCTCATGGAAAAGGTGGGGTCCTGTGAGATAGTAAGTGTTCTGAGAGATCAGTGTGGTCTTCAGGTTAAGTATTGTGGGATAGGTGTAATACCAAGGGATGAGGGTATGTTGTGCGATAGTAAGGGTCCTGAGAGAGAAAATGCCGACATCGCAAACCACGCCGGAAATTGGGAAAGTAAACGACGTAGTTTTCGACGTAGATTACGACATCGTTTGCAACGTGGTTCCAGACGTAGCTTACAGCGTTGTGACTCAAAACGAAAATTTGATGTGAATAGTTTTTTTTATATTAAAAAACCATCTTCTATTTCATAAAAAGTCCTAGAAACCTGTGGACATAATCATAAAATTCTGAAACATAATCATTATCAAAATAGTTTTCTGCAAAATTGGTTCATTACTTTATAGCAATATATACGAGTTTAAATATTAAATTTTCTCAAAGTTCTGTTGCTTAAAAGTACAAAGTTTTCGAAATAGAAATTTGTACGATATTTGGGGTAAACTTGTGGCAAATAGAACTGAAACGACAATATACGCTTCTGGCGTCACGTCGCACACAAGATACAAAATTTCCAGCCCGTAGTTGGCACTTTTGCACTTTTATGTTTTTCAACGTTTATACATATCAAAAATAACCTTGCGAAAAGTTAATTAATTAAAATATAAGTACTCAGAAGTGAAAAACAGAAAAGTGCACTGGTAGAGAAGTGAAAATTAAGCGCTGAATCCCTTTAATTTCGTGTGTGATGCCGTATGCGTTTCGTTTTGTCTCCGAACTCAAAATTCTACTTATCACGAGTTCCATCAAAATGCGTATAATTTTCTCTTTTTAACAATTTAAGCATTTGTTGAACTGAACTTTGAGAAAATCTTTTACGCATGAACCATTCCTGTAGGATTGGGATTTAGTTTAAACACCAGTAATTAATATAGAATATAAATAATGAAATTGAAAATCTAGCATTCAGTGTGTCTCCTGAAATGTTGTGACGTCTCCGCAGTATATTTTCCCAGAAAGGGCTGAAATATAGTGTAAAACTATTCCAGAAACCTATATAGTACCACTTTACGTTATTTTATTTTGTCCGGTGTATATCATGACCAGTCTGGACCAGGATCTGCTATACCAGACTCTGGTGCCAGAACAGCACGCCAAAGCGGAGCCAGCCGGGCGCCAGGCTGCAAACAGATTCTTCTTTTTCTGGCGCCCAGCTTGCGCCAGTCTGAAGTTATCTTGCTACTAGGGAAGACACTGCGTCGGAAACGACGTCGCATACGACGTCGTTTACTATCCCAATTTTCAACGTAGTTTACGAGGTCGGATCCTACGTTGTTCCCTACATCGTTTCCGACGTAATGTCCCACGTAATTTTCGACCAAGTTTCCAACCTAATGTCCGACGTAGTTTCCTGCGTACTTTACGACGTCGGAATTTGTAATAGGGGTGGTCGTTGGGATCCTGTGGGATAATAAAGTCCCAAGATATAGGTAGGGTTCCGCTGGATAACGTGAATCTCGAGGAATGCAGAGGTCCGGTAAAATAGTAAGGGTCCCAGGGGATAGGTGGGGTCCTGTGAGATAGTATGGGACATGGGTCCTAAAAGATCGGTGAAGTTTTGAGCGATACCTGGGGTCCAAAGAGATATTTGGGTTACCAAGGGATGTGGTGATCATGAGGGATAGTAAGGTCCCTAAGAAAAGACGGGGGTCACGTGGGATAGTAAAATTCCGAGAAATAGGCGAGGTTGCGTGCGGTAAGGGGAGTTCTGAGGGATAGGTGGGATCCAATAGATAACGGGGTTATCGAGAGTTAGGTGGATTCTATCCTGTGGAATAAGGGGGGTTTTGTGGGACAGATATATGTTCCAGGGGATAGGGGGTCCTTAGAATAGTACGGTGCCGTGGGATAGGTGAGGTCCTGGCGGATAACAGGGGCCCCGAGGTTAGGTGTGGCTTTAAGGGATAGGGTGGTTCCTTGGGATAACGGGGTTCATTGGGATAGGGGTGCGCAAGATAGATGAGTTCCGTGGGATAACAGGAGTCCGGTCAGAAAACGGATATTTCGAGGGATAGATCACCAGGTGAAGAATTCAGCATCTGAAATTTAGGAATATTTGGGTTCCGTTGACTAACGGGCCCGAGTGTCCCAAGCGATGGAGGGTCCTGTGGAATAGTAAGATAAGATAGTAAGGTGGTATGGTTAGATAGGTAGGGTCGCGGGGAATGAGGTGTCCCGTCAGAAAACGTGGGTTCCGAGGGCTAGGGTGGTTCTGAGGGATATGCGGCGTCCGCGGGAAAGGTTGGGTCCCGTTGGCTAAATAGCTTAGGCTTCCCGAGGGATGGGGGTCCTGTGTGATAAGTGGGATCTAGGGGTATAATGGGGACCCCAAAAGTTAGGTGGGGTTCCAACTGAGAAGGGGTTCCGAAGGGATGAAGCGCCCTACGTCTTCCAACTGGCAGATTTATAGGCGAAAAAAATGTGTTGAAAAAAAATTCTTAGGAAGTTTCACCTTTGATAAACGCAATAGCGTACATATTTTAAACTCATAACATAGGTAAACTAAAGAAATACAAAAAAAAACATTTAGAAGACGTTTAAAAAATAATTTTTCAGTAAAAACATCTTATTTTCGTATATGTTATTGTTTGGAAAATGAAATACAAAATGTATAACCTTCGATATGTAACTGTCATTAGCCAGCGATGACTGCGGTCTGGCGATCACTCGATAAGCTCAAATGGCAGACTGGTCAATAGTCAATAGGTCGCAGTCGATGCGTCTTGAAAAGCAAACAAATATAGCATAAATCACTCTTTTATTCCCAATATCTAACATGTTTTCCTGATATAAACAAGGTAAACCATTTTCTTTGAATTTATAAATCGGCATATTGTTAGGTCATAAATGGTCATGCGGGAAGTTCGTCAATAGATCAATCGATGCGTCTCGAAAAAGCCTACAAATCTACTTTAAACATTTTTCAAGAAAAATGTTAATGCAACAAATACAATACTAATTGGGCAATGTAGATCAAAATCTTATCGCAGATACTTTACACCGCGTGGAAAACTTTCATGGCGGTCTGGTGTCAGGTCTGGCCCAGGTCTGACTTTATCTAGACTGTCTGGTCTGGAAGGTCTGATCTAGCCCAGGACTGGCGCTAATCAGCTGTCCAAGACCAAAAAGGTTTTAAATTCGATCAGCAACATTTTTTTTAATATTTCGAAAAAGTGACAGGGTGTCTAAAATGATAGAAGATTAGAAATTCACATTATCAAACCAAGACTTTTTTTATCACCCTGACAGTTTAGTCTGGTCCAGGTTTGGCGTTGATCAGTTAAATACACTTAGAGTGAAGATTGTTTTTTTTTCAAGTGATTAAAAAAATAAAGAGAGTTCAGCCAGTGGCTGACCAGCCTCCAAATAGTGGCTCATCAACCATTAACTAGTTGCAGGCCAGCCAATAACTGGCGGCTGACCGGTCTTGCCTGGGGCTAGCAAAAAAAAACGTTACACTTTTGGCCAGGCCCAGGCCAGACCATCTGATCAGCGTCAAGACTGGAAACCAGACGGTCTGGCATAGGCCGGGCTGGGCCCGTGCCAGAAGATTTTTCCACACGGGAGTTTTCGAGGCATGTTAAACAGAAAAAATGTTACAAAAACACACAAGGTCCTTTTTTTAAATTGCATTTTAGAGTTCCTGGGGTCGAATTATATCTAAATCTGTCAAAACAGTTAATTTGAAAAAATACAAACCTTCTTCTGTATAAAGCGTGTCCCAGGAGTTCTGTCGGTCTTTGTAATGGTAGGTAGAAAGAAAATTCAAACCGAAAATTCCCGCAACTTGTTTGGGTCCGTTGCGTATTTTGGGAACAACGTGGCATTGCAAATGCATGTACGCGAACAGCTAGGTGCAAAAGTGTGTGCACCTCGGGAAATTAATTTCTCCTACCGCGGCAACTGCACCTAACTTCGAGCCGAGGGGGCCAAACTTCCACGAGCTCAAAAAGACCAATTACTCCCGCCTTACACACGCTATTTTTTCTCACACGTGTTAAGTGAAGACGAGATTCTGTTGCTGTAGGGCGTGTGAATAAAATCAGATTTGTAAATGGCGGCATCAAGAAATATGTTAATGCGTCTACAAGTACATGATAGCAGAATAACAAAAAATGGGGCTCAGGGGCGCAGCCCCGGCAGGGTCCAAATGTAATCTATACATTGATTTTTTTACCGCACTGTTGGCTTTCTCCAGGATGTGAGCTAGTATCTCATCGTTACTAAAGTTTCGACATTACGGCTGGTACAACTGCACACAACTTTTATCATAACCACCGCAATCAAGTTGACGTGAAAGAAAATAGTCTCATGAGTTAAAAACTTTAACTTTAGTCTCACTTTTCGGGGACTGAAATCGCCTTAAATGTGCATGTGCGAGAAAAAGAAACAAATGCGATTACGAATGTGTATCTGTTTAAATCCGGCGGGCTCGAATTTGATCAAGTTGTAGAATAACTTAAAAAAAAATTCTTTTACTTAACCATGTTCACGATAAAATATTGGCTCACCGAAATTCGGTGCATGGAAAAAATGGAATCGAATGCTAGTTTCACCGAAATTCGGCGAGCGTAGCACAAATAATTTCTGTGACTGTAGATACTTCGTACATTATTGCAAATAATGTATTGCAAATAATTATTGCAAATAAATTATTGCAAGTAATGGTTATAAATCTTGATTTATTTTGAATTCCATAAAATCTTTTGAATTCTTTCAATTTTTCTGAAAACATGGAATTCCTTTCAACTATTTTTAACTTCATCAACTTTGGTATTGAAGGATTTTGAATTTATTTTGATTCCTTTAAAGATTTTTGAATTCTCTTGAAATATTCAGGATATAACTTGATTTATTTTGAATTCTCTGAATTTCTTTAGAAACATGAAGTTATTTGCAACTATTACAAATTTTATCAACTTTGAGCCTTGAATTATTCTGAATTCAATCAAATCTTTTGAATGCTCTGAATACTTCTTCAAAAATGGAATTAATTTTAACGAGTCATAAATTCATCAATTTTTGTCGACTGGTTAAATACTATTGAATCAAGATGTACACATTTTTTCAGTAAGTACAATACTTTAAACTCAATTGAACACCTTTGAATACTCAAAGTCTTCTCCATTCTTTTGAATTCTCTGAATCCTCTTGTTTATTTGAATTCTTCTAAGTTATTTGAATTCATATAAATACTATGAATTTTTTGAATTCTTGACACTCTTTAGCGACCACTGAATTCTTTTAATTTTTTAATTGTTTGGAAATCTTTTGAATACAACGTGGATTATTTGGAATTCTCTGAATTCCTCTAAAACAATTGCATTCTCTTCAGTTCTTTGAATCTCTTAATTTAGAAGCACATGAAAATTGTTAGTGGTAACCCCTATGAGGCCCGATCCAGTTGCAATAGAGGATTATTCATTGACATTAGTTACGTAAACGTATCTCACTGGTACACTGACATGAGCCAACAATTACTAAATAATTTTTTTCTATAATTCGCGAAAAAGTGCCAGTTTTTCCACCTGTTTTTGGTGTAAAAAGTTACCGATTTTTGCTCGATGACGTGGCGCATGCGCAGTGCCGACCTTTCCGGGCAACAGTGACAAAAGTGGACAGATGCAGTGGAAAAAGTAAATGGACAGTGATAAAAGTGAGGCACAGTGGAAAAAGTAAATGTTATTTCGGGTGGGTTCGTGCTGCCTCGGGTGGACTCGTGCATCGTGCGCAGCCAACTTCATTCTATTTTCCGACTGTCGTCCCTAACCTAAAAGCAATTTCCTGAAAAGTCTCGAGTTGTGTATTTTGTATGTACTTTTGTCACTTGGCAAAAGCAAAAAAACACCGTCAGTTTCTCCGAAAATACTGTGCTTGGTTTTTTTCACGAAAAATCGGAAGTTTTGAAGCCCTCAACTTTATGGGCCAACTATTCAATTGTGAGAACCAGCTTATTATTACTGCCATATTATTGCCATGGTTTTGATAATTGCCATTGTCATTGTTGCGTCAATCGACAAAAAATCGCCTTCTTTTTACACAAAAAAACAGGTAAACAAAAACTAGCACTTTTTAACAAATTATAGAAAAAGTATCGTGTCCCACACATTGAAAAAGCGACGATTTAAAACTCGTGTGATAGCCACCCTCGCTCCGCTCGGGTAGCTAACTTCACACTCGTTTTAAATCTCTCGCTTTTTCAACTTGTAGCACAATATACTATTTGTTGGTGAATTTTTAACTAATATATAGAATAATAATAGAATTTAACTTAATTTTCTCTTATTATTTTCCACTAATTAACGATCTTAATTAAGAGCGTTGTCAAACTTAGTGGACCAGAATATTTTACGCAGAAGAAAATTCTACGGAATACAAATATTTTGGAAATTTTTTGTACTTGCGTGCACCAATTATGCCCGATCCAGTTCTAATTAGATGATTACCCAGTGGGCACCGGGACATTCTAAAGTCGTCCTTAGAATGTACCTCTATGTCATGTGATATGACGTCTTCAAGACATCCTTTGGATCTTTTCATGCCTTTAAAAGATGTTCAGGGCGTCCTCAAGCCGTCCATTAAAAGACGTATATAGGACAAACTTAGGACTTGTGTGCCCACTGGGTAGTCATTGCAATTAGTCCTTCAGTCGTATCTCACTGGACACGCATGTATCCACAATTTCCAAAACATTTTCATTGGGTAGAATTTTCTTCTGCGTAAAACATTCTGGTCGATTAAGTTTGACGACGTTCCTAATTAATATGGTTAATTAGTGAAAACTAATTAGAGTAAATTGAATCATATTGGTAATGGCGTCATCAATATATTTGTTCATCAGTAGTGTGTTCGCGGTTGAAAATGCACCCTATAAACAAATTATTATTAGGTAATTTTTTGCACATGCATGTACCAGTGAGATACATTTAAATGACTAATTGCTAATCATCTAATTAGGACGGAATTAAGCCCAATTGGTGCACGCTAATTGGTCCGAAATATTTCTTTTTAGAATTTTCTTTTGCGAAAAAGATCCTGATCAAGTCAGTTTGACATCGCTCTTAATTAAGTTCGTTAATTATTGAAAACTAATTAGAGTACATTAAATCCTATTGGTAAGAGCGTCGTCAACATTTCCTAATGATGCAATTAAATTTCTAATGTCAATGACCAATCATCTAACTGGGCCTGAATCGGGCCTCATTGGGATTACCACTAGAAATTTTGACGTTATTCTGATATAAGAAGTTGGAAGGAATTGCAGAGAATACGATTTATTTAGAGGCTTCCAAAGAATTAAAAATAATTCAAGTGGTATTCAAACGGTTTCCACAAAATTAAAAAAATTAAAAGACTTAAATGGTTTCATAAAAGTTTAAGGTATCCAGAGAATTCAAAAAGTTCAGAAAAATTCAGAGAATTCAGAGGAGAATTCTTAGTATTCGATAGAATTCGAAAAATTTCTAAGAACTCACATAAAAAAGAGAATTCAGAGTATTCAAAAGAATGGAGAAGACTTGGAGTATTTAAAGGAGTTCAATTGAGTTTAAATAATTGTACTTAATTGAAAAAATGTGTATATCTTCACTGAGTAGTAGTTAACCCGTCGAAAAAAGTTGATGAATTTGGAAATCGTTAAAAAGAATTTTGTTTTTCAGGAATTATTCAGAGCATTCAAAAGATATGATGGAATTAAAAATAACTTGAGTTTTATCCTAGATATTTCAAGAGAACTTAACAAAATTTAAAAGAATTCGAAAAACTCACAAAATTGAGGTTGTTTTGGAAGTAAACATGTGACATGTTGCTGGTTGCAAGCAGATGATGTCAAGTTACCCAAGCCTTCGAAGTAAACATTAAAAATCAACTTTACAACGTGGGTAAACACAGAAAAATACCCGAGATACCAGGGTAAAGATTACCCACCTGGGGTAATTTTTGTTGCAGGTAATAATCTTTATCACGAAATTCGGGTAAAGATTACACGTAATTCTTTCTGTGAAAGCGTGCAACCGTGCCGAAGGCTGCATGGTACCAGGGAGTAGTGTCTTAACCGGTGCCTCTGGGATACAGAACGATCTCCCAGAATATATAGTCTTACCCTCGTATCTAGGGCTCTGCAAGGGAGGACGAAACCTTACCCTAGCTGCTCGTGGGAACAACAATGATAACACCAAACATAGTTGTAAATGCGGTTCAAAACAATCGAACGCGCATGGCTCCCGTCAATGTGCCGGACAACAATGCCGACTACCCTAGAGTTGGGGGAGCCAATCAAGAGAGAGCCATTACGATGGACCGGCAACATGTCAATAGTTTTGACTGCGAGAAACGCCTAGAGCTCTCGCACATTTCGCACCAACTGCTGCGATACCGTGCCGATGACCTCTGGAAAAGGGCCTATATAAGCGAAGCGCTTACTCCAGGCCTGCCCAAGTAGGGGAAAACTGCTCATTTTCCAGATGTGAATTTAACACCACCACTGACCTCTATTCATTCAACTTCACGACAGCGACCACCCCCCAAGCCTCTGGACCTTTGAAGAGGGATGTGGTGGTGGAACTCGAACATGTGGTGAACGAGCAGTTTTCCCCTACTTGGGCAGGCCTGGATTACTCTACTGCAGCCAGAAGCAGGCATCCAATAGAGGAAGAGCGATGCTTTAGGTCTAGGAGAAACATCAACATCCAGGTTTCTCTCAAGCCCAAAGATCTGGCTGAACTTGATAACGCGCTTCGTGGAGATTTTTCCGAAGAGTCCGACCTCTGGACCATCAATTGTAATGTGTACGATGCAGCGATAATTTTCGCGGATGCAAACTATAAAACAAAACCAGCGGCTGAGCATAAGAACAAAAGACGCATACATCAACTCAGTACAAATATAGACTGACCAAGGCAGTACGCGTCCCGCGTTCAGTGTGTGATTAACTACCGAACATCTGGCAGGAAGTTCACTGCCAAGGACCAACAGTTCGCGCGTGAACTGCGTATCCGCCATCACACACTCAACAAGTCAAAGCTGCTGATCATCAGGCAGCATATTGCTGACAGAATGCGGGTACTATCTCACGCAATAGGAGAAGTCTAGAGCGGAGGGAGAGGTGGGTCAGAGAAAATTAACAGTTTTTCTCTTATCCATGACGACTCCTCCGAGACCCTCCAGTTACTGCCGACCACCCGCCCAAACTACGAAGTCTAACATCCACTGAATGAAGACACAAAGAACATAAAAAGCAGAAATGTGAAGGATCAGTCGATGTCGTTTATGGCTTTAAGCTAATGTTTGCTTTCCTCAAATCACCCGGATTGAACTCGAGCACGGAGAGTTTCATTTTAGCGTGTCAAGACAGTGTCATTTCCACTTTTCGATACCGTCGCCACATTTTGAGCCAAGACATTCCCGATGATAACTGCAGAGCGTGTCATGCACAGCCCGAGCACCTAGGACACATTCTATCTGGTTGTCCAATGTCCAATATGCTGCCGAATATACTGGAACTACATATTCTTGACACACTGAATGAAATAATTGGACGGCACACGAATAATTCTGGTTATTGCAACCATATTGTATTGCTCGCTCAGCTACAACCATATACGGAATGGCCATTTTAGGCATACCATTATGATTACGTATTATAGCTAGACCGAGAATATTCTATCTATAAAGTATCCTAAATCGTATTCCTACGTTATAGACTTGCCTGGCTGAATCTTTCATATCAGAGTTTGCATAATCCAGCTATATAGGAATGGCTGCCGTAATACAATGTAGAACCCTCTGTAGTATCAAATTATTCGTTTTCAATCAAAGTTTTATTTGTGAAATTTTGAAGAACATCTAAAATGGAAGGAAATATAAATTCACGCACTACAAATCAAGTCTATTGAAGTTTTTTGTAGATTCCGACTAGACAAGCAGTTTTTCATATTAACGTAATTTGGCTTATATTTTCACGACCACTTGAACCCCTTTAAAAATCAAGAGTTTATGGTATCGCTCTAGGTGAAATTTATATCCCTATTACAACACAAACACATTATCCTTCAATTTTTTCTGAAAAAAACTTTCAATAATGGTATATTTGCCCCTAATTTGCTAATTAACGAAGATAACACGGAACGCGTTACTATAAGCGCACAAGCATCGATTCAGATTGTGTCAGGTGGCGCCAGCACGCCGCTAACAATTTTGGTAGCGGGTTAATGAAGCTTCTGTTCAGCTAAAAATTGGGGTGATCCAGCCATACTCTGTATGGCTGATTCTTGGGAGAATTGAATTCCGAAATCACAGGTACTACCTTAAACATACCAGTATTCGTGCATTTTTTATCTGTATAATTCGAAACAGAAATACGTCCGATTGAGAGGGAACTATTTTTTAGTTAACTCAAATAGAAATTGTCAACCATAATCATGTGGCCAATAATGCCCAAGCAGATCTTTCAGTGTAATTGTTTCTGTTGAGCACTAGAAGCCTGACATAGTTCTCCTAGACTTCGAGAAACAAACCATGTTCTTCATCAAATTTTCGACACCAGCCGACAAGAACATCATAACCAACGAGAATGAAAAGAAAGAGAGGTACAAAGATCTTCTAAGGAAGTTGCGACGGTTATTACACCCAAAATATTCTGTTAAGCCAGTCGTCTTGATCATCGGTGCTCTTGGATGTGCCAATCTTTCACTGGTTAATAGCCTGAAAAGCATCTCTGCATATCAACGAAATGCTAAGAAACTTGCGGGAAAAGTGCAGAAAGCGGTCGTGAGACGTGGTTACAGGTGAAACGTTACCGCGATTTCGGCGGAGCGGGTGTTATTTTCTAGAATGGCACCCACTCGAAGGAATTAACCCCCAAGCGAAGGCGTAACAACTGTGCCGCAAGCTGAATGGCACCTGGGTGAGGTGTCTCAAGCGGTGACTCTTGAGATACCGGGCGACCTCTCACAGTATGCAGCCTTATCCTTGCATGCGGGCTTTTACAAGGATGGACGAACCCTTTCCCTTGCTGCTCGTGGGAACAACAATGATAACACCAAACATAGTTGTAGTAAGTGCAGTTCAAAACAATCTAACGCGCAGGGATCCCGACAACGGGTCGGATAACAATGCCGACTACCATAGAGTTGGGCGAGCCAATCAAGACAGAGTCAGTGCGATGGACCGGCCAAATCTCAATACTTTTGAGTGGACGGATCGACTCAGGGACGACCTGCTGGAGTGCTATGATACAAGTATGGCCCCTAAACGAGAAGGTCACTTGGCGCGGCTGCATGCTCTGTGGTGCGAGAAATACCCAGAGCTCTAGCATTTTTCGCATCAACGTCTGCGAAACCGTGCCCAGGAACTCCAGAAAAGGGGTTATATAAGCGGAGCGTCTACTAAACCCCGGCCAGAACAAGCCGGCAACAGCGAAAGACAGGCGATACTAAAACCAGCCGCGGGCAGGCATCGAATAGAGGAAGAGCGATGGTTTAGGACGAGGAGAAATATCAACATCCAGGTTTCTCTCAAGCCCAAAGATCTGACTGAACTGGATGACGAGCTTCGTGGAGATTTTTCCGAAGAATCCGACCTCTGGACTATCAATTCTAGTGTGTATAATGCAGCAAGAATTTTGGCGGATGGAAACTGTAAAACAAAACCAACGGCTGATCATAAGACCAAAAGTTCGACAGATCGCGCCCGAACTGTGGATCCGTCATTACACACTTAAAAAGGCAAACCCCAGAATATGGGTTCTATCTAGTGGTAGGAGAAGTCTACAGCGGAGAGAGAGTTGAGTCAGAGAAAATCAATAGTTTTTCTCTGATCCATCTCGACTCTTCCAAAATCCTCCAATTACTGCCGACCACCCGCCTAAACCAGAGGAGGTCGAGGCATTTTGGAGGGAAGTCTACAAAGTCCAGCATCCACTGAAAGAAAAACTTATTTTAATTAATTTTTAATTCATAGCTCCATCTAGTTTGAAAAAGACGTTAAAATTTCTGTTATTCTCTAATGATAATACAGATTCCTTTGAAAATCACTGAAAGAAAATTCAAAGAACATAAATAGCTTTAAGGAGCTGTGGGGTGCCTCATAACACCTGGGGAAAATGCCCACATACCACTACCGAGGAGGTGAAAAAAGTATCAACAGGCATGAAGAACTATTCCGTTCCGGGACCAGATGGTATCAAGACCTATATCAAGACCAATATTCCTTATATATATATATGAGTGACGTGGCCGTGAGACATGGATACAGCTGAAATTTTACCGCGATTTCGCTGGGAGCGAGTGCAATTTTTCAAATTAGCACCTGCTCCCGGCGAAATCCTGCGGTTTTCCTTATGACAAACTTTTAACTATATAGATATAGGAGAAATCTAGAGCAAAGGGAGAGGTGGGTCAGAGAAAATGAACAGTTTGTCTCTAAACCATCTCGACTCTTCCACAACCCTCCAGTCCCCCTTCAAGACCTGCTGGTGGTAGAAGTTTCCTTCAACCCACCAGCATCTGGCCCGCATTTTCACCTCATATCTGGAGTCGGAAGAGCCTATTCCGGAGTGGTTTGTGGAAGGACGCACATTGCTCCTCCCGAAGATGGGCAACTTGTCTGACCCAAAGAGTTACACGCTAATAATTTGTCTGGACACACTGTATAAGATCTTCACAGCTATCTTAACTCATATTGGATTGTTCAGGCATTCGGACATGTGTGGCGAGATATGTATGAACAACGCGGCTCAAAGAAACCCGGTAAGAAGGCTTGAATAGAATAGGATTAAAAAATGCAATTCCTGTAAATACCTGATTTTCCCTTCGTTCTCTTATATCAGAAACAGTATTAGAAAGAAGCAACTGCTATTCCTGTCAATACACTTTGAAAAATATAATTTTCTGGCTATCTCTAATACTGACTTGAATCAATCGAATTTACATACAATTTATTCACAATTAGTAAATTATTTATTATTACTATGCATGTACAATTATTAAAGTCATATTAAAATTTATTTCATCTACATTGAATTCAAATTTTCAATTTATTTAGATAAATAATTTTTTTTAAACACATAAATTATATTTGGAATTTAGGTATCACGAAAAGTATCACACTCAATTCAGTTCATTATATTGAAATTGAGGATAATACATTACATATAAATCCAATGTAAATTTCTTGAATTCAAATCACTTGACCTTTCCGAAGTGCAAACTTGAATTCATTTAAATAGACCCTTCCTAACTTATATTCCAAAATGGATAATTCAAACAATTTTATGCACACATTTCTTGAAGGAATTAGAGTGAATTAAATACACTTCAAATCTATCCTGCTTTACGGAATACGAGAGAGATGTCATTAACGCTATATTAATAGCCGCAAATTACTTTTTTGAGATAACCTATTCTATTTTTGTACATTGAAGCCTAAAGGGAAAATCCTATAAATAATTTATTTGAAAACTAAAGTTAAAAAAATACTTCCAGATAAAAAATACTTGAACCTGAAATATTCTATCTTTAAAGTTGAATGTGAACCCCCAAAAGTTTCCAGTTCTGGAGAAAGAAAGTCCGTATTTTTTTTTAAATTCCAACATTAACACGTGCCACCGGGCACTTGAAAATCCCATATATTTAACATGGGAAATTTTTAGATTTTCGAAACATTGGACTGATACTTCAGGGATTGATCGAAAGTTGCCAAATTTTTCAGGAATTGGAGAGGAGTTTCTAGGAAATAAAATCATACTAATAACTTTTATTCTTCAACCACCCTTACTTCCCATCCCCCTCCCCACAGCGCCCCAAATATAACCCAAAAATCCAGAAACTACTTTTTTACGTATTATTGTTAATTTTCAGCAATTTCTGTCGTCTTTTTCCATACAAATAATTACTAATGGAGAATTTGAATAACCCCCATGACTTTTTAAACAATTTTTAATTGTTTAAATAAATGTAACTTATTCAAAAAATTATTTTTTTACAAATAATGTAAAAAATAATCATATTTTCTGAATGAAACGTAATAGTTGGTCATTGTTTGAAGTTTTACATTTTTTTAAAAACATCATGTGATAATTTAAACAATTAATTATTATTTATTTTCAAAATTTCTTAAAATCGAGCCATAGATGTCCACTTGTTTCTCAAGTTGATATCCTATACTACTTATTGTTGAATACTTACATAACTTTGATACTTTTCTTCTAATGTTTAACAAATTGCTATTTTATTAAACAATTTTTTTTGCTTAAGCAGTTTTTTTGGCGAAAGCTTTAAAAAAATAATATAAAATGGAACACATGCAATTATTTTTCTAATTGTATAGTACTATAGTGTATAGAAAGAACTTCAAAAAAGATGTAAACCATCCATACTCAACTTGAAGGAAATTTTAAATTAAAAAATAATTCATTGTTTAAACAATGACATAAAGTTTTTAGCAAAATTCACCACTCCTAAAAAGCATTCAATATTATGTTTAATTCAGAAAATACGATTTTTAACATATTTTTTGGGAAAAAGAATTGTTTAAACAAATTCAATTTATTTAAACAATTAAAAGATCGTTAATACATCCTTTCTATACACTATATAGTCAGAAAAATAATTTTATGTGTTTCATTTTATATTATTTTTTCAATGTTTTCGAGAAAAAAAAACTCTGCTTGAGCAAATAAAAATTGTTTTATCAAATAGAAATTTGTTAAACATCAGAAAAAAAGTATGAAAGTTATATAAGTATTCAACAATAAGTAGCATAGGATACCAGTTTGAGGAAAAAGTGGACATCTCTGGCTCGATTTTAAAAATTTTAAAAATAAACAACAATTAAATGTTTAAATAATCACAAAATGTTTTTTAGCAAATGCATAACTCCAAAGAATGATCAATTATCACATTTCATTAAGAAAATACGATTATTTTTTACACTTTTTGGAAAAAAATAATTGTTTGAAATTGGCCATTAGTATTTATTTGTATTAAAAAGGAAGGCAGAAAATGCTGAAAATTAACAATAATACGTAAAAATGTAGTTTTTTTATTTATGGGTCATATTTGGAGCTTTGTGGGGAGGAAGGAGGGGTTTTAAGAATTAGATTTTATTGATGTGGTTTTATTCCGTAGATACCGAATTGTACCGATATTCGGGGATTCAAGAGCACTTTTGTGTCAATTTTAAGTCCTGATGAAAACTCGATTGATTCTTGTGCAGAATGTTCTCCTGACAATAAGCAATTAATCCATATTGTTACGACATTACACCTAGATTAAAAGCGTATTTATTAATTAATGTATAAATGTAAATACGCTTCATGAGAAGTGATACATTCATACGAATGATATATAGAGCGAAAAAGTTTGAGGTTTTTGACATTGCAGCTGAAATCAATTTCTGGTTCCACATCCCGCATAGGTCCCCGATAGACCCGATGAAACATACTTTATCGGAATTGGTTTCATTATCGATGCAAATACTCCCAAATTGCTTCCGGATAGATTCGGATAGACAATCTTTTTGACTGCACAGAAAGTCAAATTCTGGTTCCATATCCCAGATAGGTCCCGTATAGATCCGGTTAAGCTTACACTGCGGGACTTGGTCTCTTTACCTATGCAAATTCTCCCAGGTTGATCCCGGATAGACCTGGATAGACGACCTTTTTGACTTCACAGGAAATCCAATCCTGTTTCCATGTCTTGGATAGGTCCCGGATAGACCAGGTCAAATGTACTTTGCGGGACTTGCTTAATTCCTTGGTGCAAAAACTACAGGTTAGATCCCGGATACGCCCGGATAGACGCACTATTTGCATTTATAGAAAATCAATTCCTGGTTCCACGTCCCGGATAGGTCCCCGATAGTCCGATTCATAATACTTTATTGGACTTTGTCTCTTTTTCGATGCAAATATTCCCAGTTTGGTCTCGGATAGACCCGGACAGACAACCTTTTTGACTTCACAGGAAATCAATTTCTGGTTCCATGCCCCAGATAGGTCCCGGGTAGAACCAAATAGATTGACACTTATTGATTTCTTGTACCTTATTGGTTCCTGGTAGACGTCGATAGACGCTAGTTTGGACTTAGAGGAAATAAATTTCTGTATCCGTGCTCCGTATACGATCCGGATATACCCGGATAGAAGGGTAATGTCGACTTTGTCAAAATACATTATTGGTTACGTTTTCCCGATAGAACCCAGATAGCCCGGAATGATTCCCAGATAGAAAATAAGTAACAGGATAAAACCCGGATATATCCGTATATAAGTTCTCTCCGGTTTCTATCAGGGCCTTATCCGGGTTCTATCGGATCTTATCCGGTATTTTAAGCAGGGTATGTTTTGCCTGATTCACGCGGCCCTTTTCCAATATGTCACATCCAATACATCAATTTAGGTAACCAGTCAATCGCAATCGGTAATTACCTTTTAAGAATGGCGATTCAAATCATTTTTACTGCTGATTCAAATGCATCCAATCGATTTTTGTTTCATGGGTAACACCCGCTTCCGGTGAAATCCCGCGGTTGTCCTTATGATAAACTTTTAACTATATATAATTTTTAAAAAAGGGTTAAAGAACCACCGCAGGATCCCACTGAGAGCAACTGCCATCTAAAAAAAATGACACCAGCTCCCAGTAGAACCGCGGTAAATCACACTTATGGCCATGTCTCACAACCGTGAGATGGGTGGTCACAGGGAACGATGAAATCACAACGACAGGCCGGCGAAACCCTCGTGTGGCTTGAGGACACGAAGCGACCCAAGGATCAAAGCAAAGGACAATTACTTGTACCGAATGTTTTGGGTTCAGTCGTTGCAGCTCTCTTTTAAGGTCTTGATACCTCTCCTCCTTTTCTTTCTCCTTGGCAGTGATGTTGTATTCGGACGGAGCCGAGAATTCGATCACGAATATAGTTCGTTTCTCGAAGTCTTAGATATATATATATATATATATATATATAAATATATATAATATATATTTATCACAGTTAATAATATTTAGAATTTTATTTTCCAGTACATGAGATGAAGCCAGAAGACGTGGGAATTGTGGGATTTAAAGGAGATGCTGATAAGCAACCGTTTATGGTAGGATATTTCAAGAGTTCTGGAGTTCGAGAAAAAAAGATCAGACAGAAACGAGACGCTGGAGCTGGAAGAAAAAGGCTGAGCGAATCTTCAAGTTTCGATATTCGAAATAGTAATCCTTACATAGGTAACATTCTTTCATAATGAAAAGATAATAACAGGGCCAATTTTTATTTAAAACCCGGAAAACTTTCAAATTAAAGTTCAAATTGAACAATTTTAACTTTGAAATTTCTTAAACTAAACATATTTTTAAACTGATATCGGAAACATGTTTGTCATCTTTCAAACTAAAAACTTGAAATTTTTTTATTGAGTTGTTTAAATGAAGTACATATTCATAATTGCATGTAATTTAAATTCTATATATTAAATATAGTTTCTAAATCATCGAAATCCAATTATTTTAAACATCGTGAAGTATTAAAAAATGTTAATTTCCAAATTGAAAAATTGAAATTTTCTTAACAGGAATATTAAAAATGTAATACATTCTAATTTTAAAGCATACTTAAAATTAAATTATTCAAAATTCCCTTAATGGCATGTACCAGACTGTCACGTGATTATTTATCTTAAACGAACTTACTCATAAACTATAACCAATAAGTTGAATGGATTTCCAATACCAGACGTTCGTCTTGTTTTCGTTTGCGCCAGTTTGTCATGGAAAATTAATTCTAGTTAATAATTCATGACAAGTTTGTTTAAAAGAATTGGTCACGTGGCAGACTGGCCTTTAATCTAGTCTTACAGTGAACAGGAAAATCTACTTGCGTGTCTGACCAAAACGCACCTTATCTACTTCCACGACAAAGATACTTGGTCAAATAAATTCCTGAATTAATTAATAATAAAATATTCAAAGACGTGTAGATCTTTTTTTTTAATAGATACCACTCTTTGAATTAATTAAATTTTATTTCCAGAGTCAAAGAAATAATTTTTGTGAAGAGAGTCATTTTCCAACGCCTTTTGTTTCTTAAATTAATCAAATCATGGAAATGCTATAATTTCTTTAAAAAAGACGTGAATCCCGGTACAAAATATTTCTTTTTCCCCACAAAATTAACTCATTTTTAAGAAAAGAACGTTTTTTAAAAAAAGAAAATAATTTTCAGTATTATTTCTATTATCAAGTTTTAAATATTGTAGTGTCCTCTTTCATACAATAATGGATATTTTTTCATTCTCACTCGTGACAATTTCGTATTTTTCTCAAATTTAGTATTACGGTATGTTTCAAAACATCTGCTATTTTCAGATCCAGCCACGCAAACCAACACCAGAACCTGTAAAATACAGACCCTCTATGTTAGCTTCAGGGATCTACAGTGGCAGGTAATTGTATTTAATTTATTATTTCTTTTTACCGAATCAATTTCAAATCAAGTAACATTTGACTAATTCAAAAAGTGTCAATTTTTTTTATTCGTATATAAGTCATTGATGAAACATTGAAATATGTGGATTTATATAGAAATAAGATCACCTGTATTTTACCCACTTGAGAAGAAAAAATTAACGATACCTTGTGGAAATGAATTTTTACAATAAAATATAATAAAGTACAACAAAGTGAAAATTATAATTTTTCACAATAATTTGTAATTAGTTACTAATACAATTTTAGTAAAGTATCCAGCAATTTAACAAAAAATTACAATTTTCACATTGTTTTACTTTATTGTAATTTAATTATTGTGAAAATACATTTCCACCGAGGATTTTATGAATAGTTTATGAAAAATATATGTTTTTATATTAAAATTTTCGATTTTTCCAGGACTGGATTATCGCTCCTGATGGCTACGATGCGTACTACTGCAGTGGAGAATGTAATTTTCCTCTAAATGCTCATATGAATGCGACAAATCATGCCATAGTTCAAACACTTGTGCATCTTGTAAATCCTGGCAAAGTTCCAAAGCCTTGTTGCGCACCTACGAAACTCTCAGCAATATCCGTCCTTTATTTTCTCGACGAGAGTAACGTAATTCTAAAAAAATACAAAAATATGGTTGTGAAAAGCTGCGGTTGTCATTGAAAAAACTTAGTAATTCTTATATAAAGTAAACGAAGGTAATCCTTGACTTTCGAGATAAAATAAAGTTTAAAGTGTACATATTAAGTAGTTTACTTATAATTGGTCAAATTTAGTTAAGTAAGCAATATTTTATCTCAAAAAATAAGGATTCGAAAAGAAATTTCAATTTTATATATTGATTTTGGCTGTATAAATGAGATAATTAGTCAAATCGTTCAATTAAAGAAGATTTTTTAAACTTCCTACTAGTTTTGAAAATTATTCTAGACCTTTTTTAGACGCAGCTTTTAACACTGTGAAGAAAAATACTCAAGGCTTAGGATTTTTCTTTAAAGAAGGAAAATACATTCAAACTTTGTTCAGACTTTACATTCCATTCTTATAAAAATAATGTTACCTGATTCTTCATCAACGATAATTTCGTCATTGCATTAGAAACACATTTTCAATTTTGAAGGATCTATTTTGAATTTTGTTATATGATGTATCTCTCTTGCATATTTTAAAAAACTTACACGAATTTACATTTAACATACGAGGAAAAAGAAGTAAAGATCGCAATCGGTCAGCGTTGAGTCGCAAATTCAAAACAAAGCTCAAATAAAAAATTGAAAAATGTCAGAAAGGCAAATAGTGCATAATTAACGAGATTACGTCAACTTGCATTTTTCTTTTTTCCACTCATGGTGTAGATGCGCATTTTGCATGTTGTATTGATAGAGAAATAGGAACTACGAATTTAACTTTCTTGCGGTGAGCTTATTCAATTTTATTTAGTTTAGTCAAGAATGAATGTTATAGAAAAAAATTGCATTTCAATTGAAGATGTAAAAAACTATTTAATTAATTTGTTCCAATAATTTCTTTTTTTTTCAATCGCATGATTTCAAAAAATATTTTATCTAGCAAAGCTTATCACAAAAACACATTTACATTTCATTTCTCCATTACCTGATAACATACACATTATGTTGACTAACGTATCGCTTAGGTATAAGTTATTTATAAAAGTGTGTAAAATATACTCAAACATGCGGTGTATTAAATTGCGTTTTGTACGAATGTTGTGAGAATTTTAACGAGTGAAAAAATGTGGTAAAGAAGTACGACCGTTGCTTGTAAAGGTTGAAACCTATTTTAAGTAATAAGTATGTAGGTATAAAATCAGTGGCAATACTAACGCGAATTTTGTACCGCCAATGTAAATAAATTTCTGTACATACGTTAAATAACGTACTTTATATAAATATATAATTTGTATTTTAAGTTGGATCTTTTTTTTATCCCGTCAGGAAATGAGGAAAACAAATTAAATTAATAATTTAAAGTAAAATTAGGAGATTTGAGGCCCTTGGACGAAATAAACTTAAAATCAAATTAGAAGAGGTTTCCAATTAAAGCCTTGAAATAACGTTGAATTAACAAAAACATTGTTACTTAAAATTATGTTTATAGTGTGACAAGATAGTTTTGCTCAAGGATTTTCTGTTCTACGGCATAGTATACAATATATATGTGTATGCCATTGAATGCATATAAAAAAGTATATCAGCATGTGCTTACAGTTTGAACAATAATTCCAGTAAAACAGATTTTTGTTGATTCAACGTTATCCCTACCGAGGCTTCAACTATTTGTACATTATTGACTGTTTGAATTTCAAATTGGTGGATATTAAATATGCTAATTTTTTATTTTAAATGCTTTAAATTCCGACAAAACATTCCTACTAGATACGGCCTCTAGAAGCTAGACCATTTTTTTGTGGTTTTTACCAAACACTTAACTGACTGCTGAGCGCAGCCAGTCGTTATTTAAAATAAAATAAATATTTTTGCAATACTTAAATACCCTGTTTGAAGGAATTGATTTATAAAAACCATTTTCAAGAATTTGACTTTTATTTGTCCTTATATACACTTTCGTTTACGGAACTTGAGAATAGTTTAACTTATCGGTGTAAATACAGAAAGATTACGTGACCTTAGGCTAATAATATATAACCAATATATAGATTTACATATAAAAGTCAGCTTTTTTTTACAAAGCTCGCTATATTTACGCACGATACAAATCACAGGGTTTAATACACCTCGGTACAACACAGTTATTGTATCAGTATCAATGTTTGGTAGTAGCCTCACTATTTTATGACTTTGTCGAGAATCACAAAGTGATCAGACTAGGCTCAACAGACAATATTATATTTACAAGCACAGCGTGTATTTCGCGTCGTTGTTTTCTGTTTAGTGTCTCAACAGACATGAAAAATATTTCACTTCTCGAAAGTGATACTTAAGAATTAAATGTTCTGCTCTCTACGCCCACAAACAAAACAAATTAAAATAGTACGTCAAAAACCCAGAAACAGTTATATTATTACTATGAATAATTATCATCCTGCAATTATTACAACAACCAGAAAATTTGAATTGGGCTTAAACGTGATTAAACAACGCAGACGGGACAGTATTTTCTAGATAAAAAATATACATCTTTCTAACTATTTTATATACAATATAAAAGAACCCAATAAAAGTTACTCCTAATATTTCTGAAACGATCACATATATTTGGAAACCTTTAATGAGTTTTTGAAACAAGTGTTTCAAGTCTTACAAATGGCCTCTAGAGTAAAAGATGAGTAAAGCTTGCGAGTCCCCCGAAGGAATGACAAATATAAACAACCTTACAGGATGTTTGGCTGGTCGGGAATAAGAGAAGCGAAAAACGAACTAAAAAAGGACCAAGTGAAGGCTAAAGCTCCGGGTCTTTCAGTTTCATTTTCTTCGTTTGGGTTCGTCCTTCCTTCAGTTTCCGTTCCGGTTTCTTGAACTTCTTGTGGAGCTGCTCTCTGTGGAGCTGCTCCCTGTCCAGCTGCTTCATTTTGTGCCAATTGGTTGTTATTATCCTGCCGTGCGTTGTTATTTTCTGGTAAAAGAACTGGATGAACCCTAAAGAAGCCACCCTGATATCTGCAAAATGAAATACTATGTATTTAATATAACAGAAAAGATGAAAAAAGTTTGTTAATGAGGATAATTAACCATTTTTGGTCTCTTATGCAAACTTCAGATATAACAGAGAAAAAACAAAATACATAGTTGAAGAAATGCTACTTACAGATACATGGCGAATCCGAGGAAAGCTACGATGAGAAATCTGATTGGAGACGAGTAAAAGTAGACGATGCTGAAGAGAACAACTATTCTGGAGAGCATATAGAAAAAGTCCAGCCAATCACGATTCAACCCGACTCCAGCTTCATCTCCTGCTCCTAAATCAGCAGCATCTTGTGGCACTTGCCTTGGCTGTTCAACCTCCTCGTTTTGATTAATGTTATTATTGTTGGCATTGTTGTTGACTAAATTATTCAAATTTGGATTCGTTTGCATGTAAGGTATACTATTTGGCACTTGAATACCCTGGGCTGCCATCCTGGAAGATGATGAAACAAAAAATGAGTATTGAACAAAATAAACAAAGAAAAGTTAAGCAAGTAAAGTGAAATTAAAATAAAGTCAAAACAACTTACAGCTGCATGTATTGTGTTAGATAATGAGTGTAGGCTTGTTGCATCCAGGCGATTTGTTGAGTATTTAATTGACCATAAAATGAATGTGTTGAATAAACTTGAGCAGTTGGTTGGGTGTTTATAGTTTCCTGGGCTGGAGAGTCAAGCCGATCTCTCCTAGAATCTGGAGGATTTCGTTCAGGAGAACTAGATGCTTTTGTACTTTCTGGTGCCTCCTTGGTGGACTTTTCAGGTTTCTTTTCAGTGCCCATTTTGTTTGTTGCACAAACCAAGTGCACTGTAAAAGACTGATCTTCTGTGTCCTCGTACGATCTCAAGACATCTTTTAAATAAACAGAGTCCTTCAAGAGCTGACCAGAGTATATCAGCTTCTGATCTTTCGTTTTCTAAAACACAATATATTTCATATCATATTGATTTTGTAGTTTTGTGGGATTGGGACTAGGATTAGCAAAAAGTAGCGCAACTTTTTCAAGTTTACAAGATAGTAAACATCATAACTCGAAATGGTTAACATTTTATTTTTTCCAAAGGCTTTTAATAATGGATTTACGAAATAAAGCATTTAAAAAATTGTAGATTGTAATAAATCGTATCTGCTTAAAAGCGGTGTGCAATTTATAATATAACTTACTGTAACTTTTAATTAACATTTTTGTTCAATTTATGGTAAAAAGATAGTTATTTAAAAGCATGCAAAGCATTAAACCTGATAGCGTTTAAACATCAAAACGTTAAAATAAAAACATTACGTTCAGAATTCAACACGTTTTAATAATTTTGAAGAAATGGTCTCGGGTTTCTGGAGTGTTATAATTTTATTGGACAGTGGTCACGCTGTTTGATAAAAAAATGTTATGAGTTTACGAAATAAATTAGACATAAAGTACAATTCTTTTCGAAAATAGTTTTGTTAGATCATCATTTTTGCACTTAAAATAAGCGTACAAACCGTTAAAAAAATAAAAGTAATAGAATAACTCTTGGAATTGTTCCATTTTGCAACCAGGATTCCCTAGAAACCCTCTCTTTTAATTCTATTAAAGTACACATTTTCGACAAAAATACTAATGTAATAAAATATAACCATCAGTAAATATTTTGCTGACACTTGCAGTACGAAATAATCGTCTATTTTGGTACCCCACTTTTATTATTTTTTAGCAGGGCAAACAAATTTAAATTATAAAAGATACAAGTTACGAGGTTTTGCATAACCTTAAATGTCAAATGTCATTATCACAAAACCTTTTCTACCAAAAGAAAACTGACGTAATACAGTGGAACATGTAACAGCACATAAAAACAACAAGAAACCGAATAAAAAAAATCCACTTACTGGTTTACTCGGATAAACTTCTGCCAAGTAATCTTTGAGTTTGCGAATAGTCCAGCCGAGTTCGCAGCTTATAATTTGGTCTTCGATCTGCTGATTCGGGGCCTTAATGATTAATCTCACACCAGCAGTTTCCATTTTCGCGATGCTTCCACGCTCTTGGTCGTTTCGAATGATTACACACGATTCAGACGAAAACAGCGATAATCAGGACACGCTAATTGACACTAATTTTTACTAATAAATTTTTCCCTCTTTATTTGCTATTTTATGAACCCAGACACCAAAATTCAAAAATTAAATTTCACAAGAAAATCACCACCTTCTCTGAAGTTTGACGACTGATTAAGAACTCTACCCTTTTGTTTACCTTACGGCAGGATATGAAATAAACCAGCAAGCTAACGTCCACGCCACGAATCAAAAAGTATAAACTGGTATGGCCGTCTATATGCACGTAAATACAGGGTATCTGCTCGTGATCCATACACACATACATTATACACAATGCGACATCACGGGAAAAGACGGAAAAGATATTCGGCGTATCGCCATTGGCTGAAGCTGAATACTTTGCCAGAACACTGACTCACACAACAAAGTCGTCGATATGTCCAAAAAACAACACTTTCTCGAATATCGACTGGGAAATGGTGTATGATTATGAATGTTTGCTTGAATCTATTATTTCTTTTCTAATAAACACTGCTAAGCTCGGGCATGTATCAGATAAATGTAAACAAAATGTAATCAAAATTGCAACTGCACCCAAATCGAAATTGGGAAGATCGGCCGTAGAGGGAAGATCAGCCTTCTCTCCGATTGTCTCCGACGTTTCTGCGGCATCTACGGAAATTGCCGAAGTTCGTGCGTTAGGGACGTCGTGCATATTTTCGAGGACCCAGTACTTTTTATTATTCTTTTTTAAACAAGGAAACATTTAAAGAATTTTCTATTTTAAAGAATTTATTTGAAATGCAGAAATTTTCAGATTCCAGTTCAGAAATTGATTAAAGGTCATTTTCAATGTTACGAAAAATATGGTAATTTCGGTTGGTACTTTCCTGGCTATTTTGTTTTTCTGCCTTGACCGCCCTGGCCTCTGCTGCTGTCAGCAGTGCTCCCAACGCGGGCACCTTGCACTACTGCGCATGCGATGCATAAGGCGCTTCATTGGCTGCCGTTCGCGCGCTTATTTGAAATGTTAAAAAATACAATTTTTTATATTTATTATTAATCATCAAAAATAATTTTTTTAACATGTTCAAGTGGTACGTGGATGGGTTTTAATATATTCTGAGCATAAGGTTGTAAAAAATAAAAAAAGATTACATTAAATAACATGATATTTTTTATTTTCGGAATATTCATTTTATTTTTTAACCTAATGCTCAGAATATATTAAAAAACTATCCACGTACCACTTGAACATGTTAAAATATAATTGTTTCTAGTAATTAATGATAAATTTAAAAAATGGTATTTTTAACATTTCAAACAAGCGCGCGAACGGCAGCCAATGAAGCGCCTTATGCGTCGCATGCGCAGTAGTGTAAGGTGCCCGCGTTGGGAGCACTGGCTGTCAGTGCTATCGTGCTGTCTGCTGCCGCCTGCCTACCCTGGCTTCTGCGGCTTGAGATTATTTTAAGGTTATGTGCACAGCTGACTTTGATTGGAGCGTTTCCGAGTTCTGAGAGATATTTATTTGTTAAATAATTAATTTAAGAAAGTGTGATGAGAGTTTAAAAATATGGAGCAGTGGATTCATGAAAATTTGTCGGCCATTCTGGATTTTCCGGTTCCTGACGATTTAACAAAGTAGGTTTTTCCGCAGTATAAAATATATTTTTGTGTATAATAGATTTATGTTCAATTTTGTGTTGACAATTAAAAATGTTAAAATTTCAATTAAATACGTATGATAAAATTAAAAATTATGAATTTATTCCAATTGTTCTAACTTTAATTTGCATACCTTTAATTGGGAAATTAGGTATTTTCACTTTTACCACAAGCTAACTTCACTTCATTGAGTGCTGTGGGGAAAACAATGGACTAAATGCATGGGACGAAGCTTTATTTTTGTAATATCTTCGTAATGAATAATAATTATTATGATTTTATTATTTCATTAAATAGTTCTTAAAAAATAACTATTTTTTCCATACACTTATATTGAAAAAATAGTTTTTACGATGATATATTAACAAAATAGGACAAAAATGGACTGAATCCCATGCATTTGATCCATTTTTTCCCCTCAGCAGTTAATAAAGTGAAGTTAGCTGACTATGAAGTGAAAATACCTAGAGATCCTCAAGGGAGAGTTGAGACGCGGGGTACTCAAATTCTGATTGGTGCCGCTGTACCGGAACCGGCTATTCTAAAAATGGTGCGATTTTCAAATAGAGTGTTCATTTCACAACAGATTTAATACAAAATAAAGAGAATATCATTGAACTAAACATTTAAAATAAACGAAGTGTAATTAAAAATCACTTTTAGGCATATATATTATACACATTTCCATAAATAATATTGGTTAAATAAATACATTTTGTAGGTTGGAAGCAAAGCTTTGGTTTGAAAAGGTTATACATACAAATAAAGTAAACATAAATTGTAGGAAAGGATGAAGATTTAAATGATAAAATTTCATAAGTTCATATTCTGAAAATAATTGAAAAATCAGTTTTAAGAAAAATGCATAACATTTTTCTTAAGAAACATGAAATAAAGGAAAAAGTAACATGAGTGAAAAGCTATTATTATTTCACACTTAAAAACGATATGGACAAATAAAAAACTTATCATTGATATGTCGTGTGCATCGCCATGCTTTGCTGGAGTACTTTTTATCAATATTTTTTTCTTTGGTCTTCGATTGATTAAAAATTCCAATCTGATCGATTGATATTCTGAATTAACAATTCTCGAAGTTTGGGATCTCGCGGAATTTGTTTCAGGAAAAACCCGTTTTTAGATGAATTATTGGAGTATAAAATATAGCAATTTACCATTTTTGAAAAACACTTATATCTCAGAAAATATTATCAATATTTTTCTTTGGAAAGTAGGTTATACACAACCTCTTTCACTTCTTCATTGATCACAAAACTCGCATATCACACTTCACACATAGCTTCAATATAAATAAACTAAGAAAAACAATTTATAATAAATAATGGGCCTGCATTACACAGTTTCCATTTTTTAATACTTTTGCTTAAATACGAAAATTTCTCGATGCTCGCTCGCGTGCTGTCACGTATTGCGCTACATGTCATTTTTCAAACTTTTCGCGCCGCAGTGAAATATCAAGTTCCGGTACAGCGGCGAGCATTGGAGGGGGAAACATGTCTCAACTCTCCCTAGAGGATCTCTAAAAATACCTAATGGGTGAAATTCAAAAATTGGCAAATTTTTTACTTTACTTAAATTGGAAAGTTGCAATTTCTCATGGTGTTGACTCATTAAACATGTAAATCATCACCTTTCCAATTTGTCAATAACTCCTTTCGTATGTTCAAGTATATAATTATGAATATCTTTAAAAATTCATCACAGATATATTTTGGGAATTGAAAACGAAAGGGATTTGGATGAATATCTAAACACGCTATTAGATTACGACAACTCTAAGCACAGACAGTTCATCTCCCAGCTAAAGAAAAAACAAGGTTCTTATATTTTATAATTATAAATATTGATGTTGAAGATTCCATAAAAGAATAAAGTTTCACAATTTTTTATTACAATATATTATCGTTTGCAGCTTCCTCTAAAGATCTGATAGGATATAAAAAGTCTTTTGCCAACAAAGATTCGAGTCAAGTCAAGTCCATTCAAAAACCCAGCGAAAAGAAGAAAGGAAAAACTAAAGTGAAAGAAGTTCCAACGGTACTATTGTCAATTTTCTTTATAAATAAAAATGTTTTAGTAGGCACGATACTAATTTTCTCATTTTAATTAGGAAACCCCAAAGCCAGAGAAACTAGAAAAAAAGAAAGCCAAATATGTTAATCTCTACTCCCAGGAAGGTCGTGATAGAGAAACAGTTTTATTGAAAGGTACTGAAAACATTAATTTTGCGTTGAGAGTATTTCCACTTAAAAATTCGTGAATGATTGTGTTGTTTTATAAACTCTGTTTTACATTTTTAGGAAGACATAGATGTAACTGCGAAGCTAAGCAACATGATCTTATAAACAATTGTCTCAATTGTGGAAAAATAGTTTGTGGTCAGGAAGGAGCAGGTCCTTGCTTATTTTGTGGCGACTTGGTTTGTTCGCCAGAGGAACAAAAAATTCTTGCATCAAACACCAAACAGGCTGACAATTTGTATAATAAACTTATGGATAAAAAACCTTCTAAAGGCTACGAAGATTCTGTTAAACAGCTGGACCGGCTGCTGGAATTTGATCGAAACAGGTAAAACTAACTTTCTGTCAATATTAAAAAACAAAAGATTAAAGGATTTACGTTTCAATTTATTTTACAGCTCGCAGCGAACGAAAGTGATTGACGACGAAAGTGATTATTACCAATCGAATAGTGTCTGGCTTTCAAAGACGGAAAAAGAAAGATTAAAAAAACGGGAGGATGAAATTCAAGCTCAGAAACACCGATCTCGATTGGACCGAAAAGTCACGCTAGATTTTGCTGGTCGAGAAGTTATCGAAGATGATTTTTACGTTCCGGAAGAACAGATCGAAGATTTCATGGAACACTCTGAATTTGAAAGCTGCAACACTTGTCCAAGTGTACACTTTGACCGACCAACTGTGAGGGGGAAAAATAATTAAAATTATTTGAACAACTCTAAATTTATAATTATTTAACAAGTTATTGATTGAACGTTTCTTTTTAGTACGTGGAACTAAATTTGTGGCCTCAAAATCCCAACAATAAGCCGAAAATAAATGATAAGAATCGAATCCAGGATAAAGAGTATTTAGAAATGACTGATGAAGGCTATTGTCTCAGTATGCATCAACCTTATGCATCTCTTCTTGTAGCTGGAATAAAAACGTAAATAAACCTCATAATATTTGAAATAAATTTAGCAATTTTAGACTACAGTTTCTTTTTTTTTAGACACGAAGGTCGAACGTGGTACTCGTCACATCGAGGCAGATTGTGGATAGCTTCGGCTTCCAAAGTTCCCAGTAGTGAAGAAATTTCGTCTCTAGAACACCAGTATAGAGTTCTGAAAGATGGTTAGCTACGTGTATCTTATTTATATTAAAAAGCATTATTTATTTTTTAATGGCAAATATTATTTTCCATTTTCAGAGCACATAAAGTTTCCAGAGAGTTATCCCACAGGATGTTTGCTGGGCTGCGTAACCGTGACGGACGTTCTGTCACAAGAGGAATATCGAAAAATGTACCCAGATGGAGAAAGCGATAGTCCTTACGTGTTTATATGCGAAGACTGTTATCAGTTGCCAATCAAATTTCCCATGCAAGGAAAACACAAAATTTGTTAGTATCTACAGTGCCTAATTTTTTTTAAATGACCTGACTGTGAAATTGCCATTTCTTCTGTTTTTAGATAAACTGGATGCAAAAATACATCGTGCTGCTATGAAATCCCTAGAAAGGGTTATGAAAAAATCGAGCCTAGTTCAGCGTGGTAATTAGTTGTAGTCAATTTTGTTAATTCTTATTTTTGGCCGAGTTGCACGATTTAAATAAAGTACGTTTCATTATAAATACGTGCGTGTCTACTTGTTTTTAAATGTTTTTGTTGTATACTATTTTTAGCAGGGACGAATACAAGGGAGATTTTTTCGAGGGGTGGGGGGCTTCAGGTTATACTTCTCCACTAAAATCACCATTAGCATCTGCATCTAGGTGGGGGGGGGGGGGGGCACCCATCACCCACCCCCAGGATCCGGAAACAATTCGCCCTGAAAATCTCTCAAAATATCTATCTCGGGGCCTTCTTAAGGCTATTTGAGCCTTCCCAAGGCTTTCTTATTGCCGTAATTCACTTTAAACATCTACATGTTGATATAGAGGAGGAGGCGCGAAATACAATTTAATAATTAAACGAACTTACCTGTAAGTGAAGTTCTATTATAATTGTGTGAAGCGCCTCCTCCGAATAGATCAATCCCACCCTGCACAATATATACACTATCCCTTTATCTAACTTCTTAGATAATCCCTTTATAATACAGTAAAAAACAATTATAGGGATATTTTTTCACTGAAAAATAGCCAACAAAAATTGCACTGTTAGGGTTTTTTCTGTGGAATTACGGCAATACTTTAAATAAAATGAGTATCTAGTCCAAGTATTGCAAGGAGTGTGCGCCGGAGTGGAGCGCGAATTTTCAATTGCTATATATGCTTTAAAAATTGTGGTAGCATGGTGTAAAGTGGGGGTAGCTGGATGACTAGCTTTTCACATTTTTTTGTATTTAAAAATTTCTTCACATTTATAAATTTCTCAAAATTAAATTATTTTATTATAGTGGTAGTTAAGACTCAAGCCCTAAGAAATACAATCATTTTCAGATTGGAAGCATTCCAAGTGAACATTTTTTTATGGTCTTCAAAATTAGACAGTATTTCAGAATAAAATATTCAATATTCAAAATGGTATTATATCAGATAGAAACTTTTCAATGACTAAAACCTTAAAAATGGATCAATTTCTGTTTCTCTTTACGTGAATACTTCCAGATTGTATAATTATTTTATTTTAAATTACATGGAAAACTTTTCCAAATCGAATAGTTTAAAATTCAAATATTAAAAAAAGCAACCAACTTTTATTTTTAAATCACTTAAAATTGTATATTTTCATATTGAAAGCTCTGAGAGACAGTTTACAATAAAATATTTAAAATTGTTGTGTTTTGAGTTTTAAATCTTTCAAAACTGTACAACATCCAACATTCAATTATTTCAAATTAAAGTCATTTAAATTTGTAGAATATCAAATTGAAAGCCTTAATAATTACGCTATATTCTGCTTAAGCATTTGAAATATGAAGGGTCTGTACATTAAGAAATTGTACACTTTCAAATTGAAACCAACTGAAATCCACCAAAATTAAAGAACTTTTATTTTCAGGTTTGCAAACTTAAATTATTTCAGTATTAAGCATGATTTAAAACTGAAAATTAATTAATTCCATGAAATAAAAAAAAACACTTGCCAAATTCAAAGCGTACAAAGTTGAATAATTTCACAGGTTCAGAATCAAGCTTGGAAAATTGTATACTTTTAATATAGTGTATAATATTTTTGGAAGCCACAAAAATATTGTACCATTTTTATTTGTAGGCATACAGGCTTAAATCATTTTAGTAATAAACATTTAAAACTGAAAATTAATCAATTTTATCATTTAAAAATTGCCCGATTTCTAACTCGAAGCGGAATAATTTGGAAAGTATCAATTTTTAATATTATATCATTTAAAATTCAAGGCATTCAACTTCAAATAAAAGCCTGCAAACCTAAAAAAATGCGCCCAAAAAAGAATAAAAACTGTGCGTGTTTTTAAACTTGTAGATTTTTTTGACTGGAGCAATGAGAAATTAATGTTTTAAATACACGCCTTGAAAATAGGAATTTGCAATGAGATTTAAAAAATTTTGAAAACGTACAAAATTGAACATCAAAAACTTAATCAAATTAATCAATCTTATTCTCACCATCAATTTATCATAAACTTAATGTCATCCAAGTTTAGAAGATCTTAATTTAAAGAGCTTAAATTTGTATAATTTCAAATTGGAATCAATCTTGTTTTTTCATTATTGTTAATTACTATGAATACAACGTTTCTCGAATGTTATATTTTAAAGTTCTATTAAAAAAATATATATATAAATTTTGAAAAAGGTACGCTCAAGTTGGGAAGATCATTTAATTTATTAACATTTGTATCAATCTGTGTGAACACAATATTAAAAAAAATGAAAATTACATCTTAGAAATATCATACACACTTCTTACAAAAAAAAGTATCGACCTTTCTCTTATTCATAAAATGCAACCACATGATAAACTTACTCATTTTCAAAACTATACACTCGCATCTTAACCATTAATATTTAGAAATATCAAGTTATGACAAAAATAAGAAGTTCTCTTTCTGAAAGAACGAGGGTGACAGAGGTTAAATATTATTCTCGGCCATCACTAACAGTTCAATTAAAACTTTTGGTGTCCGAAAGTTCATTAAGTAAAATTCAGAAACTTATTTCTTACACTCGGCACTTTCGTACGTCAACAGTATAAAGAGTTAAACATTTCTTACAATCTGGTAAACTCGTCTCTACCTTCAGTACCAAATACTTACTACTTTTCAAAATTTTTCGTAAATACAAAGATACTTTTTCATTTTCCGGGAACAGCATTTTAAACTTGAATCTTGAAAAATTTAATCAACTCCATCTTCAATATCTTACCGATTTTCAGACACTGAGAACATTGCACACTTGTTACCCTAATGAATCTCACTTTTGCGACACGCACATCAATCGTAATACTTCTATATAATTTTTGTCCTCGCTTTGAAGGACCGAAGCCTTTTAAGTTATAAGTAACAGTAAAAGTCGCCGCCAATACTGGTGCCTCTTCTTTATATCCTTTTGAACGCTTCAAATCTTTATCACATTTTGATTATATTTGTATCCCTTATCGTCAAGGATATTTCTCTATTCAGATTAGAATTCTTAACAGAAAATTATCAACAGTTGCAATGGTCTTTCGGAACAGAAGACTAACTTCAATTTTGATTACTCAATTCTCAAAGTATACTAAAAACTTGAGAAAATTATAACATTTTTGCTTCAAACTTCAGGAATTCAAAACTTCATAAATATTTATCTGGCTAGTAAATATATTTCCCCGGCGATTAATTGTAATCCAGCCGCCACTAACTTCAATTTTGATTACTCAATTCTCAAAGTATACTAAAAACTTGAGAAAATTATAACATTCTTGCTTCAAACTTCAGGAATTCAAAGCTTCATAAATATTTATCTGGCTAGTAAATATATTTCCCCGGCGATTAATTGTAACCCAGCCGCCACTAACACTTCTGCATGCACTAAGGGGTTTAGAGGGTGACTTTGGCTTAAAATGTCGATTATGAATATCCAGGATACTTTTCCGAAAAGTTGGTCGTTAATTGTTTAAAGAAATACAGTAATTATGTAAAAAAATCTGTAACATATGTTTTGGAAAGTCTGAATCAAGAAAAAACGTTTTGCCGTTCACACTTTTTTTGTACAAATAACCGTTTTTAAGTTATAGGGTTAGAAACGATCAAATTTGCACTAAAATTGGGGTCCAGATCATGCCAACCCCCGGCAATTGACATTCGCGGTAACTTTGATTTCGAAGAATTTGAAGTCCACAAAAAATTATCAAAAATGCAGCAAGTCACATAGCGGTATCTCTAATTCAGAGAAAATGTTAAATACTTTGTGTAACATTAAAAAGTAATTTGAAAATTTTTGGGAATGAAAGATGCCGCAATGTGACTCGCCGTCAATGTGACTTTCCAGGGTTTTGCATGAATCAACTCCTAAAATTTACATATTTGCAGGTAGATGAGGTAGATATGGATACTTCAGCACCTATTAAACCGAAAAATTTCTAAAAAATGCAAATTGCTTTTTAAGATCCGTACCCTACAGAGAAAAAAGAAAATTTTATGTACACATTTTCGAAACGGCCTTTTTTGACAACTGTGTATGGAATATTACGCACAAAGTTATTCAAAATGCCCGTTTTTAAAATTCGTCTCGAACAAAAGTTTTATTTCGATTGGAAAATTTCTTTTTCTTGTATAGAGTACGCGCCTTGAAAAGCAACTTGCATTTTTTCGGTCTAATAATAGGTTCTGACATATCATATACCTGTAAATATGTAAATTATATTGCATTTTTTTTAGCGTTATAACTTGAAAACGGTTAATTGTACAAAAAAAAGTTTAAACAGCAAACAGTCTTGTCTTGGTTGAAACTTTCCAAAATAAATTTTACAGGATTTTTTTTTCTCATAATTACAGTAATTGTTTAAAAAAAACTTGCTTAAATAATTAGGGATCAATTTTATGAAAAAGTACCCTGGATATTCATAATCAGGGCACCCTTCTCGATATTTCAATTAAGCCAAAGTTACCCTATAGACCTCTTAGTGCATAGATAAGTGTTAGTGGCGACTGGATTATACGGTCCAAGCGTATATAAAAAAATGATAAACATTTATAAATTAATATCTCTGCTTACATAATACAGAATCCGAGAAGCTATTATTCAACTCACCATTGCAATAACTCTTTTAAAAGATTGACTTTAATCTTTTCCTTTTACTTTTTGTCCAACCCCAACCACGAATCACAATACCACGGTGTATTTTAAATATAAGTAGGAGAGTATTTCAAGTCAGCGTTACACGCACTACATCTCACAACGTCTTTCTCGTTCACCAAAGTGCATTGTGGACATTCCTTACCACCGCTAGCAAGTGGCACATCCTCGTTTCCCTTATACCTGGACTTTACACACATTTCACAAATAGAATTATCAGGTGTGTTCAAAAATGTACACCAGGCACAAGTCCACCTCTCGTCCTTTTTATTATCGTTCTGAGAAAGCTTAAAATCCCTCATATACTGAGCAATTTGTTCCTCGGTATCTGTCGCTTGAAAGGTGTTTAAATTCGTCATTGTCTGATTAATCTTCTTGCTCTTGTCCTGAATTTTTTCCGAAGGAAATTCAATTCGAGAATTGGAATCGGCAGCAACATCAAAGGGAGATTTTTTCTTGTGATGCTCGTGATGATTAGTTTTGCTATTCGTAGCGCTTTCCAATTCATTCTGCAAGCGACTCAATCTTTTCTTCTCAAACTTTTGAAACTTTTCTTCAAATTCTGTAGGCTTCAAAGGCTTGTGTTTGGGATTTTGAGCAGCAACTTGTCTTTTGTAAAGAATATCATCTCGATCTCCAAGATCCTTTGAATATCCGGTGCTCTTGAGGCCAGCGTAAACGTAGTCCCAATTCTCTGCATTGGAAGAAGGCGTGCTCAACTTCCTATCGACTTTTGCATAGTGGTCGTTGTTTCCGATTTGCCGGGGACATAAATCAACTTCGTCGAGACAGTTTTTGTGGTTCATTTTTATACTGTGAGATTTCTCGTGATTCGGAGGATCGAGTTCGATTAAACAACCTGTGGGAACTCCGGACGTACTGGTTGGCATGCCTGTGTGGTAAGGAACTTGCGAATGTTTGGCGGTCCTGTAACCACAAGTGTTGCCAAGATTTTCGGGATAATCGAGTCGATAATTTCCCAGGAAAAGTCCCGTGTCTCCTCCCAAGTACGGATACTCTGGAGGGCACATCAAAGTGTTATAATTGCTGACTGGGAGAGGATATTGAATGGAGGGAGATATTACATCAGTGGGGACTGAATGCAAGTAGGGATAATTCAAATAAGGATTGGGTTTCGATTGGCTGTGGCGCAGTTTTTCATGGAATCGGTAGCTTAAAGCACGAATTGCTTGCTCCGGTGTACCCGCGTGGTTTTCTCGAAATTCCAACACTTCGAGCCAGGAGATTGTAAAGTTTTTTGAAACGCCTTCCCAAATTTCCTTCAGTATCTGGAGGAAAAAATAGAGTTCAATCAATTCTAGGAAGCTCTTAGACAAATACGAATTTTTTAAATGTCTTAAATTGTGAAAATGTATACCTGGCACTCTACAAAGGCAACGATAGCATCTCTGCTGACGAAAGAAACTTTGTCAGGATCGATCGGTCCTTCCAGAGACAAAACTCCCAAGCCAGTGTGTTTGTAGCCCATTAATTCAAACATCACCTCAGCACCAATCAAATTGGCTTCAACCTCATGTTTATAATATCCACTGTATGTCTAAAAACAGACAAAAAATTGTTTAACTTTTAAAAAGAAAGGAAAAGAAAGTATGAACAATTTCTTTTCAAGATGTGAATGTCCAGTGTCCACGCTGGAAAAAGTATCGATAATAATCTTTTTTATTGAATGCTAACCCTTAAAGTTCGGTACTCTTTTCGCCAAGGTTGTGCCAAAAGATTTGCAGCGTATAATGAAATAGCACTCCAAGCAGTACAAGCCCGGTATCCACTAAAATTTTGTACTGTAGCTGCAGATCTGTGAAGAATGTCTGCAGTCGATGGGAAAGTATATTTCAACTCATTCTGTACGAGGCACAAGTATTCCTTAATGAATCCTAAAAAGAAAACAATAATCATGAATATAACCAAATTTAGTTATAATGAAATCAAGTAAATATGATTAGAGTCATTCAATTTGTGTGTCATTTAATTATAATAATAATAAATAACCACTACCAACCTTCAAGCTTTCGACGCTGTTCTAATTTTAAGGGCGTATCTTCAGTTTGTAAGTACACTAAATGACTTTGTTCTAATCTCGCGCTAATTTCGGAAAGTCTCTCGTTACTCCTCTTCAGGAGATCATTTGCCATTTTCTAAAAATTTACCAAATAATTTAGTACTCAGTTTAATTGAAGAAAAGAACACATTAATTTCAGGAAGGGGCCATTAACCAAATATGTGATAATCTTGGTGGTGGAGAGTGTTTAGAAAAATATCACGTGGCATAGACCTTTTTTAAATTTATCATATAAATGTATTTCTTTCTTCATTTATAAATTGCAATCAGCTTGGGGTGGCAGAGTTTTACTTCTTTCAAGGTTGACGAAGCAAATATACTTCGCTTGTGAATATTCTTTTTGTCCTCTATTGTTTATAATTATTATAAAGCGAATCGAAATGTTCAATATATTTTTAATGTTGAGGGAGGGAATAAAAATGTATCAAATAATTTTCGAGGAGTGTCAAATAAATATCACTGCCCAATCTGCCTATCAAAAATGTATGTATCACGTATTTTGTGAATGACTCCAATTTGATAGTCAAATAAAAATATTAAATGAAAATTCAAACAGAAGGAAACAATAATTTTAAAAAGTGACTCGATAAAATTTTGTAAACCTTTTTTTCACAAATACAAGTCTTAAATTTAAAAAAAATGCTACATCGCTTATTATAAGATAGAAAAGATATTAAAAATACAAATATATAAATGTATTATATAGGTTTTTTTTCTCGTCTGAAGTGCGTATACTTATTGCAAATAATTTAAAAAAGATGAAACGAAAAATAAGCACATGTCATTCAGGAGAAGGTCAATAATTCTAGAAATATATTTAGATAAACAAATTTCACTTTTTTTTAACCTAAATAAAATCATTTAAAAACAAAACGCTAAATTTGCATTTCCTGATCTAAAATAGTTTTAATACAAAACAAAACTTCCATTTTTACCACCTCAAGTCTTCCAAAAACCTTAAGTTTTAACAAACACAAATAAAAAACGAAAAATTACTTACAAAATAGAAGCAAGGGTTACTTTTCGTGTCAAACATTGTGAACAAAACTTTTGTCAACTTTTGAAGTGTGAAAGCGATATACGCGTTACAGCGTGAAATCATAACTTATTTATAGAGGAAAAAGCGCGAAGAAAAAGGAAGAGTAGCGTCATTTTGTAAATATTACGAACCTCTAGTATACCTGGTTTGAACCAGAAACCTGAATTAAACCCTTAAACTATTCGTCTAGCTCAAACCTAAAAATAAATCCTATATTTAGCGCTTGTGTCGGGCAACATAGAAAACGTGATTCCTCGCATTTCTCATTGGCTTCGGTGCTTTTTTTGAACGCACCATTTCACAAATTTTAGCCTTGCACTTCACAAACATATTACGATGGACCGTAAATAGGCAATATTTTTGTGGACTGCCAGTCAACTTTTTTTTCGTTCATTCATGGTTGGAATGTAAGGTTATGTCACTCGCGCAGGCTTGCCAACCTTTTTCGGAACATGCGTCATCATGTTGACGGCCTGCTTTGATTAAAAAAAAAAGAAAAACAAAATTATGTTTCTGAATTTTCAATTTCTTTATAAATCTTTTAGAAAAATTTATATTCCTAAAAAGAAATCGCATTTAAAAATAATGTTATCTTGAATTTCATACCAGTACTATCTACTAATTGCAGAATTTTCCGTACGTCTAACTCATTTTCAGCTCGTTGGATTACGGAAAATTCCGGAATACTAGGCAGTCATAGTGCCTTAATCGTAAGATTCCAAACTTCATTTTAGGTATTTCAAGATTTTTCGTGAGCTTTTAAATGTTTAATATTTTATTTATAAATCATAATTTTTTAAGGAAATATAATACATCAAAATAGACGGGTAAAGAATAAATAATTAGAGACAAGTTTACTTAAATAGCCACTTTGTTAAACATTGAATACAAAAATCAAAAACCATCAAAATTCTTATACCTTTTTTTTTGTTATATACTATTTTGTAAATACTCCTGAACACAATAATTTCTTTTGAATACTTAACATTGCAATAAGTATATAAATAAAAATAAATAACGCCACATCCTTTGTACATGAGCAAACAGCGTCGCTGTTTCGTTTAGTAATGATTAATTTAAAGGCACATATAGAAGAAAATGAGCAGTCCATTTAGTGCTCCCACCAAATAATTAGTCGGGATTCCAGTTTCTTTCGTAAATCTGAAAGACAAAAATATTAATAAAAATTAATAACGAATGACTTCTCTAACTTCAGTCTAATAGTGATTATCAATATTATTTTTTTAATTTTAATACTAGATTGTACAGTAAAATTGGTAAATTTGCTTCAAAATCAGAAGAAAAGATTAACAAACATTTCGGTATATAAAATTGAATATTGATCGTATCTCACCTGTCTTTTGAATTTCGAAAAGGTGAAGGAGGGTTGATTCCGGGAATATTGCTGTCCTTGTACACGATAAACCATGTAAATCCCATGGTCGCCAGACCGCTTAGTGACGCTCTCATTAGCCATCCGTATTTCTCAAATAATCCGCTAAAACTGTCTGTGAGGTCCTCTAATCTCTTTGCATGCAATTCTGACCATTGGTGGGAGCTAAGGGCGTCTGGTATAATACTTCGGACAAGTGGCCAATGATTTATGTATCCTGAAGATGGCAAACAAGGATATATTAGATTTACAGTAAATCTAATAATATTCCCTCTTACAGAGTGGCTGTAACAAAACCCTTTCAAATAATATGCATTTCTTGGTTCTGATGAACTACAGTACCGTCGGAAATTATCTACACGCCTATTTTTTGAGCAGAGACTAAAGTGCCATAATTTTCAAAATTATAAACATTATTTTTTCCCCTCATAATAGCACCAAAAGTAATCAAATTATTCTGCGTCTAATTAGCCCAAGTTGAAAGTCAAATTTCGATCGTTTCGAAAAATTGTAATAACTCTGGAAATAATTAACATTTTTCAAACTTCTATTGCTCATTTTAAAGGTGATTCTCCATTTTATTTTGCTAATTTTTAAAGATTGAAAAATTGATTGAAAAAAAAATTCAAAACAATAATATCCAGGGATTCAAACGAAATTAAGGGGCATTTTTGGATATTTGCCAATTATTTCGATAAATTTAAAATAATTTGGCTAAAAAATAAGCTCAGTCTAAAAAAGTATCAAAAGATAATGAGGCTACGAAGACATAATGTCAAAATGATGCGGTAATTATATTTTATATAGAAAAGAAACGTAACGAAACGTTCTTACGTTCCTTTCGACATAAAACTTTGAAAAAACACAATTTTGGCAATGTACTTCCATAGCTGCATTATTTTGTAGTAATTTTTCATACTTATCATAGTTTTCAGATAAATTATATTGAATTTACAGAAATAATTGGAAAATATCACAAAATGTCCCTTAACTTTGTTCGAATCCCTGATTGATATCTTTATAAATATTACTACAATTTATTAAAATATAATAAATGATACTTAAACAAAAATGAAATTTTGCAACTTTTTGCACCAAGTTTGAACTTAGTGCAGAATCTAGCGAAAAAATTCTAAAAATATCTGAACAAATTAGAAAAATACTATGGAGACTTAGCTTTAATATGAGCTCGAGAACTATAAAAAATGTTAATTATTTAAAGTTATTTCAATTTTTCGAAAACATCGAAATGTGACGTTTTTTGCAATATCTTTTCGTAAATTTGACATTTTGCCTTCTGCTTGGGCTTATTATACGCAGAATTTCATTGACTTTCGCGGAATTATGAGGAAAAAAATTTGATGTTAATATTGTAAAAATTAAGAGACTTTAGCTCAAAAACAGATGTGTAGATCATTTCCACCGGTAGTGTATATGTATTTGAATGAGTTATGGGAATGGATTTTTTTAATTTTTGCATGCATTCTAATAAATAATTTATAAATATTTATAATAAATAAAAGTATTAATACGCCATGAAAAACAGTTCTGAGAAATATGTACTTTGGAAAAGAAGTTTATGGTAAGTTAAACAAATGAGCAAGCAAAAAACATAAATTTTGTTAATTTCTTAGTTTGGCCAAAATAAAATTGTAACCTTAATTAATAATTACCACCTGAATTATGATAATTTCAAAATCTACGAAGTCATTCATGACTGAATCGATACAAGTATCTTCCAAATGAGTGGGATGACTCATTCACGTGAAATCGTGGAAATTAGCATATGGTAAATAAAGAACATATTTCACTGCCACTTTCTTAACAGGTATGAAAGTAAAGCCCCTAAAGTCTAAAATGAGGCGGAAAATTGTTCTTTCATTAAAAAAAAATTCGAACAAATGACATTTTTGTCAAGTTTCACAAAATTAAAAAATATTCAAATGGCGAACAAGGTCCTAATTTTTATTCAAGGACAAAATACCGACAAAAAAAATCAAACAATTTTTGAATATTTACGACGTAATTCTAAATTAACCCAAACTTTCCTGCAATTATATATTTCACAGAACTTCTTTCAAAAATTTATATTTCATACAAAAATATGTACATAAATCTACTATACAAATTATTTAGAAAAGTATTTTACTGAATACAAATAAAAAAAAAGTTTCGAGTAGTTTTTGGGTTCCAAAAAGTATTTCGGCTTCTTTCATCATTTACATGAGAAATGCAAATTTCTCTTGATATACTTGTGTCTGTAACTTTATGAACAAGAATCTAAAGTACGTGATTTAATCGAGTAAAAATGATTAATAAGTTATGAACAGTTTATTCAAAAAATGTAAAAACTCACCGTAATTGACAGCCAGCTTGCCGACTACGATAATCAGGGAGAAAACGAAGAGAATTAAACTAAAAGTCCATTCATTAAATTCCACTTGTCTCCAGAAATTCGGGACTTTTTTCACTTTTTTTATCTCTCCAAAGGGCTTAAAAAAGCCATTTCCATTGGTCTGAACTTCAGAATTTTTAGTCATGTTGACGTAATTTGTAAACACAAAAGCATTAAATAACTCGGACTTGCATTTCTTCACCTCATCGCTGTCGTAAGCCTCGCCAACTGTCTGCTGCTGCTGCAAACTACAAAAATGACGTAACCAACAAGCGTAGATTACTTCAGTAATGCCAATACAATTGAATTTTACAAGAAAGAGAAAATTGCTGCTAAATAAACAAAAACTTTGGTAAAACAATCATATTTTAGAAAATCCTTTTTAAAACTATTTGATTCCAATTATATATAGAAAAATAATTTATCTTAAACTATTTGTAAATTTTAAGTAAAGAATAATTTCTTAGGTAAAGTTGGTTCTCCCGATTTTTGAGTGTCCAGTTTATTTGAAGCTTCTAATTGGTTGAAATCATCACTGAGTGGAAAAATTCTGCGCGTGCGTCAAACAGTAGAGTACAAAAAGGGGTTCCAAAAATATTTGTTTAAAAATACATTTTTTATGCAAAAATTAACGTTTTTGATACATTAGAGTTGAAATATTCATTAAATGATATTTTCATTTCTTAGAATCGAAAAATTAGATAAAAAACATACGATTCAATTTTTGATTCATTACCCCAGGAGAACTTCTGAAAGGCTACCTCCGCTAACCTGCAGTTACTTTCTTTCGTGTTGTACATCAAGCTGGCAAAATGGTAAGTTTAATTTGTTCGCAAAATTCTTTAATATTCATGATATTAGATTGAGAATTGATGCAATTTTGCATGTAGGAATGGAAGAGGCAGTAATTAAACATATTTTTGTTTTAATTTGGAAATTGATAACCCGATTTTCCAACAATCCATTGATATAATTTCTAACCTCTCTTTCCACGTTTTTTCCTGCTTCACAAATCTTGGAGAGGTATATTTGATAGTTTTGGGCTTTCTTTTCACGAAATACTTCAGCAGATAATAAAAGAATTATTCTAAATTGTTTTTTAACTTTAGCTAGTAGTTTTTGGAAGCATGGAGATTGTAAAATTCTTCGAATAATATTACGGATTTTTAGGTTAGGTTGACCTTTGTCCACGCCATTGTCCAAACCCAAAAATAAGATTTGGCTAAATGTTATTTATTTTTTAAACAATTTGGTGTACTTTTACAATAATTATCTTCTCGTTTGTTATACATGAAATGGAAAATTTGAATTATTGGAGGGGCTTGTCAGGCACGTGGCACGGCAAAAATGTTCATAGCTCAAACTTTTTTAATTTTAATAAAAATAAAATTTTTTCATAAATGTCCAGGACCTAAAATTGAAACTGTTCGTATAAAATTATGATAGAAATTAAAATATTAAATTTTCGAATACTCAAAACTATTTGAAGTCCGGCATATGTAAACATTTAATTATTTTAAATATATCAACTTTGGATATATTTTACGAGTTAAAGCTGTTCAATTTTGAAGGGTCTTCAGTTTATAAATTTCATTCCTCAAAAGATTTAATTAAATTGGAATTCTGCAAATGACTTGTAATTTTTAATTTTCTAATTTTGAACGCATTAACATTTTAAATGGTTAAATCTGAAAGATTTTTTACTTGTAATTTTTTGTTTTAACATTCATAATTATAAATTGTTGAATCTCCAATAGTATAGTTTAAAGTTTGAAAATAGTGTGATATTGTTCAATTTTGAAATGTCTTTTTTTCCAGAGGATCCCCTGTTTAAAAAAGCCTGAACAAAAATTGAAGTGTTAAAAATTTTCCGGAAAATTAAAAAAAATCACATGTTCTATCTTATGTTGGGAGATATGGCATTCAGGCTTCAAAAGCTGTTTTTTTCGTGGACAAATTAAAAAAAAAATGTTTCATTTTAGTTTTTCGTTTCTGATGCACTCCACGTTCGTGTAATAATAAAATTACTTTTAATTCCATTCAAAAATGAAAAGTCGAATGTTTTATTATATATACACACATATACCGGGTGTCCAAAAAGTCCCGGGAGGCTAAATATTTCCTCAGGTAAAATATTTTTCAGGGCGGTCAAGGTCATTCTTGAAGGAACTTTCAACATGGAATTCAATAGTGACCTTTATTTTGATCTTGACCATGACCTTCACGGTCATTTCAAGGTCAAATTGATTTTTTTAAATGGGAACCTCTATTTTTGACCCCGGGAACTGAGACAGCGGAAAATTTTACGTCCAGATATGACCTTGACAAATCGAAAATTTGACCTGGAAAGGTCAGGGCAAGGTCAACAACGTACAGCAGGATGACTCGACCAGCATGCATTTATGAAGAAAATGTTCAACGCAAGAGTTGTAGAATGTTATACTCCCGATCGATTGGTGACTTTGACCTTGTCTATGACCAGAACATTTTCTTCAAAAATGCATGCCAGTCGAGTCATCCTGCTGCACGTTTTTTGACCTTGCACTGACCTTTCCAGGTCAAATTTTCGATTTATCAAGGTCATATCTGGACGTAAAATTTTCCGCTCTCTCAGTTCCCGGGATCAAAAATAGAGGTTCCCATTTGAAAAATCAATTAGACCTTGAAATGACCGTGAAGGTCATGGTCAAGATCAAAATAAAGGTCACCATTGAATTCCTTGTTGAAAGTTCCTTCAAGAATGACCTCGACCGCCCTGAAAAATATCTTACCTGAGGAAATATTTAGCCGTCCCGGGACTTTTTGGACACCCTGTATATGTATGTATGTTTTAATTGAAGCAACGTTAGTCGAGGCTACAATTATATCAAATAATTTAGGATGCGAGATGTCGCACTCCGCTTTGATCTTAACAAAATTAAATATTTCGAGTAAACGCAATCTCTAACGACATTAGATTTTTAAAAAATAGGTTTTTTTCAGGTCGCTATAACTTCGGACGTCGGAGAGATATAACATTTTTAAAATGATTCTTAGAAAATTTCAAGTCTTCTTCAACTTGTGCAAGTACAACTTTCATCTATAAAGCACAGGAGATTACCTATTTCACAAAAATTAAAATTACACATTTCTTAGATAATTTTTTAATGAAAAATAACTTCTACATGCCACGTCTCCAAAAATATAAGACATGGAATATTCGATTTTTTAGTTTTACGGGAAATTTGACACTTTTATTCTCGTTGAGGCTACTTTAGGCAGCGGCTGCTCTGAAAAGGAGGAATTTATACTTACGAAAACTGACATTATGGACCTGTTTTAAACAATTTTAATAGGTTCAAGATGTCCAAAGGTGTTGAACATTTGAGCCTTTTTTGGATGAAAATATACATAATCTCCAAAGAAAAGTAAAAAGTCCTAAAGACTTTTTTCTGTTTGGTCTCCAAATGATATAAAAAAACGAGAGGTGTAAGCTCTTTTTGGTTGAAGACATTAGAGTTACACAGTCCTACATTTGCATTTAATTTGTTAAATCAAGATTTGCGGTATCAAATCGCTGCCAAGTGCAATAACAAAAAAAAACGCAAATCTATTTTCTCAAGAGAACTATCGGTTTTCAATTTTACTTGGATTGACAGCGCAATAATTAACCAATGTCAATGAAATTTGGATGAGAGCCGTAAAATACAAAACTATATGAATTTTGTGACAAATCTGTAAAATTTTCATTTTGTAAACTATACCAAATTTGCAATTTTCAAATTTTGTCAATAGCCACACATAAACCTATCGAACCGATTGACACACAATTGTAACTGAATATGCATTGCATCATTTTCTAGTGCTGTTTTTTCAGAAATTTATGATACCTTCATCAATTAAAAAAAATTTAAGGATTTTATTAAAGAGAAAATAATTTTTGTTCACGTGTTTTTCTGTTTTCAAACATTGGTTTTTCTTCGCGCGCGGCTAAATAAAAATGTATTGGACTGAATAACGTAAAATGTTACCTGCAGGTGTGCGGTAATATTCTTCAGTACTATTTTCAGGATTTTGTAATATCTTCAATATTTAAAAAATATGTTATTAATTCTATGTTATATTAAAAAAAAATCGAATTTTTCATCTTTGCGCATGGCTACAGCAGAATCTGTTCGTCCATTCAATGTAAACTGTTAATTGTAGGTGCGAGTTTCTATTCTCTAGTGTTATTTTTCAAGATTTTGTTATATTATCTAGTGTTATTTTTCGAGATTCTATAATATCTTTAATGTTTAAAAAATATTCTATCATATTTGATAGAATATTTGCTGTAGCACGGCTACAGCAAAATCTATTGGTCCAATCAAAGTAAAATTTTTGACTGTAGGTGTGTGGTTCTATTCTTTATTGCTATTTTCAAGATCTTGTAATATCTTTAATGGTTTTGAATTCTGTTTATTTTTGATCATAAAAAGGTGGAATTTTTCATATTTGCACACGGGTGCAGCCAAATCTATTGGTCTGGTTAACATCGCAAATTGTAACTGCAAGAATTTATATAATATCAGTGTATATCTTACCACAAATTTCTGGGTATACGTATTACGTATGTCGAAATTTCGGTACGAATAGCCTCATTTTCCAGATCTAACCAAAAATTCCAACTCAAGTAACAATTTGATTTGAAAATTAAAATACTTTGTAAGGATCATTTTTACAAGCATTTAATTTGTAATATTTTTGTATATATTTTTCCCAAAAAGTAGTGAAATTCCACCAAAAAAATCTACGATGCAAAAACTTGACTAAGTAAAATGTAAAAATAGTATATACCATTAATTGATTACGAGCACTGAAAAATAGATTTTTTAAATGTTGTTTTAGAATTTAAATTTCAGAAGAAAATTTAGAAAAACTATTTTTAAATAAAAAATGTTAATTGTAACAACTTGGCGGGATTGAGTGTATTAAGAGCCAGTCTTTTTGATGAACAAAATTATGGAGAAGATTATTAATGAAAAGAAAGGACCTTTAAAATAAATTTTACTTGTATTTAGAGCGTAAAAATACATTAAATACCCAATTTCTTATGATTGAAAAATGTTGTTTTAAATAGTTTTTCTAAATTTTGTTCTGAGATTTAAATTGTAAAACAACATTCCAAGATTTATTTTTCAATTCTGGTAAACAATTAATATTAATTATTGTTTCATTTTACTTAGTCAAGTTTTAGCATTGTAGATGTTTATGGCGGGATTTTAAATTCTTAAATATTGTTGGAGGCCTTTGAATTGTTTAATTTAAAATGCTTACGAATTTTGGAAATTATTAATTGCTGTAGCCATATTTGAAGTAATATGAATTAAATTAGATTTTTAATTTATCATAGTAAGCTACACAGTTAAAAATATGTACAATCTTGTGCTCATTTGGTTTTAGGTGAAGGCAAAGTGCTGCGAGTTGCGAAAAAAAGACAAGAAGGAGCTAACCAAGGTTCTGGAAGAGTTCAAACATGAGCTCATGTCACATAGAGTGGCGAAGGTCACTGGAGGATCCGCCAGCAAATTGTCGAAAATGTAAGAATTTATTCTTGTACTAAATATACTTGCATTTTGAAAATTGTTTTAATCTTTATTATTTATTACTTGTGCAAAATTTAAATTTTAGATTTACGCTGCCCTTTATATTTTGAAAATCCTGTTAATTTTCTTTCAAGAATTTAAAAATTTATTTTAATATAAATTAATATAATATGATAATTAAATGTATTTATTTTTCAGTCGCGTCCTCCGTAAAGCAATTGCCCGCGTGCACATCGTTATGCACCAGAAGCAAAAGGAGAATCTGCGACTCCTTTTCAAGAACAAAAAATACAAGCCTTTGGACTTGAGGCCCAAGAAGACCAGAGCCATTCGCAGGAAACTCACGCCTTTCCAGGCTAACCTTAAACCTCTGAAAACCATCCGAAAATTGTCTGCGTTCCCACAAAGAAAATTCGCTTTGAAAGCATAAATCTATTGTTATTTTGATGCAGCAATAATTTTTTAACTTAATTAAAAGGAGGTTCACAAAATCTGTTGTTTCTCATTTTTTTTTCCAAATACATTTTAGATTAAATAGGTCTTTACTGTTAAGGAAGTGATTTCTGAGCTTGAAAATCATTTTTTTTTCCAGCACTTCAATGCCTGAACAACTGCAAATTTTTCTTTTGTATTCAAAAGAAATTACTCAACAGTCCAAAAGTTAACTTAAGAAAACATTTGGTGTAATTCGTGCGTTTGAATTATTACAAATTTTAATTAAAAGCTCTATAACTCAATAAAAAAATTCCATTTTTATCAACCGCTTAACTGCTATTGACTGCTGGAGGAAAACTTTCAAGGTAGGTTTGAAAATTGCTTAATTTTTTTGGAGGCAGATGATCAAAGGTCATGACATTTTCTTAGCATTTTGACGGGTCCTACCAATTATAAAATACACCAATTTCATAAATTCATGCCCATTTTTGCTGAATTTGTTTTCGTAAAAATAGGGTTTTCTTTCAAAAGGATTGGGGTCGGCTGTTGTACTGTGGCGCCTGTGTTAGTTACATACACTTACTATTAAAAAAACGCATTACTGGAGGGGTTGGGGGTGCAAATTGTCCGAAAAAGCGTGACGTAAGACTTGAACGAAACTTGTTGGCGAATAAAGAACAATACTTTTTATATACGTTATTTATTACAAAAAATAAAAAAAATTCAACTTTTTACCCATTTTTTAAAATTAGGATTATTATAATTTCCTAAACTAATTGTTTTTGAAAACGACGAAGAAAAAACTAAATTCTTTAGTTAAAGAATTAAATAGAAGTACAAAAATGTATGATTAATTTTTTTACCATGAACAAATACCCTATTATTATGGATTTAGATGGGGAGTTAGATAGGCGCATAAATAAGGGTAGACAGGTTATCGGTAGAGTAGGATCCATCCTCACAAATAAAAACATATCAAAAAAAGCTAAAATGGCCATACATAATTCTATATTCGTACCGACTGTACTATACGGTAGCGAGACATGGACCTGTCAAGAAAAGGACAGGAGTAAAATTAACGCGATCGGCATGAAACCTCTGCGCATAATATGCGGGAAAACACTGATGGACAAAGTCCGAAACGAGACTATCCTCAAAGAATGTGGTACAGGAGAGACACTAGTTGACATATGGGAAAGAAATCAGTTAAGATGGTTCGGACATCTTGAAAGAATGAAAGGTGAACGACTGACCAAACAAGTGTATAAAGGTAAAGTAAATGGTAGAATGCCCAGAGGTAGACCGCCGAAAGAATGGTTAGAATCTGTAAATGAGACATTGATCCGTAGAGACATAAGAAGCCATAGAAACACAAGAGCTTGCATGAAAAAATGCATGGACGTGAAGGAAGCTAGAGTAGTATGCCAGGACAGAAAAGTGTGGCGACAAATAGTTTGTAAACAGAGTGACAGTAGAATGAATGGCGCCTGAAACAAAGACCTTGGATACTAATGGGCCCAAGTGGAGAACCATACATAACAATTTTGTGAGGCTCTTCACTTGGGGTGATCGCTAGAGAGATTGATCAGCAACCTGGGTCGGAGCAGTGTTGCGGAATAAACGTGTCATTTAAATAAATAACACGAGAATTCCAGATCAATCTGAAATATTTATACCTAACATCCATATACCTATCTATAGATACCTATATGCCTACATACCTTACAACCTTACACCTATATACCTATTCAACCTATACACTACTATTCTCCAACCGAGCAAGTCACGTCTACCCCGAAAGGGAAATGGCTTAATGGTATAATAATAATAATAATATGCCATAGGGACTGATTCCTGTGAACGAGTTAAAACCACGAATTTTTTAAATTTCGCGGTATTCATAGCTTACGCAAGTGTTGCCAATCTTTAAAAAAATCCATAGGTATAAACTAATCTGCAAGTCTACTTTCTTTCAATCAACTTCCTACAAATCCCGTTTCATTAAAATACTAAACGCCTCATAATTGTACAAGTTACTGTGCATCAACATTATAGTGTGCATATTACTTTGAAAAATAGAACAGCATTTCATTCCATTGGTATGCCTGAAGCATGAGAGCAGACGCGCCCGCGTCGTCATTCGCGTATTTTTTAGGCGCCCCTATTAAAAAATAGTGTCAAGAATTCTCAAAATGAAATATTTCCTAATTACTCTAAAATGATTGATAAACTATTCTCTAGGAAACTAATTTCCAAATACTTTTCCTTAGTCCATTGCTTTTTTCATGGCATCGATCTATGTTATTTGAAATTACCAAAAGGGCAAGTCTGGTGTAACACTCCATAACCTCTTTGACAAGTTCCGTCACTGGCGACGAGTGGCGGACTGGCGGTCCGCTGTACTGTGAATCCGTGTCCGTTGACAGCCGCACGCGGGTAAACAGGCAAACGCGCTAGTAAAGTGTTTCAAGTGACTCTGTTTTCCTCGTGATAAATGTCTGGAAGTGAGACCCTAGACGTCTGAAAGCCATGGCTGCAGAAGAGGGTGTCGGCATCGGAGATTTCGTCCTACTGGACGAAATCACCCTCGAGAAAGTTGTCGAAAATTTGAGAGTCAGGTAAATTTAGAACCCCCTCGTATAAATTATGTCAAGTCGTGACATAAAAACACGATAACGAGAACAAGCAAAACAACCCACTAATAATGCCTTTCGCATTCGCCAGTCTTTAAAAAAACATTTTTTCGATTGTCGTATGCGTGTTCTTCATTTTCAAGTAAAAATAATAGAAACACAGGTGGACCGTACAATAAACCACCTGTTCGTTTTGTCGATCGCCCAGAGGGCGTGGCCTAATTTTAAGCAGTTTATTTACGAATGAACAAACAAACTTGACCTAAAAATAATATTGGGAGTTTTAGAGGGCCGAGCTTCTTTTTGTGGCTGTGTTTCAACGTTTTTTTGCTGCTAGTACATTTCTCGGCGATGGTGATGACAGAATGAAGTAAAGATTAATTCACACCGACATGCGCAATGCGAATGGCATGCCATGACGGCCGACGGATGACTCATTTTGAATTTCTTATCTCAATCAAATCGCTTACCTTGGATCAGGAAAGTGTGTTTAAAATGATATTTTTTTAGGAAATGAGATTATCTGGTTATTTTTATTAGTTTTTCGCTGTGTCTCGGACGCATGATGTACGAACTATGAGCCTGCATTTGAATTTAGAAGCTTGGAAATGACAATTTTGTGTGCATTCGAATTGCATTTGTTACTGTAGCCCCCATAGACTTCTTGCATCTTTTATTTGTTTCTAAATTATGCCTTGTATGGGGTATGAAAAAATAAATCATTTATTTGATGAATTGAATGTGAACTAGAATATTTCTTTAAATTAGGTGAAAATGAATGAAGAAAGTATCCTTTATAAAACCGAGTATAAAACTTTGTTTCTAAATTAAAATTGGAAATAAAAATAAAAATTCAGAAGATAATTTTCAACTTATTTTAATTCTAAAAATTGATCTTACCATTAACCTTGGGTATAATTGATTGTATTTAGAATTTCATTAGATTTTCAAAAAATTCATAGTATAATTGGCTGTATATTTGTAAAATTAATAATTCCAAACAGTGGTGTAGTACTAAAAACCAAATTGGCCTGGCGTTACTTTCATAGAAACTTTGACTTACGATGGAAGCTTAGAGAATCAGCTGGAGACTTGGTTTCTAACTTAGGAAATTGAATTTTTGAAAATTACCTGAAACTTATTACAAAAATTATGTTTAAATTTACCGAAAATGTCTGTGCAGTTACCAGAAAAATTATAAAAATTATTGCAAAGTTCTTAGAAATTTGTGGTAATTATTGAGAATTCATTAATATCTGATTAATATTCATATGAAACAACAGATATTTACAAAATTTGGAGTATAATTCCACCACAAACTGAACCTTCCAAGCAGGTACATGACATTAAATGACTGTTGATGACTTTTCAACAACAAACAAAAATTACGAAATTTAAAAAAAAGAACAATTTTGCAATATGCGGTTTGAAAATAAGATAGAAGTCAAAGTGAAAAATTCTGAGAAAACTATAGAATGAAGTGGTTCTCATGAGCTATACTTTCAAGATTTAAAAATATATTTGTTTAATTTTTAGAGTAGAGTGGGCTTTACTTAGTTTACATAAGTTAAATCCTCACAATAATTTTTTTTATAGTAAGGAGAATAAGCAAAATGCGCTTCACCCAGTTGTTATAATCATTTCTGAACAAACACCTCAACTATAACCACGCTTTTTGGCAAATTGAAATTTGTTTCTTCACACATTTCTAAAATTTATAGATAAACAAAAACCAAAAGTACTTCAAACTGCAAAAAGATGATTTTCGACAAAAGTGGGCTTTTACCTACATAGTTCTCATTCTCAGCGCTTCAATTATGTTCCTTAAACTTAGCCAATTTTAAACTTTTTCAAACAAATTACATAAGCCAGGAATTGAAAAATGGTAGATTCCGAATATCTCATTCTCAAATTACTAATTGCAAAATTAATCATTTTTTTAATTTCGCGATTTTTATTTGCTTACTGACAGGACTCTCATACTAGAAGTTTGCGAATGTTTGTTGATTGCAGGTGTTTGAGACTCCGAAACTTGGACACTCACTTGTCTTCATTATATTATTAACTGTAAGACCTACTCAAATATGTTGTTTTTCAAAGGGAGTAAGACTAAACCTATCTCACCGATTTGTCGAAACTTTTTTTTTGAGAAAGTTATGAGTGTTTGAATTTTTTAAATTGAAAACGCGGATTATGAAAAAATGGTCCATATTTTTGTTATCGGTGTGATATTTTTTAATCTAATATAGGTATTTATCTTTTTCTTTCTGATTCTGATAGAATTTCTCTTTCGGAATCTGTTAGAAAATTTAAAAAAAAGTTCAAAAGTGACAAAATAACGGCGGTTTTTCTAAAATTGTTGAAAGTCAATTTATTCAAAATTCCGCAGTTTTTTATCTTGATTTTTGTCTAGATTTATCCTAGTGCAAAGAGTATATTTCATGATATTATAACCTACGCCCACGCCTTCGTGAAAAGAGAGAATTTTTGTTTTTTTAAAAAACAAAAGTTCACATTTTTTCCAAAACTACACAAGATATGAAAAAAGTAAAAAAAAAAAAATGATTTCTTTTCGAAATTTTTGCGAAAATACGTATAAAATCCTGAAAGATTAATTTTTTTTAAACAATACAATTTTATGTTGTGATGAAAAATAAAAAAGGACCTAGTTTAACAGTTTTAACAACGTTTTGGTGAAAAAATAATGAAGTAAGTTAGAAAAAATCGATAGTATCGATTATTTAGTCTTTGCTTTTTTTATGACACCATAAAATTGTATTGTTGAAAAAAAAATCTTAAAGGCTTTTATAAATATTTTCGCAAAATTGTCGAAAATAACGCGAAATTGAAAGAAGTGTTAAGAGACATTTTTCTAGAACTTTTTTAGAGAAATTTTTTTATTTATTTGTCTTTTTTCGTATCTTGGGTCAATTTGGCAAAAAATGTGAATTTTCGTTTTTCAGACAAAAAAATATTCTCTCTTCTCGCTGAGGTGCGGGCACAGGGCAGAATATCATGAAATATACTCTTAAAATTACGTCGAATCTAGCAAAAAGTTAAGAGAAAAAAATGGCGGAATTTTGAATAAATTGACTTTGAATAATTTTAGAAAAACCGCCGCTATTTTGTCACTTTTGAACTTGCTAAATTTTCCAAATAATTTGGAAATAGAACAAGATTTTTTTTAGAATCAGAAAGAAAAAGTAAAATACCTATATTATACTAGAAAATATCTACTTTAAACTAAAATTTGGACCATTTTTTGATAATCTGCGTTTTCAATTTTTAAAATTCAAATACTCATAATATGATCAACAATTTTTTTCGACAAATCGGTAAGACACGTGTCGTCTTAATCCCTTTGAAAAAACATATATTTTAGTAGCAAATAATTTTGTGACTTCAGCCTAGATTATCTGTGCGATTTCAAATGAATTCGGTCAACAGAATCAATTTACAAGTCGGAAAAATCCCAGAAACATGCGCATCACTGTAGTCAGGAAATTCCAAATAATAATATAATCTATGATCCATTGCGATAAACATATTTTTATAACGTATTGCTGACATAAATTCCATAATGTCTTCAAATTAAATTCTTAATACTGCGTAGAACAATTTTTCGTGTGACAAGAAAGCGGCCTGGCGCCGCCAATCCTTCGAAAAAAGTACCCTGGCGGCGCCAGGGCCCGTCAGGCATCGACTGCACCACTGATTCCAAATTTAAAATGGATTAAAAATATAAAAAAATGGACATAAATATATCGCCTTCCGCTTATCTCCTCAGTAATTATTTTCAGAAGGTTTTTCCAGCCAAGGCCTCATCGCTAATCAGTTAAATTGCAATCTTAGGTTCTTGAATGGTATCATTTATCGATATTTCAAGTGGAGAAAAATGTGTACTTTTCTAACTTAGAACTTGATTGATTGGAAAGAACCCAAAATATTTCAAGTATTTTTTTTCTTCTTATGAATTTTTATAGTACTTTTGTATTTAATATAAATATTTATTTTAAATGTTTACTCTTTTAGACCTTATAGTAAAGTTTAAGTTTTTTCTTTTCTATATTTATTATACAATATTATATTTTTGGTTATGTTACGAATTAGTTTTACCATTACAGATTCAATGGCGGGAAAATTTATACGTACATTGGCGAGGTTTGTGTAAGCGTTAATCCTTACAGAAGCTCTAATATCTACAATGCAGATAATGTCAACAAATACAAAGGTAGAGTATATATTTTTTTAAATCGCTCAGAATAGTTCATTGTCAAAGGAAGGGGAAAAACCCAGGTAGCTATGATATTTGTTCTACGCTTATCGAATTTCGCGGTGAACCTAGACACAGAATTTTAGATTCCCAGAGATAGGTAAAATTATTCAATGAAAAAGAAATTATTTACATTTGATGATCTCAAAATAAAAATTGTTCAATGCGTCTCATTTTTTGACTAATTTTCCAGGTTTCAAATAAAATTTGAATTTTAAAGGGTTAAATTTGCAGTTCAGTTTTGACTGATTTAATATGTCAATTTTAATGACCGCGATAAAATTGTTTTATTTTACAAGAAAATGTATTTCAGTTGTTTTAGTTTAATTTCCAAATTGTAATCTATTACTATTTTTCCTATCTCTATTTTAATTGCAATTCCTGCACGTTTATATGAAGAAGATTATGAATCATGTCAATTATTGTCTCTCAGTTGTCTGTGAATGTCAATTATAGCACATGAGTCGATGAGAGCATGATACACGTATTGAAAATTGATTAGTCATTAAGTTCATCTCATCGGAATATACTGTATAAAGTTAAAATCACGCAAGTTGAATCTATCATTCTGATAATGCCTGTAAATGGAATTCATGATTCATTGATTATGATTAATGTGTTATTAAAATGTTACCTTTATGTATTTTTTTAAATGGGGCAATAGGTATCTTGTTACATTAAACATTATTTTTTATTGCTTAAAATTTGAAAAACTGCACTTTTTCAGGTGTAAAATTTGGAAGTTTCCCATTTTAAGCGACTGAAATTAATCATTTTCATATTTAAAACATTTATCAATTTCTTTGATTTAATAAAAACTTAATTTAAAACCTTTTTAAAGTAATTTATTTTGAACTTGTGGATTATATGACATACCCAATTTTAAAATTATTTAACTTTTGTAAATTATAGATAAAATTATATTTGTTTAAAGAAGGTTTTCAATTTAAAATTGTTAACGTTTATTCGCCAAGATTTGAAACTATTAAATTTTGAAAGTTTTTATTTGATATCCATTGGGCACACAAGTCCTAAAGTTGTCCTATATATACGTCTTGTGGCGGACGTCTCGAGAACGTCCTGACGATCTTTTAAAGACATGAAAAGATCCAAAGAATGTCTCAAAGAGGCGAATCACATGATATAGAGGTAAATTCTAAGACCGTCTTTAGGATGTTCCGGTGCCCAATGGGTAGATTTCTCGGATTCACGGTTCTCGTTATCAAACCCAAGTAAAATTTCATAAAAATTGCATTTAAAAAAATAGTCAGATGAGATCACAAAATTAACCAGTTCGGTGTCTCACTATGTGAAAAGTGAGTCATAAAACAATATAGTATTGTTAAAGCCATGTCAAGAATATTGTGCATTGCCTTATTTTATACTGACCTTCAATGCAGTTGCGATTTCTGTTATAAATATCCTTATTGTGTTCCTGACCTAATTTTTTAAACAAATTATTATGTTTATCTAGGTATTCTAAAATAAATATTTTAAAGGAGACAGGAAGTTATTTCTCTCCAAAATTTTCGTTATAAATCAAATTTCTCAAATTTCCATAAAAAAGGCTTCATTTCCATAAAAACCTACATTATTTAAAATATAAGCCTTAGGTAAAATCGTACTTTCTAAATATCATAGTTCATCTTTTCATTCATAATTTTTCATTGTTTCAGGAAGAGAACTTTTCGAGAATCCGCCACACATTTTCGCGATCGCAGATGCTGTTCACCGAGAGATGAAACAGCAGGGTCGTGATACTTGTATAGTAATTAGCGGAGAGTCTGGTTCTGGTAAAACTGAGGCTAGTAAGATCATAATGAAATATATCGCTGCTGTGACAAACATCGGTGGTCAGCAGGAAATCGAAAGGTAAGTAATATTTTCAAAAAATGATCTTGGATTTCCTATTTCTCCTTATTTCAGTTTCTTAACATTTAATTTCCGATTTTTAAATATTTACACAATTTTAGAGTGAAAAATATCCTCATACAATCCAATTCCATTCTCGAGGCTTTTGGAAACGCAAAGACAAATAGAAATGACAATTCCTCTCGATTCGGAAAGTACATGGACATCAATTTCGACTTCAAAGGTGACCCAGTTGGAGGCGATGTTACAAATTATCTTTTGGAAAAATCGAGGGTTGTGTACCAGCAACGAGGAGAACGAAACTTTCACTGTTTTTATCAGGTGTGTAGAGAAAACACTATTAACTTATTTAGGGTGGCCAATTGAATGAGAAATAACCGCAAATTTGTATCTTAAGCTAGGTAAAAAAAAACAGTAAAACATTCAAGGTACCTAAATTCAAAATATTGAATTAAAAAAAATAACTAATATATATAATAATAACTCCGAAAATTCACAAATCCTTCAAAACTTATTGTTTTTCTGGGGTCCTAAGTGGTCCTAACTTTTCTAGCTGAAAAGTCAAACAAGAACCCAATGGAGGAATTGTTTTGTAGAAGGACCCAAAATGTTGGGATCTCGTCTCGAATAGGATTGGAATTAGAAAAATTTGCAAAATTTTGATTTGAAATATTTAAAAGCATTTCGAATTTATGAGCACCCAAGTTTGAGATTTTTAAAACATAAAATTGCTTTATTTATTTATTTATTTTAATACTCAATTTTCTTCTAAAGTTATTGTTGTCCAATTTTGACGGTTTATTGGTAATTCCTTTATCGCCTGGAAAGATCGTTGATTTACATTCAGCTCACCGATTTTTTTAAACTTACACAACTTATTAGACATATAAAAAGAAGAAAAAAATCTCAGTTAGCTTGAAACCTATTAACTAAATGATCTACATTTTTTCTGTTCGGTTGCAGTTACTCAATGGATGCAGTGAAAGTGAACTACGATCGTTACAATTACAAAGGAATTCAAGTGTCTATAATTATTTAAGCCATGGTGACGACAACAATAATGTTAAAGCCACAACCGTTGATAAGTCTGATTACAAAACGGTTACAGGTGCCATGTCGACCTTGGGATTTTCTCAGAACGAGGTACAGACAGTTTGGACGGTCATTGCTGGTGTTTTAAATCTGGTAAATATTTGTTGCATTTTTCTTTTATGAATCGTTTAAATATTAGATAATTGGAAAAGTTTTTCAACGTGGACAAATTATTTCAGGGTAATATTACGTTCAACCTTAGCGAGGACGTAGTTGTGATTGGCAACAAAAATGCGTTAAATAGCGCTGCTCAATTGCTATCAATTAACTCAAATGATCTTAATACTGCATTATCGCAAAGGGTGATTGCAGCCGGAGGAGAAGTAATGCAGAAAACGCATACCTTGGTCGAAGCTGAATACGGGAGAGATGCTCTGGCAAAGGTCAGCTTTTTTGGATTAATTAAGGAGTTTTAAAAGTTTTAATTTAAAAAATTAATTATTAAAAATATTTAAATATTCAATTTTCGGCTTTTAAATTGAATAAATTTGATTTTAATCAGGCTGTCTATGAGAGGCTTTTCACTTGGATCGTACAACGTATTAACGAAACCATTAATGTAAATGCAAGTAGTGTTTACAAACGATACAGAACGGTAATAGGAGTATTGGACATTTACGGATTCGAAATTTTTGACGCCAACAGTTTCGAACAGTTCTGTATCAATTACTGTAACGAGAAACTACAACAGCTTTTTATTGGTAAATACCGATTTAAATTATATTTATCTATTGATATTAAGTTAAAATTAATATTTTTAAGGTAATTTATTCATATTTTACGCGAAAATTCTTTGCAGAATTGGTTTTAAAACAAGAGCAAGAAGAGTACAGAAAGGAAGGCATCGCTTGGCAGAATATAGAATATTTCAACAATCAGGTGATATGTGACCTAGTGGAACAATCCCATAAAGGAATGTTATCGATCATGGACGAAGCTTGTTTAAACGTTGGAAAAGTAACCGATGAGGTAAAGAATGAATAATAAAACATAATTTTTAAAAATGCTACTTTAACAGAGAAAGTAATTTTTTATTTATTTGAACTTGTATTCTTTTACAGATGCTTCTTGAGGCTATGGACCAAAAACTCGTTGGTCACAAACATTATACATCCCGACAATTGAAGCCGATGGACAAGGAACTGAAGCACAAAGTTCAGTTTAGAATAAAGCACTACGCTGGAGATGTTGTTTATAACATAAACGGATTCTTGGATAAGAACAAAGATACCCTTTTCCAAGACTTCAAACGCTTGTTGTTCAAAAGCAAGAATCCTATTATCTGCAGTATGTGGCCTGAAGGGGCTCAAGATATTACAAAGGTTAATTTTAATTACTTTGTACTAATTCCTAGTTTTCATCACATTTTTAGGGTTTTCTTCTTTTTATCAGTGGTCAAAAAGGAATAAAAATGAAAAAATTTGGCTTTTTAGACCCCTATCCTGGAAGCTTTTCTTTTAGTACGATTTTCCTCGGGACGGCTCAAATGAAAGCTCTTGGCATGTAGAATTGGGATAACAAATAAAGCTTGGTGCATTATATTCTTTTTTATATCAGTGGTAAAAAATAATAACGTGAGGAAATTTGGTGTTTTATTGTTTAGAATGAATATTGAATCGTGTAGCCCATGAAATTTTGCAAATTTATTTACATTATATATACCAAAATTAATTCAATACTGAATTCACAGACAACAAAAAGGCCTCTAACAGCCGGAACGCTCTTTAAAAACTCTATGGTTGCTTTGATAAAGAATTTAACGAGTAAAGAGCCATTTTACGTAAGATGTATTAAACCGAACGAAGTCAAATCTCCTGTCGTTTTCGATGAAGAGAGAGTGAGCCATCAAGTTCGGTATCTAGGTCTTGTCGAAAATATTCTAGTCAGGCGAGCTGGTTTCGTCTACAGACAGCGATACGATAAATTTTTAAAGAGGTGGGTAATAAATTAACATAGATAATAAGTATCTAATATTTATTGTTTATGTTATGCTTTATTATGTTATGTATGTATTATTATGTTATTTATAATTATTTGTTCAGGTACAAGATGATTTCGCAATACACCTGGCCAAACTTTAGAGGAGGCAGTGATAAAGACGGAGTTCGAACTCTCATGGAAGAGAGAGGCTTCCAAGACGACGTACAGTACGGAAACACGAAAATATTCGTTCGTTCTCCTCGGACTTTGTTCTCACTCGAAAATGTATGACTCGTTAATTCAGAAGAAATTCTTTTAATTTGAGTCTTATTAAGCTTGAAATCAGGATAAAGACATATCACCTAAAGCTTGTTCTTTCTTTTTCAGGCTCGTAGTGACCTTATTCCGGGGATTGTGATCTTACTTCAAAAACAATGGCGAGGTTACTTGGGTCGTAAACGTTACAAGAAGATGAAGGCTGCTCTCATTATTATACAACACTATCGCCGTTACAAACTCTACAACTATATCAGTGAACTGGCCAAGACTTTTAAAAACGCAAAGTCGATGAGCGACTATGGCAAGCATCTTCCCTGGCCTCGGGATAGTTTTGCTGTTCGGAAGAGCGTTCCACTTTTGAGAAAGATCTTCGCAAGGTGGAGAGCTTGGATGATTTTGAGGAATATTCCAAGAGAAGAGTGGCCTCAGCTCAGGATAAAGGTACGTCAACTAAATATTTCACATAATTACAGTATCTACATGTTTTACTATTTATTTTAATTTAGATGACAGCGGGAGCAGCTTTGTGCAAACGGCGACCTTACTGGGGACAAGATCGATCCTGGGAAGGAAATTACTTATCACAGTCTCGAGAAAATCCCAACAGCGATATTTTTAACTCCTCGGTCAACAACTTGAGAAACACGGACCACTTCAAATCTATCCTATTCAGCGCTTTCGTTAAAAAGACGAACAAGTTCGTACCACTTTCCTTAGCTAGAAAAAAAACATCTTAGTAAAAAGAAAACAACACATGCATTGATAAATATTTGTTTAGGCACAACAAGCAAGCAGACCGAGTTTTACTGGTAACCGAGCAGGCTGTGTACAAATTAGACTGTACGAAATTCAAAAGTATGAAGAAGAGAACGCCAATCGCCGAAATCACTGGGCTGAGTGTTTCGCCCGGAAGAGATCAGCTCATCACTATTCATTCAAATCATGGGAACGATTTAATTGTTTCAATAATGTCGAAAGAAGATCGAGTCGGAGAACTCGTCGGAATTTTAAGCAATGCATACTTCCAGTAAGTTAAATATTTGCTAATATATACTTAATAATATAATCATGATATGAAATAATGTGAGATTGAACGAGTTCATTTTTAAATTCTTTAAACTGGCTATGCTTCCAACGGGAAACTTGATACTTTGCAGCACTTGTGATTTTAAATCGTTGAATTTCAAAGGTTAAATGAAAAAATAATTTATTTTTATTTTTAAAGCTTAAACATTTTTTATTTGAAAATTTTCAATTTTGAATGTTTACTTCAAGCCTGCCTCCCTAAGGCTACTTTACTAAGCCTCACAAAGGACATCTAGTTTATGCGAATCGCTTAGTCGAATAATATCTTAAAATTATATATATATATTTTTTTTTGCGGTTCGGTTTTGATTCCTTGGGAATCGAACCGAAGGGCCTATGACAAAGCCACCGAACGCGTCCTTGGGTTGCGGATAGAGGGTCCCTGTACCAAGGGTTTCTGCTGAATATGGTTACAATAATTAATAAGCAGTCGCGGACAATTGTCCAGGGATGGTCCCGAAGGAATAACCCCTAAGTGAAGGCGTAACAACCGTGCCGAAAGCTGAATGGCACCTGGGTGAGGTGTCTCAAACGGTGACTCTGGGATACCGGGCGACCTCTCAGAGTAGCAGCCTTATCCTTGCACGCGGGGCACGTGGGAACAACAATGACAACACCAAACATAGTTGTAGGAAGTGCGGTTCAAAACAATCGAACGCGCAGGGCTCCCAACAATGGGTCGGCCACCCCCCCCCCCCCCCCCGGGGGGGGGGGGGGGGCCCCAATCAAGACGGAGTCAATGCGATTGACCGGCAAAGTCTCATTACTTTTGAGTGGACGGATCAAATCAGGGACGACCGGCTGGAGTGCTATGATACCAGTATGGCCCCTGAACGAAAAGGTTACATGGCGCGACTGCATGCTCTGTGGTGCGAGAAACATCCAGAGCTCTCGTATTTTTCGCAAAAACGTCTGCGAAACCGTGCCGAGGAACTCTGGAAAAGGGGTTATATAAGCGAAGCGCCTACTCAACCGCAGCCAGAACAAGCTGGCAACAGAGAAAGAGAGGCGACACTGAGACCAACCGCGAGCAGGCATTCGAAAGAGGAAGAGCGATGCTTCAGGACCAGGAGAAACATCAACATTCAGATTTCTCCAAAGCCCAAAGATCTGACTGAACTATATGATGAGCTTCGTGGAGATTTTTCCGAAGAATCAGACTTCTGGACTATCAATTGTAGTGTGTAGAATGCAGCGAGAACTTTGGCAGATGCAAACCGTACAACAAAACCAACGGTTGATCATAAGACCTGAAGACGAATGCATCAACTTAGCACAAAGATAGGCTGGGCAAGACAGTACGCGTCCCGCATTCAGTGTGTGATTAACTACATAACATCTGGCAGGACTTTTACTGCCAAGGTTCGACAGTTCGCGCGCGAATTGTGGATCCGTCATCACACACTCAACAAGTCAAAGCTACTGACCATCAGGCATCATATTGTTGACAGAATATGAGTACTATCTAACGCTAGGAGAAGTCTAGAGCGGAGAGAGAGGTGGGTCAGAGAAAATCAACAGTTTTTGTCAAAGAACATAAATAGCTTCAAGGAGCTGTGCAATGCCCTCATAACAGCTGAGGAGGAATGCCCACCTATCACTACCGAGGAGGTGAAAAACGTATTGAGAGGCATGAAGAACTATTCCGCTCCGGGTCCAGATGTTATCAAGACCTTCTGGTGGAAGAAGTTTCCTTCAACCCACCAGCATCTGGCCCGAATTTTCACCTCATATCTAAAGTCGGAAGAGCCTATTCCGGAGTGGTTGGTGGAAGGGCGCACAGTGCTCCTGCCGAAGACGGGCAACTTAGCAACTGACATAATTTAGCATAATAATCAGTTTTCAAAATATAGTCGAGACATTTTCAAGTCAGTAAATACTGTCCTTACGAATCGAATTATTTCATTTCTGAAGGAATTTTAAACTCAATTGTTTTAGATTAAAATATACAAAATTCTTTCATTTCAAATTTAAATTTCTCATAATTGTATAATTTATCAATCAAGGCAAAAGTATTTTTAATAAAAAATTGGATAATTTTAGGTCGAAACTTGGTAAATTATAGAATTTCAAATCTATAGTGTTTGAAATTCAATAATTTTTATATAACCCTTCTGTATTGAACAAATTTATTTCAAATTCAAAGCATTAATAGTTAATTTTTCAAAATTTAAATTGGTGCAAATTCAATATGTAACTAATTTCAAATTTAAATATTAAAAACTGAACAGTTTTAAATTGAAAACCATCTTATTAACAATTTATACCAATTTATTTCTGAACCTTGAGTGGTCACCGAGAATAATGTGACAAACTAATAACATAAGTAAAAGAAACCTATTTTTTTATCCTACAGATTGCGGCGGAGTGATCTTCAAGTAACAATAGCTACGAAATTTAAATGTATGCTCGGCAACAAGAGCAAAGTATTAAGTGTAGAAGTGATGCCAGAAATGGTCGAACCAACCTTTACAAAAAGTGGTGACAATAACATCATCTATGCTGTTCCTCCATCTATAGGAATAATCGAAGTAGGAGCTGACGACAGAATGAGAATCAAAACGGCGAGGTAGTCTTTATGTGAAGCAAGTAACAATAAAGCGAATGCAGAGTATTTTTATTTCATACGTATTCTCTCAATTGAGTTCTTTTTAACATGCATTTTTTAGTTTATACTGCAATGTACAAGTGACTGATGTGAGTCTTTGAAATTTTTAAAACAATGATTGTGCGCGCAAAACGATCCAATAACCCCGAGAATCGAAACCCGGTTTTCTAGTTATTGATATTTTAATAATATGCTGTTTTGTAAATATGAATGTAACCTAGAAATTCCGTAAACGACGACTTCCAGCGTGTAAAAAAGTACGTAATATTTCTGATTTTTGATATTGAAGAAGCTTCCAGTAATAATTGTTAAGTATTTGACTGCTTTCGAAAGGAACAGTGGTCTCAGTCATTTCTCAGGTGCTTATATACTTCATTAGGAATTGGATTTTTATTTAGGAGGCTATTCATTTTCTAAAACGTCGACTTTGTCGTAAAACTTGTAGACGTACTTAATGAGGAATTATGTTAATATACCAGATTTTATGTTTTTGTAACTGAATATTTCACAGAAGTGTTGAAATTTGGTTTTTATATTCTACCGAATTGTTGAACAGCATAATATGAATACATAGGGGACATCCGGAATGTGTTTAAGATTTTCTTGAATATTGTACTTACGAGTTAAGAGTATTGAAAAATGAATGGTTGTATTCTTTCTCTAAATGACTTTTGATAAACGCGTACCTACGAGTATTTAACAAATGTGCCTGATTGTAAAAAATTGTAACTATTTGAATAACGTTTGTGCCATTGTTGAAAAGAAAAAAATATAACAATATTTAACACAAAGTATTTGTTGTATTTAATTTTAAAAGATTATATTAAAATTGGAAAATAAGTTAACAGTCTGAGCAGAAACTGGATTGAATTACAATGTTTTTTATTGTTAAATGCAAATATAATAATTATTTATACAAAAACTGGAAACTTTTAAAGCTATGGTTAATCGATTCGTTGGTACATGTAAATGTATCCTAAATCTTTTGGAGGATTTTCGGAAACTGCAACCTTTTCGTCGTTGTAAATCACCCAGCGACCTTCCTTCAGTAAATGGCAAACATAGTGTCCAACCATGGATGATGTTCCCATGTGTGAAATAAAGCCTACCAATTTGTAATCTAGAAAAAAAAAGTAATTGTTAACTACCAAAGTTGACTGTTTCTTTTTTTATATTCAAGAATATTCTCGAGTAGTTGACCACTCGACTTTTGAGTGTATATCAAAAGATGTCACAAAGATATTAAAGATTGTTAATATTTCAGTGATTTCACAAAGTATTTCGGAATATTTCACAATGATTTCAAAGGTTTCGCAAAGGTTTGTGTTTGTACACCAGATTTTAAGAGTGATCAATAGGGTGGTCCAAATTTATACCTGTAAAAATTCGATTTTTGGTGGTAACCCCCCCCCCCCCCATTTTGTTCGTTTTCCGAAAAAAGAAATTCCGTAATTTTTTTTTCAGCGTTAACCCGTTCTTTTGAAATTAACATGGAGTTTTAAGCGGGAAAAGCTCGGTTTTCAAAAACATGGTAAAAAGAAGTACTTGTTATAAACTTTTTGTGAATTAAAGTATAGTCACCTCTTAAGGAGTATTCAAGGAATAATTTCCACCCAATCACTTTTAATTTTGACACTCCAAATCCTCTTTTATTGTGCCCGGAAAATGCCCTAAAAAATGCAAAATAGCAGTTTTCGATCAAATTCATGCTGAAGACGGTATTTTTTGAAATTTTTTCAACATGAATTATTTTTAATCGATAAGTGCCGAGTTTCGAAGTATATTTTAAATAATTTTAATTGTTTAAACAATTATTATCTGTTTAAACAATTTTTTCCCCTGTAAATCGTGAAAAGTTATTATCTTTCGGGATAAATTATACAAAGTTGATGAATGTCAAGAGTAGTAGTTCTTGTTTAACATATTTGGTAATTATTTAAACAATTTTCATTTGTTTAAACAATTTTTTCTTCCAAAAATTGTAAAAAGTTATTATTTTCTGGAAATAATTACACAATTAAAGAATGTTGAGAGGAATATATTTTTAAAGTATATTTGGTGATTATTTAAACAATTTTTATTTCTTTAAATAATTTTTCCATCTGTAAAGCGTGAAAAGTTATTATTTTCTGGAATTAATTACACAATTAACGGATGTTGAGAGTAATACTTTTTCTAAAGGATATTCAGCAATTTTGAAAACAATTTTAATTTCTTTAAACAATTTTCATTTGTTTAAACAATGTTTTCTCTGTAAATCGTGAAACGTTATTCTTTTCTGCAATTAATGACACAATTAACGAATGTTAAAAGTAATATTTTTTTGCTTAAGATATTTTGCAATTATTTAAACAACTATTAATCATTCACTTGCGCTTGTTCATAGGAAAGGTGGAGAAAATTCTAGATTTTTAGAATCTCTTACACTATGTCGTTTAATATTCAGTATTTCCTTATCTCAGAACGTATACCCTATATTGTTTAAACAAATACAAATTGTTTAAACAAATTAAAATTATTGCTTCCTCATAGAGGGAGGTTTGTAATAATTATAATAATTTTTTTATAATAAATTATAATTTACATTTTCTAATATACTTTTTTGACATATTTTGATATAATTCGACCCCAGGAGCTCGAAAATAAAATTAAAAAAAAATGTCCGTGTGTGTATGTGTGCGTGTAACTTTTTTCTGTTCACAATATCTCGAGAAGTAAAAAAGCTACGATCATGAAATTTGAATGAAGTGTAGCTCAGATTGATATCCAGGTCTGATAGTATTTTGAGGTAGATCGACCATCTAGAAGTAGTTTTTTTCTTGCGATTAGAAATTTAAAAAGAAAAATGTTATCTTGTTTATATAACGAAACTTTTTTGATATTCAAAATACAACAATAACGACATCTAGCGTATCTGTCTCTGAGACGCATCGTTCGACCTATTTTAAAAACTTTTATGACCCGCAAGTACCGATTTATGAAGTTTCAAAAAATGGTTTATTCTGTTTATATAAAAATTTTTTTTTTGATATTCAAAATACGATAATATTACATTTCGAGTATTTGTTCGCGTCCTTGAGACGCATCGATTGACATATTAATGAACCTTTTATGACCAACCAGTACCGAGGTGTGAAGTTTCAAAAAAATGGTTTATTCTGTTTATATGAAAAAAACTTTTTTGATATTCAAAACACAACAATATTACATGTAGAGTATTTGTTCGCGTCCTTGAGATGCATCGATTGACCTATTGGTGAACCTTTTATGACCGATCAGTACCTATTTATGAAGTTTAAACAAAATTTGTGTATTCTGTTTATATGAGAAAAACTTTGTTCGTGTTAGGAGTACTACAGTACTGTATTTGACATGTTTGTTTGCGTCTTCGAGCCACGTTGAATGACCTATTGACAAACCTTCTACAACCTCTTATGATCTATCAATACCGATTTATAAATTGAAAAAATATGTTCTTTATCTTGCTAATATAAGAAAAACTTTTTTAATATTGGGAAAACAACTATAATGTATATAATATATTTTTACGTGTTTTCGAGATGCATCGATTGCCAAAAGTAAGAACTTTTCATGATCTACCATAACCTACCAATATCGTTCTTAAATTTTTCAACAAAATTAGTTTCATTATTTATAAAAAGATTTTTTTATATTGGGAATATAACAGTACTGCATTTGATGCAATATTGTTCGCATCTTCGAGACGCGTGGGTTGATCGTTTGACGAACTTTCGAAGACCATTATTGATTAATCAATAGCTACTCAGAAAGTTGTAAGAAAAGTTACATTGTTTATATGAGGCTTTAATTTGAAATATAAAACTACCGTGGGTAAAAAGAATTATTCGTTGTAACAGAACACATCAATTGACATTTTGGTGGGCCCTCTGATTTTATGAAAATAAAATATTCGGTAAGACAGAAACATACGCTTGAAAAATATTGAAAGTATCAATTTTGTTATTTTGTTAGGGAAAACCTTATTAATTGCAGAAAAGAATAACGTTTCACGATTTACAGAGAAAACATAATTTAAACAAATGAAAATTGTTTAAAGAAATTAAAATTGTTTTCAAAATTGCTGAATATCCTTTAGAAAAAGTATTACTCTCAACATCCGTTAATTGTGTAATTAATTCCAGAAAGTAATAATTTTTCACGTTTTACGGGGAAAAAAATTGTTTAAACAAATTAAAATTGTTTAAATAATTACCAAATATCCTTCAAAAATATATTGCTTTCAACACTTCAATTGTATCATTATTTCCAGAAAATAATAACTTTTTACGATTTTAGGGAGAAAAAATTGTTTAAACAAATAAAAATTGTTTAAGCAATTACCAAATAAGTTAAACAAGAACTACTACTCTTGACAATCATCAACTTTAGGGAGTCATCGTGGCTCAGATGGTATCGTGCTTGTCTCATGTTCCAACACTGCAGCCTTGGCAGCCACGATGGCGCGGGTTCGATTCCCGAAGCAGGAAGCGAGGCTGGATGTGTTTTTCAGAAAGCTTCGCTTGTCCCTTGGTATACTACCCCACAGATACCTTACAGTTTATAATTAACCCAACAGTACAGTCGCTAATGACCCTGGCAGTCGATGAGACTATAAACATTCAATTAATAAAAAATCATCAACTTTGTACGATTTATTCCGAAAGATAATAACTTTTTCACGATTAACAGGGGAAAAAATGGTTTAAACAAATAATAATTGTTTAAACAATTTAAAATTATTTAAAATATACTTCAAAACTCGTCACTTATCGATTAAAAATAATTCATGTTGAATTTTTTTTTAAAATACCGTTTTTAGCATGAATTTGACAGAAAATTGCTATTTTGCATTTTTTGGGGCATTTTCCGGGCACAATTAAAGGGGTTTTTGTGTGCCAAAATTAAAAGCTATTGGGTGGAAATTATTCCTTAAATACTCCTTAAGAGGTGACAATACGTTAATTCACAAAAAATGTATAACAAGTACTTTTTCCCATTTGTTTGAAAATTGAGCTTTTCCCATTTAAAACCCCATGTTAATTTCAAAAGCCCGGGGGCACGGGTTAACCTTGAGAAAAAAATTACGAAATTTCTTTTTCAGGAAAACAAACAAAATGGGGGGAGGGGTTTATCCCCAAAAATCGAGAGTAGAATTTTTGGACCACCCTAGTGATCAACCCCTTCGATATTCTTTAGTCAGGAACACTTACTACTGCTTCCATTTCGAAAAGCTTCCCTCGATTCTGGAACCTCTTCCACTGCTGTTCCATCAAGATCAGCTGCATGACTAAATATCCAATCAACTGCACGTTCCACGTTATTGTCTGTAGCTTTTAAAGCTTTCGTAGCTTGATCTTTGGTGAAGCCCATGCTCGTAACAGTTGCCAAACCTTCCTCACTGGGTACAAATGGATTTTGTCCTGAAAAATATATTTCATTTTCCTCAAACGTTTTATAAGATCGTTTAAATTTTCATTTAAACTCAGGTCTATTATATTTGAAAAAATTACACTAATGCTACTACTATTTTCTCAAACTGCTCACTAATTCATTTATTTTTTCACTTTGCCTTTAAGCCTATTTCCAAACTTCTTCGCTAGATTGGCTAAAATATCATATCCGTCATCTCAAAAATTGAAATTGCAAGATTATGAAGATTTCAAGGGATTTAACAAATTTTTAAAACGCTTCAAGGGATTTCTACAATTTTCACGAGATTTCAAATATTTTAACAAATTCCAAGAGGTTTTAGAGAATTTCAAAGATTTCAAAGGGATTTTAAGGAATTTTAAAGAATATAGTGTATTTTAAAAGATTCTGAGGATTTTCATGAGATTTAAAAGAATTTCGTATGATTAAAGAAAGTTTTAAGAAATTTCAAATTATTTTGTAAGATTTCAGAAAATTTGAAAGATTTCGAAGATTTCAAGAATTTTTTACGGTATTTACAAAATGTCAAGGAATTTCAAGAAGTTTTACAATATTATAGGGATTCATAGGATTTCTAAAGAAATTAACAGGTCCCATAAGATTGTAAGGAATTTCTATACATAGATTGCAAGGTATTTAAAAAATTTATGAGTTTTCCAGGTATTTCAGGTGATTTCATCAGAATTTAAGGATTTTGAATAAATTTCAAGGAATTTCAAAGTTTTTAGGGGATTTAAAAAGATTTCTAGATGCCCAGAGGTAGACCGCCGAAAGAATGGTTAAAATCTGTGAATAAGACACTAATCCGAAGAGATATAAGAAGCCATAGAAGCACGAGAACTTGCATGAAAAAATGCATGGACGTGAAGGAAGCTAGAGTAGTATGCCAGAACAGAAAAGTGTGGCGACAAATAGTTTGTAAACAGAGTGACAATAGAGTGAATGACGCCTGAAACAAAGACCTTGGATACCAATAAGCCCAAGTAGGGAACCACACATAACAATTTTGTGAGGCTCTTCACTTGGGGTGATCGCTAGAGAGATTGATCAGCAACCTGGCTCGGAGCAGTGTTGCGGAATGAACGTGTCATTTAAATAAATAACACGAGAATTCCAGATCAATCTAAAATATATATACCTAACACCTACATACCTATCTACCTTATACCTATATACCCACCTACACACTACTATTTTCCAACCGAGCAAGTCACGCCTACCCCGAAATTTTATTTGTGGGTGATTCTGAACCAATCTATCTAGATTATTAAATTTTCCAAATAGGAAAAAGAAACAATATAAAAATTTTCATGTATTTCTAAAATTGCTAATATTTAATGCATTCTTCTTACAAAAATTGTAAATAAAAAGATTTCTATCAAGAAATTGAGGTAAAATTATTTAGACTCAATTAAAAGAGATCAGAAAATATTCATAAACAAAACCTGCAGATTGGAACGAATCATGAGTTTAGTGTCTCTATTTAAAAATTTCTAAATTAAGATCGAACAAAAATCTATTTTGTCATGAATAATTTTATGCAAAATGAGCATGAAAAAGATTCACAATTAAAAAAACAGACTTCCAAACTACCTCACTTTCCGGCTCATTATTTTCATTTGAATTAATTTTTTTTTTTTTTAATATATTAAAATACAATTTCCTAACTTTTTATAGACTGTGTTTGTGACTTTCAACAGTATAATATATATAGACATCGTACACAGCAAGTTAATAATTATATGTATATCATTCTTTAATTATAAATAATTCCTTGAATAGATCGAATTTTTAATACTTTTGTATTCTTATTATAAAGAATAATTTTTATATCTTTGACAATTTTTCACTAATGAATGCAAAATTAGATAAAGTAACCTTTTAAATAAGGCGATATATATATATATATATATATATATATAATTTTTAATTGCAGGTATTATTTTTGATTTTTTCAACTAGAATAAGAATCTATTAATCAGACCTTGTAGTTTTCTATAAATAATCCCTGATGAGGGGGTCTAAATTGGCCCCAAAACATGTTGGTTCCCTGGTAGTATCAAAAAGACGGAGAAAGGAAAAAGTGAGAGGTTGGTTTTGGTTGACTTTTTCTCCCTCTTTTTTCATTTGATTATTTTTGTCTCAAATGAGCCGAAAAGTGAGGTAGTTTGGACGTTTGTTTTTTTAATTGTGAATCTTTTTCATGCTCATTTTGCATAAAATTATTCATGATCAAATAGATTTCTGTTCGATCTTAATTTAAAAATTAAATTTCAATGAATTTTGAGGGATTTCACCATATTTTAGGTATTCCTAGCATTTCAAAAGAAATTATAACATTTCAGGAGTTCTTAAATGATTTTAATGCATTTTAAAATATTCGAAAGGATTTCACGCGATTTTATAGGTGCTTCATATTGTATACTAGATTACAAAAAATTTAACACCTCAATTTAATACTTAAAAAATTGCATGACACTATTTTGATACTATTTTTTAAAATGTATGCTAATACTGCCCCTATTTTGAATTTGTAAATCGAGTCCGATGCCTATAATGTGGAAGCCGAATGATAGATTTTTACATTTAAATGAAAAAAATCACCTTTCTTGGACATTAAGCCAGGTGGCACGAAAGGGTCCGCAATATTATCATCGGCGATGTGCTGCATGAGCCAGGCAGCAGCAGCCTCAATTCCTCCATTTTCTGAGAAGTAAGCGGCACGTTTGCAAGCCTCGGGTGGAAATCCCATTTCACTTAAATGATTGATTATTGCAGGATCGAGAACAATCTGCGGATGTTCAGTTTCGGCTACTTCTGGTAACGTTTCTTCTCCAGGCTGTAATCCTTTTGCTTGCAACCAGCCCAAGTCCAACAAGTCAGGCATTTCTACTTCGACATCTAGTTTAATTGGCGTCCAATCTTCTTTCACGTTGAACTTCTTCAAATGGATTAACAAGTAATCCGGGAAACTTGCAAGCCTCGTAGTTCTGTAAGAACATAATATTTGTATAAATAAATAAAGCAATTAAAGTAAATGAAATTAAAATGTGTTGAATTTCGGAAGGGAACTCCTACTTTGAAGCGGTTGTTATCTCCTTCAAAGCTGTGCTGTAAAATTGTTCAATAGTTTCACTTCTGCCGAAGGCTTCCAAACACGAAGAAAGTTTAATTCGCGGTCTTACAGTCTCACTGAACTCTAATTTTTGGTTCTTTTTCTCAGCCTCGGCTTTTTTAGTTTCGTAGGCTGCAACTTGTTCCTGTAGGAATACGAAATTATATTAAAACTCAAAATTAAAGAATTGACTGACACCTTATTAACAACGGAATGGTTTAAACATAAAATATAATATTTGCCTTGTTTATTGCAGCTTCCAGTGGCATTGGTAAAGGTAGAAGAAACTCCGGGCGAGTAGTATACTGAACTTTTTTAGAACTATTACATTCATGACGCTCTTCCACTTTGAATTTAAAACACTCCGCTGGATTTGCGAGATGACGACTGTTTTGCTATTTGAAAAAACGTATGATTCATTAATATAATGAATCATCTATTATCATTATCTGTCAGTATAGACATTATTAGCTTTAATAAAGTAAAAGAAGAAATGGATAGTACTTCTAAAAGGTTGACCAAGTGGAGAAAGAATTCCTGAGCATCTTGTTGCCTATTCGAAGCAAAGTCTTGGTGTCCACGTCCTATCAAAGTTTTGAACATGCGGGGCGGAATTCCCCGGGGCTCCTCTGTTTCGGATTTCGGTGCTTGAGAATACTTTCCAGAGAGTAATCCAACGCCTAATTTCGCCCTGAAATAATATTGAATTTAACATTAACTTTTGAAATAAGACCTGTAATGAAAAAAATATTTTTCAACTTACATTTGAGCGTTGAAATCATTAGGCGGATCCTGCACGCTTTGATTAAATATATCTTCTGATTTGTTCACAAATCTGTCAAATAAAAGTTCTTTTACACAAAAGGTACATTCTTAAGAAGTAACAAAAAATAAGAAATAAATGAAACGAACCGATCGACAAAATCTGGAATCACAAACATCGTCTGCATGACGCTATTGAGGTAACAAGAATTGCCAAGATTGACGAGTCCTGTGTACCCAGGACCGTAAACTTTAGAAGACGATTCTTGAAGCGTGACCCAGTCACCGAATTTCTGGTTGAGATCCAATTCCAGTTCAATCATCGATTTTTCAGTTTTCTCCATTTGAGTAATATTAATTCCCCAATGCGCCAAGTGTTGAATAAGATTAGGGTCTAGGACCATTTCGTCTTCTTCGTAAGAGAAAACGTCGCCTTTTCCGTCCTTCGTGATAGTTCCCAATTTAACAGCTAATGGATAATTAGTATTGCGATAATGTTCCACGGCGTGATCATTTCCTCCACTTCCATCGAAAAATTTACGACCACAAAGTATGGAACCATCGACTAAATTGAGCCAGAGATTTTGAGTCATGTCGCACTTCTCACATTTCCAACCACTTGGAGGAATCTTTTTGCCATTGTCCAACTGTTCAAGATTGTGAGCGTATCTGCAAACATATATGGTTAAATCTTTCTTATATACGTAGTATTTGAGAATGTCGCTCTATCCACAAATAGCCAAACCAAACCTAGCCCACCCCTATCACCCCCCTCGACAGACCTAATATACACTACCAGAACCCTAAAAATCTCAAAACCGACCATAAGATCTACCTCGCCCCTTCCACATACACATTAGGGTGGAACGAAAAAAAAATCCTGAAATTCGAAATCGATACAAGGTTAAAAACTAGTAGTAGTATCACCTGTGAAAATAGGAAAAGAATTTTTTCGGGTACTTGAAAACTTTCCAGTGACAAAAATACACCATGGAGAACAAAAATCGACAAAACCCAGAAATCGACACTGAAAATACAACGAATTAAACAAATTTTTAATTTGCGTATTTAATGAAATTATCTTTGCATGGTAAAAAAACTCGCACATGCTCAGAACATTTTTTAAACCACAAGTTATAAAGATAATTTTATTACATAAGTACCAAAATCAGAATTTAACAAATTCGTTGTATTCTCAATTTCGATTCCTGGGCCTTGTCGATTTCTTTTCTACTCAATTTCTATGCTGAAAAAGCTACAGATGCTTAGAAGAATTTTTAACCACAAGTTATAAAGAGAATTTCATTAAATACCAAAAACGGAATTTTAAGAATGTGCTGTGTTTCCAATTTCGATTCCTGGGACTTGGCGATTTTTTTCCTAGTGTATTTTTATCACTAACATTTTCAAAGTAACTGAAAAATATCTCCTCCTATTTGTGCACCTGTCATGATTTTTTTTTTTCGAGAACAGGGGTCAATTAAATACTAATTATTTCTTAGAAAATCGTTGATTATAATCTGCAAAAAAATCGGGAAGATTTTGTTGTCCTCCAGAAGTGTAAAAAAAATGAAACTCAATTTTTTTTCTAATTTGCAAACAAGACATTTTTTAAACATCTCTCGATTCAAAATTAATTATACTTTCTTGGGATCTTAATACGCTACTTTTTCGCGTTGTATCGATTTCGAATTCCAGAATTTTTGGACCCACACATATACAATTTTCGGATACGGTGAGCATCAACCAACTTTAACCGAAAGCTCCCTGAAGTTAGATAATATTTATTGGATACTGCTTTCTGTTGTCATAGAAGTACTTTTCAACAGAAAAATTTCTAATACAATATATTGTTCCAAAAATTGTTTTTAAAATCTTAAGCTTTTATTTTTTATATTTTTAAGCTCATGCCAGCATCATTTAGTATAACCTGAGATGAACCGGTGATTAAAAAAAATTTTTAACGCTTTTGCTGTGATAAAAGTTTTTTTTTCAAATATACAAAAACCTCTGTAGATTATGCAGTTCTTATTTTGGAACAAAATTTCATAATAATTTTTTATTGAGCTTTTAAGCAAAAAGAAGTCTATTATATTAAATTAAAATCGAGAAATTAAAAAACTAATAATAAAAATTATTTTTTGAAATAAACGCTCCCATGATTTTTTTCAATCGCATATCAAAAGTATCGTATAAAAATCGTCGACTCTATTAACTGTTGTATGAAAAAAAATTCTTAATGAATTTAAACAGTTTATTATTGAATTTGAAAATTTCATCAATAAAATCATAAACTGGAGTTTTAATACTGATAAATTTTATCTGAAAAATTATTTAATGAATTTAATACCTTGTATCAAATTCGTTGAGCTTAAAAATGTACAACTTATAATTTAAAACAATTTTTGGTTAAAATTATGTTTTTAGACGTTTTCAAGCGTAGACTTTCAAGTATTTCATAATTGTTTATTTGATAAGTAAAATAACTTACTTTGATACGACTTTAGCTTCACCATCCCAAGTGCCTGCCAATGCTTCCTGTTCTGCAATCTTAAGTGCAGATTCACCTTGCAAAATTCCCTTAACTGACGCTTGCACCTAATGAAGAATTTTTTTTCAAAAATAAATAGCTGTAATAATGCGATTCTTAAATCTTTGTAGGGGTTTTAAAAATAATAATGATTGAGAGATGTACCTGCACAGGCAATTTATCATTAGGATAGGGTATAGATGTGAAGTTTGGTAGGATGACTATCTTGTAACTTTCATCGTAAGTGTACTTTTGTTGATCGGGATTGAATCCCCCAGGTGTTCCTATAGCCAATCGCGTGATTTTCTTCTCGGGTCCATCCGTGTCTTCAGTAGGAATCTGGATAAATGCAAATTGTAAGCTGCTCATCAAATACTATAAAATGATACTTTTTTATATTCATGAGTATGTGATCAATTTTCTATGTTTCGAACTTGTGTATGCAGTACATTGAACTCAAAAAAGAACATTTTTCTCTTACATTTCTAATTTTTTGCTTCAAATGAAATACCACTATTTAGAAAAAAAATCTGCAATACAAATTTGTCTACAATTTTGGAACTCATCTCCGAAAAAGTGTATGTCTATTTAACACTTGCAACAATTTACATTAATGAATGTCAAATTCCTATTGAGAAGTCGCAGCTTTATGAATAATTTTCAAGATTAATAAATTATGCAAATAGTAAAACTTAAGTACATCTAGCTTCTAAAAGCATCTTTTATACATGTGTCTTAGAAAAATCATTAACGATTCAATAGTTTAAAATAAGTTATTTTACAATTGTTTGGTTCTAAGTCAACACAAAATATCATACCTTTCAATTACAAGATTAAAAACTAACCAGTTTTATTTGGGATTTTTTGTCCCTAAAAATGGATTTTATTAGTAAAATTCCTACCTCTTTCTTAGTCTTCAAAATATGAAGAAAAACAGCATTCTCAGTCTTACGAAAGTATCGTTCAACGTGATCCTGGCCGAGGCCAAAAAACGACGAGAGACTGACATACAAGCCAGTAGAACTTTCCTGATAAAAAAAAAAACAAAAAAACAAATTGATTATTTTTCATAAAAAGAAATTCCGAAATTAATTTTGCGAATTAAAAGCAAAATACTTACGGGAGTATCAAACGAGTAAACACACTCGTCCTTGTAAATTTTATCACCCCTTTTAGGAACTTTGATTTTCGTTAGGTGCTGCGCTAATTCTTCCATAATTTACCTCTCGAGGAAAGCTACAAATTCTACAAAATTCTACAAAATTGATATAAAATTGTGCAGAGACGCGAATTTCACTGAATACGATCTTTACAGAATCTAACCAAACCTAACCTAATACAGCCACCGTACATTACATGACGGGCCACAACCGAGTACAACAAAACAACAACTCACGAAAGGCAAATTTGCAAATTGTTCATTTTTCCCATTTCCCATACTTTTCGATTTGTTGTTGCAAAATTTCCCTGATTTTCGATTGGATCATAGAAATTTGAATTTTGTGCCATGAAAATCTACCTTAACGATTGTCACAAAAAGGACAAAAATAAATATTTAGTCGGTGCCACCGTGTTCCCGCCAAACTGCTCCAAACACGAGGATATTCCCGGTTATTTCGTTCGATTGCTTAATTCGGCGAAAGTAAAACTTGGGAAAATTCGTCATATTTCGTAAAATTGATTGCAGTTTGAGTGAAAAAATCATGAATAGGAAAAGTTTTACGGGCCCTCCGGCCAAAAAAGTTAAAGCCGGGTGAGTGTGTTTGCTTTAATCTTGAAAACGGTCAGGTTCAAAATTCTAACCTCTAATATTCATTTGCTTTTTATCCTTTTTACTTAATCGATTTAATTGATTTTGTAGATTTTTTGTAAATACTGGTAAATATAAGAAAAAAGTGATTGAAACGAAAGTTTCCGGATTGTTTAACAATTTTGTTTATTAACTTTTTATATTTTTTACCAATAAAATATTGTTGAATTGACAAAAGACAGCGCAAAAGTTTGACCATGATTTTTTTGATTTCTTACGTAAAATCGGAAAATATACGGAAATTGTAATTGTTTAATGATTAAATACTATTTGTCTAATACTCTTAAAAGCACTTAATATATTTTAGCACTGACTGCTAGTATTACCAAATTTTCCGTATAACTAACCGGTCAAGTGTGGCGCTAGGGCTAGTGTTACGGAATGTTCCGTAGCGTTAGCATAGTGAACAAGCTGGAAAAGGAGTATGTTTTACGGAAAATTTCGTAACGGTAGACAATTTGCAATATTTTTGCCAAAAATCAATGTTTATCAGCCGTGTCTACGTATACCATAAAAATTCGACTATTATTTGCACCGAAAATTCAGTGTATTTTCTGATAAAAGTAATACAGATAATGATCTTGTAAAATATAATAATAATCGATAATGTAATTTTTTTATCACAAGAAGTAATTTTTTCTGTTTCAAAGTTCAATTATTTCGTACTTTTAACTCTAAAACCTCTTCATTGAGTTTCACATTCTGTAATTAATTTTCTAAACTTTTAATTATGATATTAAGACTGAATTGTTATAGAAATTCTATAAATAAATTCAGTGGTAAAATGTGCTCTTTATTTTCCATAAATTTAATTTGGAAAAACAACCTTTTCGATCAATTCATTGAGGATTATTTTTAAAAATGATTTCACAATTATTTAAAACCAAGAATGTTTAATTTCGTTAATTATTTTTTATTATTCTTGCTTGCTAATTCTCTTAAGATAAGAGAATAGTGGTAAACAATAATTGAAATCGACCAAAGTTTATTTTCAAAATGAAAAATCTTCAATAAACATTTTTTTTCAGGGACGATGATGATACTCCGTCCACATTTGAATCAGAATTAGCATCAATGCTCGACGGAATCGACGATGAAATGCTGTTTGATCCTGTCGTGGAAAAAGGAGAAGTAATTATTTTTTTAAATAACTGCAATCTTCAAGGGGTCGAATTTTTTTTAAATAACCTCAGTAGACTTTTAAAGTCTACAGTTTACTGTTTAAAAGTTTATAAAATTGTCGTATTAAAAGCAAATTATTGAAGCATTTCACTTGCATTTGAATTTCGCGGTTTTAGTCAGCATACCAACATAATTTTTGCGTAGACTATTGAATGTTTATGCAAAAACCTTTGGAGCAGTATATTTAAAATTAGCCCAAATACATTCAAAAATAACATCTTTTTCAAGAATATCTCGTTTATTTCTACTTTCTGTAATGGATTGGAAATATCCCAAACAGGTATGCTTTTTATTTTTAAAAATGACCAGAAATGCTGTATTCAATAAAAATCGAATTTTCGAAGATAAGAGGTTAAATCCACTAATATTTTTCGCACATATATTTATTTTTTCCATAAAATATTGGAAACAAAATCAAAATTTTTCAAAATTCTCTTCTTTTATTTTACCTTCATCGTTTTGCAAAATTAGCATTCAGAATACTTTCAAAACTGCACTATTTTCGATAAAAAATTCTAGAATGTTTAAACAAATTATCTAAATAATTAAATAATTTGGTATCTTGATGGTGTCTTTTCATAGGGGCCAGAGCAGGAAAACACTTCTGCAAAGTGGAGCAGACCTCCACCTCCGATTTTAAATCCTGCGAAAGACTCATTAGCTTTCCAACAATTAGATGTCGATCACTACACAGGTAGATAATACAAGACTAATTTATATGTTAGTCTTGTATTTATAATTGTTGTTTTATTGTATTATACGAGAGATGTTGTTTTATTCGACTCAGTTATTGCATTTTTATATTTCAACTTCAGATCAACCACTAGCTGGAATGCCAGGAAGTAAAGTAGGTCCCGTTCCAGTGATGAGGTTGTATGGAGTCACGGAAGAAGGCAACTCTGTATGTTGTCACGTTCACGGGTTTTGTCCATATCTTTTTGTTACTGCTCCACCTAAATTTACAGACCATCACTGCGGACCCTTCAAGGTATAAAAAAGTCAAATTATATTATAATATACTTTATATCACGGAGAAAACTAGGATCCCTCACTTGGTAAAAAAACTATATTGTAAAAATAATGAAGTTAACTAAATATTCTCTAAATAGGAGGCTCTTAACAATGCAGCTAAAAGGGATATGCGATCCAATCCTGACAACGTTCAGGAGGCAATTTTAGCAGTCGAACTAGTCCATAGGCAAAGTGTTTATGGATATTCAGGGGAGGAAAAGGCGCCGTTCCTTAAAATCACTGTCGCCTTGCCGAAATTGATAGCAGCTTGTAAAAGATTGTTAGAAAACGAAGTAGTTTATTCCGCTTTTAATCACACTTATCAGGCCTTCGAAAGCAATATTGATTTTGACATTAGGTAATCATCATACATTCAGCAACTCTCCTATATGTTCAATTTGTCTCATAATACTTTTGATTACAATACAGATTTATGGTCGACACTCATATGGTTGGATGTTCATGGGTCGAATTGAAACCTGGAAAGTGGAAGTTGCGTGGACGTAACAATCACGGGTTGCCTATAACTTCAAGATGCCAATTGGAAGTTGATGTAGCCTGGGATGCTTTTGTGGCTCACCCACCCGAAGGCGAGTGGTCCAAAGTTGCTCCGTTCAGAATTCTTAGTTTCGATATTGAATGCGCTGGTCGTAAAGGTAAGATTTACCATACATCAAGTCAGATCAGTCTATAAAAGCATACTAATATTAAGAACATACATATTCTGTTTTCAGGAATTTTTCCCGAGCCAAATCACGATCCTGTTATACAGATTGCGAACATGGTGATTAGGCAAGGCGAAGCTGAACCCTTTCTGCGAAATATTTTTACCCTGGATACCTGTGCACCTATTGTTGGATGCCAGGTCCTTAGTCACCAAACCGAACAACAAATGCTACAGGTAAGAATTATTCCAAAATTATATAACGGTTAATAATTTAACAATTTATTTTTGATCTTACTTTTTAAAGAAATGGGCAGAATTCATCAGGCAATTGGACCCAGACATTTTTACTGGTTATAACATCAATAATTTCGATTTTCCTTATCTAATTAATCGAGCCCAGCACTTGAAAGTAAAGGACTTCAGTTTTCTGGGACGGATAAAGAATATTAAATCAGTCATCAGGAATCAAGTGCTTCAAAGCAAACAGATGGGACGTCGAGAAAACAAGCATGTTAATTTTGAAGGAAGAGTGCCTTTCGATTTATTATTGGTAAATATATTGATGCTTCGCTTTTACTATATTAATTTTGCTATAAAGTATATAGATTCAGGGTATTTAGCGACCTGAAAACTCCCGGAAATCTCTTTGGATTTTTCCAGAGAACCTTGAATTTTGATTATTTTTTGCTTTTAAAACATTTATTTTATTGTGATACGAAGAGTAATTTAAATCTTTTAGTCTAGTATAATAGATTGCAATAAACAGACATTAATATTATGAATAATTTTATAAGTTTTTAAATTTCTTCTCCGCTTAACATAGAAATACACTTTAAGAAGACTTATTGGTTTCTTCATCAATAAAATTTGATAAAATAGCAATTTGCTATTTTACCAAATTTTCGTTACGGAGAAGCAATTAAAAGCCTTATTAAAAAAATTTAAGAAAATAGATATTTTTTGTGTTGCCTAGGTTTTTAATTTTGTGTCTCATCTCTATTATATATTTTTCCCTGTTGTATGCGGAAAGTCCCAGAATTTTGGTAATTCTTAAAAAAATGTTTAGATGTAAAATTATGCTCTTACAGGTATAACTCTATGTTCTTAAGAAATCGTGCTTTTTATGACTTTTACCGGTACAAAATAATTTTTTCCAATCGAACACCAAATGAGAGTTTTGTTCTTTGTATTAGCTACAGTTTTCATTCATAAGATATTTCTGTAAAACTAATATACATATTTAAAAAAAAATCGAAAAATACTCTAAACAATTTTTTAAAATTCTGTAAAAATTAGGAGAGTGCACCCTAATGTACCGGTGGCCAATAAAAAGTGCAATGGCTCATTTTTTCATATTTATAACAAGCTGTTATATTTGAATATTTGATTAACAAAAAAACCGACCTGGAAGACCTGGAAAAGGTCTTGAATTTCATTCCTAAGAATTTCTAGACACCCTGATTAAATTAGACCCAAACTTGAGTTTAGCTCTGATAATTAATATCGAAATTTATATTTCAGGTTTTAGTACGAGACTACAAATTGAGATCATATTCCTTGAATGCTGTGAGTTACCACTTTCTGCAGGAACAGAAAGAGGACGTGCATCATAGTATTATTACTGATTTGCAGAAAGGAAACTCACAAACTCGTCGTCGGCTTGCTGTCTATTGCCTAAAGGATGCTTACTTGCCTCTCAGGTTATTAGACAAGTTGATGTGCATCATCATCTACATGGAGATGGCAAGAGTAACTGGAGTTTCCTTGTCTACTTTATTGACAAGAGGTCAGCAGATTAAAGTTGTGTCTCAACTCTTGAGAAAGGTAAATTTATAACTAAGAACAAGACTGGGACTCACGCCACTGTTGACACTTTTTTAAACAATGTCACTATTTTGCCACTGTTATGAAAAATTTGATCTATTTTTTATATTCTAAGCTTCTGATTGTACGACATTTTCAACTTTTTGAAGAGAAATCTTTCGAAATTGTACCATTTGAATTGGTAACACTTATTGGTTGAACACTTTAAAGTCAAAAACGTCTTCGGAAATCGAATAATTTCATATTTGATTTTTAAAAAGTGAACCAACTTGTATTTTATTCGTACTGTTTCAAAGTATAATTTCTAAAATAAAAGCCTATTGTCCATATATTTTCAATTGAATATCGTTAAATAATCTATTAGATATATCGAATTGAGGGAGTTTATAAATCAGCAATTTCATTTAATTACGTTCAATAGTATAAAATATCAATTTGGAAACGTTCAAAATAAAAAAATCTTAGAATTGAACAATTTAAAAATAACTAAGTTCCAAATTAAATCACGTTTAAATGTTAATGGCGTCAAGCATAAACAATGCTAAACTTGATGCTAGATAATAAGTAACCTAGAAATTATGTCAAATTGAAAAAAATCTTTAGATTATCTGAATTTAGTAATTCAGGCAACTCAAGTTCAAAATGCCTGTAAACTATTTCCTTGAAGAATAATTAATATAAATAATAATTAATAATAATTGGGCTAGAGTTCCCAATAAAAATGTGATTATTTGAATTTTGCAAACGCTTCTCCCTACATTTCTTCCTTTTGGTGAAAAAATACTGTGATAAATTTTCTTTTATTTAAAAAAAAATTTAGTGGTTCCGCTACACCGTTTTAAGTCTGAAAATGACTTTTCTTAGTTTTCGATGTAAAAAAATACAAATTAAAGGCAAAAAATTCTTTACCTCCCGGAAAGTATCTTTTTATTTATTGAGGAATAACTACTAAAATTTCTGAAGATATTATCGGACTTAGAATATGAAAATTTGTGATTTTACTACCATTATTGGTCTAAAATGCCCTCTTAATATTTTTTTCTAAAATAATATGCACATGATTTCTTCTACAATATAAAGAGAATATTTTCAACAAGAAAAAATTGAAAATATTTATACCGGGTGAAATAAAAAAAATCTTGAATCTCGAAATACACAAAAAATACACATTTTTATAGTTTAAAAATTCCTATAGTACTTTAAAATGCATTTTTTGATCAAGAGTAACAAAAGCAGTTCCTTTTATAACTTGCGGACAAGACGATCAAAGTCATCCCGAATTCTAAAAAATCAAAAGTTTTCAAAGTACTACTATAGTGTATTTCGAAATTCAAGATTTTTTTCTCTCACCTTGTATAAATAGTCAAAATTTATGAATTATGGAAAATATTCTCTTTTTTTAGAAGAAATCTTGTCTATATTATTACAGGACAAAAAATGTTTACGGTCCATTGCAGACAATTGCAGACCATTAGTTGTAATGAAATTACAAATTTTTGTACCCTAAGCCCGAAAATATATTCAAAAAATGTTCTTTTTGTGAAATTAAGGGCTTATTCCACAGTAAATAAGAAATAATGTTAAGGGATGAAAGAATTTTTTAGCCTTAAATTGCTATTTTTTCAAAATTGAGAACTAAAAAAATTCATTTTCATACCTAAAACGACCCAGCGGAACCTGTAAACAATTTTTATAATAAAATAAATTTTATGGCAGTATTTTTCACAAAAATGAAGAAATTCAGGGCATAGGTTTTACAAAATTTTAAAATTCACATTTTTATTGTAGACCCTATAATGGGGGCCAGTAAAATTGGATACTAATACATTTTTTAAATAATTCAAAGTATGTAGAAATTCCTGAGATTTTAAAACACTTAACAATTTGTATAATGTTTCGAGAAAATTTATTAATTTGATTGGAATTAATTTTCAAAGATTTTCTTTATCTTTGAAAATAGTTCAAATCAGAGTTTAATTATTTACATTTTTTACGATTATTCTTCTTTAATGATATTTTTCTTCTCCTCTAAAAGTCTTAAGTCATTAATTTTTCTGGAATAGAACTGTTAGCATAGGTTTAGACAAATTTTAATTACCTGTCAAAAACCTGGAAAAGACCCGTAATGTTGAAATTAAAATTTTGTAGTCACCCTGCTATAAGAAAATAAATTAAATCGCTTTATATAAAATTCTACAAAATGATAAAAAAACAGAAAAGAATAGTACTTCTATAAATTAAGTTTAGAATTCACGAAATAAAATATTTTCGAAATTCAATAGAAATGCAAAATTGTCAATATAATTTAATGGAATTTCTTGACAATACTGTTTTGTTTAATTTTTGTAATATTATAACTTTAAAAAATTCAACAGGCTTAACATTATTTGTACAAATATAGTTTGCAAATCCATAGGATATTATGCTAGAAAGAAGAAAATTCAAGTTACTGCATATTGTTCATTAATTTATGTATTCTTCTATAGGTAAAGCGTTTTATGTAATTTTCTTCGTAAAATAACATTACAAATTGAAGTTATTTATCTGAAACTTTTACTCTGTATTCCTAAAGAAATTTTTTTTCCGAAATTTCATGTGACTTTTTTAAAAGCATTCGAGTCGATCCGAGGACTGCGTGTGTTTTATATACACATAAGTTTATTATTTGAGCAATTCCATGTCAAATCATCTGAAGAATTTCAGCTATTGTTAGAAATTTTGAAAATTTTGTTCTTTTTTTTCTTAAACTTCATAATTTTGGTGATTTTAATGATATTGAGGTGTGTTTTTTTAATTATTCGTAATAGGACGCAGTTTAAAAAAATATATTTTTTGAACAAAAGAATTTCAGAAACTTCTTGGATTTTTAAAAACTAATTTTGAAACTGAATTTCTGAAAAAAAAACACTTTTATTTTCTTCTTACATTGTCCTCTACAAGCCCTGTAACTATCAAAATGGAGTATCCATTAGTTTTCGAGAAATAATTTAAAAAGTACGCCAAAACGATTCACACGATGTGAAAAAGCATGTAAACAAGACGAACAATAGAAGAATATTATAATCGTGTGCACGAACTTCAGTGTTCAGACTCTCGGGCGCTGAGCACACCATGCCACGGCGTACATTTTTAATTATTTCTCGAAAACTAAGGGTGATCACATTTTGATATTTACAGGGCTTGTAGAGGACATTGTAAGCTATCTACACAAGAACTTCAATATAAGGCCAGTTTCGGGCGTTACCTTGCAGTGGCCGTGGCACTAAATTCGTCGTTGGACGAATGGTGCGTGGTGGCGACTCATTGTTCACACTGCTTGTGCGTTGAGAAACTGCGTGGGCCAGCAGTTCTAGGAAGAACTAAATCATTCGGCCTTATATTGGAGTTCTTGTGTATATAAAAAAAATGAAGAAAATAAACAGTGTTTTTTTTTTAGAAATTCAGTTTAAAAATTAGTTTTTGGGAAATCCAACAAGTTTTTGCAATTTTTTCCAAAACTGCGTGCTATTACGAATAATTTAAAGAACAATAGACCTTAATACCATTAAAATCACCAAAGGTATGAAATTTTAAGAAAAAAAAGGAAAAAAAATTTTCAATTTTAAATATCTCCTAAGTTTTTTATTTTTTACAACATTATTTTAGGGGTTTTATTTCAAAACATAAGTGAACGGATACTAGAATTTTCGTCAAAATTACTAAAAATGGCTGAAATTCTTCACATGATTTGACATGGAATTGCTCATTTAAAAAATTTCATACCACTATATTCCTACTTTTCAAAATGTATGCCACTATTGACACTATTTTTTATCTCTAAAGTCAGTCCGAGCCCTGTAAGAATTTATAGCTAATAACTAGTAACTATCACTTTGGAATTATGAATTCAAATGATTACTATTCTTAATTTTCAAATTATTTTTAGACTCAAGAACAAGGATATCTCATCCCAACTCATCAAGGTCAAGGGTCGGACGAACAGTTCGAAGGAGCGACTGTGATAGAGCCAAAGCGCGGATATTACAACGACCCAATCGCAACTTTGGATTTCAGTTCTCTATATCCAAGCATCATTATGGCCCACAATTTGTGTTATACAACTCTTCTGACTCCCAGTTCGCAGCATAAATTACAACTTCCTGAGGATCAAGTCACAAGAACCCCTCACAATTCAATGTTCGTTAAATTCCCTGTGAGAAAAGGAATCCTTCCCGAAATTCTAGAAAATTTATTGACTGCCAGAAAAGTCGCGAAAGCAGAGTTGAAGAAAGAGGAAGATCCCTTGAAAAAGAAAGTCTTGGACGGAAGACAATATGCCTTGAAAGTCTCTGCGAATTCTGTTTACGGTTTCACTGGAGCACAAATGGGGAAATTACCTTGCTTAGAAATATCTGCTGTAGGGATTATTTTATATATTTATTTTCTATTTTTTCTTCTTTTTTCTTTTTAAATGACCAGAGAATTTTAAATTCAATTTTCAGAGTGTGACTGCTTATGGAAGAACAATGATCGAGAAGACGAAGCACGAGGTGGAAGAGCATTATTGTAAAAAGAATGGATACAAGCACGACGCGAATGTCATTTACGGTGACACTGATTCCGTGATGGTCAAGTTTGGTGTAACGGACATTCGAGAAGCGATGGATCTCGGCAGAGAGGCTGCTGAGTATGTTTCCTCGAAATTCATTAAACCGATTAAACTTGAATTCGAAAAGGTCTATTATCCTTATCTCTTAATTAATAAGAAACGCTACGCTGGTCTGTATTTTACGACGCCAGAAAAATACGACAAGATGGACTGCAAGGGCTTGGAAACTGTTAGGAGAGATAACTGTCCACTCGTTGCGAACATGATGAATACCTGCTTGCAAAAGTTACTGATTGACAGGTAATAATTACAATATTCCAAGGGATTGACCATTCTTGAAATCTGGTGTACAAGCCTTTGTGAGATCGTTTGAAATCTTTGTAAAATCATTAAAATCTGTGAAATCTTTAATATTTTTGTGAAAGCATTGTGATCTTTTAATTCTTGGTAAAATCATGTAAATCCTTTGAAGTCTTTGTGAAATCTTTGAAGTTTTCGTGAAGTCTTTTGAAATCTATGAAATCTTTGCAAATTCCTTAAAATATTTACGGATTATTTGAAATCTTTGGAAACCTCTGAAATCTTTGCGAAATAATTTTAATATTTCCAAATCTTGATCATATCTTTGTGAAATAATTGAAATCCTTAAATTCTTTGAAAATCATTGAAATCTTCGTTAAATCATTCAAATCTTTGCGAAATCTTTTAAAATCGGTGAAATCTTCTTAAATCTTTGAATTCTATTGAAATCTTCGTTAAATCATTCTAATCTTTGCGGAATCTTTTGAATCTGTGCGAAATCAGTGAAGTATATTGAAATTTTGGTGAAATCTTTAAATTCTCTTGAAATCTTTATGAAATCATTCAAATCTTTGTGAAGTCTTTGGAAATCTTTGTAAAATAATTTAAATATTTATGAAATAATTCGAATCTTTGTGAAGTCTTTGTAAAATAATTGAAATATTTGTGAATTAATTCAAATCTTTGTGAAGTGTTTGAAATCGACGCGAAATATTTTGAAATCAGTGAAGTCTTTTGAAACCTTTGAAATCTTTTGAAATCTTGGTGAAATCATTGCAATCTTTGAAATATTTGCGAAGCAATTTAAATCTTGGTGAAATCATTAATTCTTTTTAAATCGTTGAAATCTTTGTAGAGTCATATAAGTGTTAAGTCTTTCGAAATCATTTAAATATTTGTGAAATCTTTGAATTGTTTTGAAATATTTGTTGAAATCAGTGAAGTCTTTTGAAATCTTTCAATTCTCTTGAATTCTTTGTAAAATCATTCAAATCTTTGTGAAGTCTGTGAAATCTTTGTAAAATAATTCAATCTTTTTGAAGTGTTTGAAATCTTTGAATTCTCTTGAAATCTTTGTGAAATCATTCAAATCTTCGTGAAGTCTTTCGAAATATATGAAAACTTTGGAACATTTGTAAAATAATTGAAATATTTGTGAATTCATTCAAGTCTTTGTGAAGTGTTTGAAATCGATGCGAAGTATTTTGAAACCTTTGAAATCTTTGCGAAATAATTTAAATCTTTTGAAATCTTGGTGAAGTCTTCGAATTCTTTTTAAAACGTTCTGAAGTCTTTTAGAATCTATGAAATCTTTAAATTCTTTTCAAATCTCGGTAAATTTATTACGATCTTTGTGAAGTGTTTGAAATCGATGCGAAACCTGTTAAAATCAGCCCCAATAGCACGGAACGTTCCCGGGACGTGTAAAATGTCCGCCTTTGGGAACCTTCTACTGGAACCGGAAGGGAACTTACTGTTATTGTTATTTTGAACAACAAATATCTCGTAAACCGTAAGAGATAAGTAAAATTGGATGTCATTTTTGAGTTTTGAGTACCAGATATACTACACTATAATATGGTATCCATATTGTAAACTGACATCGATTTTGACCTATCTCTTACGGTTTAAGCGATATTTATTGACAATAATAATAATAACGGTAAGTCCTCGTTGGAACGTTCCAAAGGGGTGGACATTTTACACGTCCCGGGAACGTTCCGAAGGTGCCAGCGGAAAGTTCCGTGCTATTAGGGAGTGAAGTATTTTGAAATTTGTGTGAATTCATTCAAATATTTGTGAAGTGTTCGAAATCTTTGCAAAATAATTTATATCTCTTGAAATCTTGGTGAAATTACTCAAATCTTTGAAATATTTGTGAACTCTTCGTTAAATCATTCAAATATTTATGAAATCTTTGTGATCTGTGTGAAATCTTTGAATTCTCTTGACATCTTTGTGAAATTATTCAAATCTTCGTAAAATCTTTTGAAACTGTTAAAATCTAAATGCCTAATTTGAAACTTTAAATGGTTTAATTTTTGTTTACAGAAACCCGGACGACGCAGTCGACTACGCAAAGCAAATAATCAGCGACCTCCTCTGTAATCGAATTGATATTTCCCAGCTTGTCGTCACCAAAGAATTGACGAAAACCGAGTACACAGCGAAACAAGCTCACGTCGAATTAGCAGCCAAAATGAAGAAAAGAGACGCCGGGACAGCCCCGAAACTTGGGGACCGAGTTCCCTACGTTTTCATAAACGGACCCAAAGGAACCCCTGCTTATCAGAAAGCGGAGGATCCCATTTATGTTTTAGAAAACAGCATCCCTATCGACACGAATTACTACCTACAGAATCAATTATCGAAGCCCTTGGTTCGAATTTTTGAACCAATTCTGGGGGACAAAGCCGAATCTCTTCTTTTAAAAGGCGAACACACTCGCACCAAGACTATCGCTACTTCTCGGGTTGGTGCTTTGGTCGCTTTTACTCGCAAGAAGGAAACTTGCATCGGCTGCAAGGCAGTTTTAACACAAGACAGAGAAAAACTAGCGCTTTGTAAATTCTGTGAAGAAAAACAAAATGAATTTTTTGAAAAGGAAATTGCAGCAGGCAGAAAGTTGGAAGAGAAATTTTGCAGATTGTGGACAGAGTGTCAGAGGTGCCAAGGAAGTCTTCATCAGGAAGTTTTATGCACTAGGTTATTATTTTTTCTTAATTAAATATACTTATGTCAGTTTATATTTAAAAATTCAATTTTTTTCAGTCGTGACTGTCCCATTTTCTACATGAGGAAAAAAGTTCAGATGGATTTGGATGCACAAATGAAGAGAATCGACAGATTTGGAGTTCCTGAGTGGTAGTCGCATAGCAGAATCATGTGTTAATATCTTTTTAAACTTGTATTATTCGTTTTTAGGTCATTAGGCTATTTATTTTTTATCTGCGCAATTCCGATTGTATATACTAGTACTTTTAGTTTGAGTCCTTTTCAGCAGACTTTCATCTATATAAGGTGGTAAATTCGCGTGATTATAAGCGTACTGGCTTGAATCCTTGTGATAAGATACTGAATAAAATTTAATTTTCTATTGAATGAAGTGATTACAATAATTTATATGTCCTGGGTTCTAATCAATAAGACTTAATTCTCATTTATAAACACGATTTATTTTTAGTTCTTAAAAATCAGTGTAACATTTCTAGACGTAAAAAGTAAATAATATCTAGCATCTGATACTAAGTATGCACCTAATATAATTCACTGTAACAAAATAAGTTTAACTTTTATTTATTAATTGTATTTTGCATGTCATGCGTACGTTATACTCGTTTGAAACAAGGTGATCAAGTTATTACCGTAGAGTCAACTAATGGAATTATTTTGCTGTGGTGAACTTCGAAAGGCCCTCGAGCAAACTAATATAAGCTGTGTGTTCGTAAGACGTGCTCAGTCCCATTATTTTTTCAGCGAATTCGTTGGAGATTCCCTTCTCTTCGAGGTAGTTCATCAAAAGATCGTAAAGGTACTGAAAAAGAGCATTTTAAAATCACTCGGAATTTTCAACTTTGATTGCATAATTTTAATTTAATCAGTAATACTCACGCCATCGATAATTTCTCCACTGACGGCGTAGACTTTGTCGGAATACTCGCCTTCGTAAAGCGTAATTTCGTCGATTCCGAAAATGTCATCTGATAAAAAGGAACATATTTGGTTTAAAAAAAATGTAATTGGGGCTCATTAAATTTATTTGTGTGATTGGAAAAAGCTTTAAAATTATTTTGTTTTTTAATTGCAGGGTGGCTACGTAAAGTATAGAGAAAAATTCCATACAATTTCCTGGTATGAAAAAGTTTTACCCGGTTTAGTGGCCACTCTGAATTAAAGGAGTTTAGGTTTATAAATTTATGTTACGTTGCTGAAAAGCACTTTAACTTAAAGAAGTTGAAGCAGATTTTATATTACAACGTTTTTCTTTTCCAAAGATCAATTATCAGTTTGACAAAAATACATGCCAACTGTACTCAACACTTTGGATGCTTCTGTTTAAATAATTCCAATTTGATGAGTACTAAATTTGATTCTATATATTTTCAAGAATTATTTTTACTGTAATTATCGTCCGCTCCCGATGCTCCAGGTTCGCTATTATAGGAGCAAGTAAACGATAACGTTTGGTTTCCTCTGACGATGTCGATTTCGAAGTTAGGTTTGCTCTTCATTTCCCCAACGTCAGGTTTGTCGTCCTGAGGATCGATTTCTGGTTCAGCATCTGCATCAACTGTGTGATTAATGTTAAAAGAGATTGTGATTCTGTAAAAAAGAAGAGAACAATATTATTCAAATTCTAGTTTTTAAATTGTGATAAATAAGGAACGATTCTCGAATGAATATTGAGAAAATAAATAAAAGGAATAGAAATTTAAACTGACGTTTCATTTCCATCTTTCTTAACAAGACTAACTTCGGCTCCATCGAGAGATACTTTGAACCCATCGAGTTCTGTAGGAATTGTCTTTAGTTTCTGTGCTTTCTTCTCTGCTACGATTTCCTCTGCAAGGAATTCCACTAATTCTTTCTCGGCTGTAAAAATAACAATTACAGAATATTTAAAATCTCCAACTTCAGAAAGTTAATTTAGAACTGTTGAAATTGTATTAAAATGATAAATAAATAAAAAACTTTTTACTTGTGTTCAAACTTAAACGTTACAATTTTTGTCACGTTGCAACAAAATACTTCAATTTGTTTTGAGAAGTATACTTTATATAACAACGTTTTGTTTTCCCAAAGAGCAATTATCAGTTTGACAAAAAAAACATGCCAACTGTACTCAACACTTTGGATTCTTGCGGTAAATAATTAAAGTTTTAAAAACAATTTCAACTTTTTGCATAGTACGAAGTCTTGAAACCTGGATTATTAAAAAAGCATGACCTATACCTTTCGTGTGTGCTGCCCGGCAACCTCCGCATTCACAAAGTTCATTGTGAACTTTGATAACTCGTGTTGTTAGGCTAGGACCATTGTGCTCAGGCCGATTGCACATGTTCCATAGCATTCGACTTATTTGACTGTTGGTTTTTGTAGCATTGATCGTCGGCGATACTATATTTTTCAAAGCCGTTACTCTCAAGACGTTTCTCACTATTCCATTCATTTCTCTAAAATACTGTTTTTTTATTATCAACCTTTAATTAGTGGTCTACAAAGCAAAAATTAGCGGCCGGCGTATAGCACTTTGCAAGAAACTAAAAATGTATAGGGAGAAGAACCCGGAAGTGCCCGGAAGTATTGCGTCATGGAAATTCGCCATTTGCTTTATATTCACATAGTTTCCGGTCAAAAAGGCCGGTTTTTGATAAAAAGGATAAAAATAAAATCATTTTTTAATCTTGGAGGCCTGATTAATTTTTTTAGTCTTTTCATGAAATAATGTATTTTTGAAGGAAGTTAAATTGATATGCGAAGAAAATGATGAAAGTGAATCAGAAAGTCATCTAACATTTAGCGGGAATTTCAAATGGGAAACTTCAAGTAATTCACCTCATTCATATCGCAAAAATAAATTTCCATATATGCCACATTTATGATTGAAACTCTTATCGATTTCAGTTCTAGTCTCAACTTTGATTTATTTCCTAAATAGGTTTTTCAAAATTCCTTCTAATTTTAATTTATTTCAGAGACAATGTTTCATGCTACAAGGAGACCGCACGCCTGTGGCGGAGATGGTGGTAAACACAGGTAAACAGCCCACAAGCGCGATCGTCTGTCCTCGGATACAGAGGCCCAGGGTCAGTGTGGCAACCTAGCCGGATGTGGCCATTTTGCGAAAGGATGCCACCATTTTACGTCTAGGTTTTCTATAGTGTAGTATATCTATATATACCAAAATATATATCTATGAGAAAACTGAGCCAATCAGCAAAAATGAAACTAGGTTGCCACACTATCCAGTGATGCCAATGTTGGCGCCTTTTGTTACTGCGCTTGCGTTCGGGCCACGCACTGGTTGGCCGCAGTTGGCGCGCAATTCAAAATTGGAATTAAAAACAATTCTTGTAATTTAAATAAATAATAATTGGAAAATGCACAAGAATGTATATAAATTGTACAACTTCTGATTTTAGACATCTGAAATTAAATGTTTTGGAAAATATAAGTTATTCTTTGGAAGTCAAAGAAAATAAACTGTTATTTAAAAATATATGTGTTATAAATTTGTTTCTTGTCTCGAATCAGAAGTTTTACAATTTATACACATTCTTGTGCATTTTTCAAAAATTATTTATTCAAATTAGAAGAATTGTTTTTAATTCCAATTTTGAATTGCGCGCCAACTGCGGCCAACCAGTGCGCGGCCCGAACGCAAGCGCAGTAGCAAAAGGCGCCAACATTGGCATCACTGTCTGTATCCTCGGATTTTTATTTCTTCCCAGATGAGAGCGCCACATGTGGGAAATTGAGGAATTACGATTCCTGAGATTGCTCATGCAATGGAATAAGAGACTCCGTCAAAATGGGGCTGCTAAAAGCGCCCCCTTGGCCGGTAGAGCTAGTCCCGAGAGTTACTTTGCAGATTTCGGCATTTCTTAGACGTTGCGCGTCGGTAATTGATGAAGTTAGAGAATTTTAAAAATCCGTTACCACCGGAGTTACAATTACAGGAGTTACCACGAACATAAATT
>CAKNYM010052080.1:480560-514011 GCA_932195095.1 Andricus curvator
CAAGCTGCCCGCTGCATTGTCGCCTCTATACCTATCTTCCCTCTACGATCTCGCTATGGAGAAAATCGGAGGAAAGGCGATCGCCAAATGGAGCCAGGTGAAATACATGGTGTGCGGTCTCCTCCCTAATAGCACGGAACGTTCCTGGGACGTTCCCGGAACGTTCCGCGGGAACTTTCGGAACGTTCCAGGAACGTTCCCGGAACGTGTAAAATGTCCGCCGCTTGGGAACGTTCCAGGAACGTTCCACTGGAACGTTCCAAAAATAAATTAACGTTATTGTTATTATTATCAATAAATATCTCGTAAACCGTAAGTGATAGGTCAAAATCGATGTCAGTTTATGATACGGATATCATATTATAGTGTAGTATATGCGGTACTCAAAACTCAAAAATGACATCCATTTTTACCTATCTCTTACGGTTTACGAGATAATTGTTGTTAAAAATAACAATAATGGAAAGTTCCCCTCAGGTCCCTTTGGAACGTTCCTGGAACGTTCCAGTGGAACGTTCCCAAGGGGCGGACATTTTACACGTTCCGGGAACGTTCCTGGAACGTTCCGCTGGAACGTTCCGAAGGTGCCCGCGGAACGTTCCAGGAACGTTCCCGGAATGTTCCGTGCTATTAGGGCTTGTAGTACTTCGTGCTTTTATCATTAGTTTGGATTTTGTGCCACAATTTACGACTTCTATAACCACACTTTAGATCTTTAAAATTTAGAAATGAGAAAAAAGGTATTAATTGCCACAATAATGATTAATTTAATAAGAATTAAATAAAAAAAGGTCTCTTTCTTTTTTCATAAAATATTTGCTGTTTGCAAGAACAAGTAAAAATATCAAGAAAATTACAAAAATTCACGTGCGTATATCATCGCGCGCATCCAGTGGAAAACCCGATAAAGTTATAAAAACCACGAAGTAATATAAGGGTGCTTTCTTACGATTGCAGATCAGCAGTTTTAGAGATCGACGCTGGGTACTCAAATTCTGATTGGTGCCGCTGTACCGGAACTAGTTGACTGATTTGGCGTGATTTTCAAATCCCAATTTTATTTGCAAGAGGATTTAATACAGAATAGAAACAACACTCATCTGACGAACGTTATACAGGTTATACATTATTTGGGAGGTTAGTTATTAAGGTTAGGGAAGAATAATATTTACTTTGAAACACATATAATACTTCGGAAATTACATAAACAAATGCATTAATAAAAAAACACTGTTCAAACTTTTCGCGCCTCATGAAAATATCGAAGTTCCGGTACAGCGGCGGACATGGGAAGGGGAAACATGTCTCAACTCTCCCTAAAGGATCTATAAGCAGTTTGCATGCCTACAAGAGTGAAAGAGATGAACAGTCTGTCCTTTTCGCTCCTGTAGGTTTCATGCATACAATTTTCTGATCTGCAATTGAGTGAAAGGACCCTAAGGAGCTCTGTGAAGCTAATAGACCTTTTCATCTTGAATATCGAACAACTTCACGCGTGGGGAATTTAACTGAGCCTTTATTGCCTTCCCTCAGCGGTCGAAAGTATTGGCGCATGCACACTGCGCGTTACTATCTTTTTCTCCCGTGAAAGAAGAGATAGTATATCGTAGTGCGCATGTCCCACTACTTCAACTAGGGTGCAGATACCGCAGTCAAATCTCGGGGCGCTTTCTACAGCATGTTCGGTGCTAAATTGAGAAATTGTAGTTCGAGTGTTAAAAATTTAACAGTAATTGATTTTACAATAAGACAGTTCTGGATCTGTTCAAAATTGTATAATTGACATATTTTAACGTTAAAATTTGAACTAATTTAATTTGCAAGCATTAGTAGTTACACAAATGTAAAAATTTGAAAATTACTAAAAATTAATAGATTCATAAATAAACGCCTTTACTCAATTTCAAAATCTTATTCAAGTATTGTTTTAGTATAAAATATTGCATTTTTAACTGATTCATTTTGGAATTTTTAAACTAAAAAAAAAAACAGAACAATTTTCAATATTAAACCATTTGAAACTGAATCGTCACAATTTCAGAATGGTAAATTTAAACTTTGAATGTTACAATTATAATTTTTCTAATTTTTAAGCTTGTAATTTGAAAGTAAACGTGTTGAATTTTGATTTGTAAATAACAGTTAAACAATGATTAATAATTTATAAAAAATGCGAATAAGTTGGAGGTTTTTGAATGTTTCGAACAAAAAAAAAAATAGGAGCTTCTCAAGAACTTTGAAAGATTTACAAGAAAATTTGTTTGTTTTAAGATTTCTGGGAATTTTTAAAATTATTTTTTATTTCGAAAAAGTAAGTTTACAGATATTTCAAAACATTTCAAAAGATTTCAAATAATTTAAAAGAAAATTGATACTTTTGGTGATTTCGAAATTAAATTTTGTCTTTTAATTTTGAAAAATTACATAATTTTGAGAGAAGGTATAGAAATATAGGACGACTAAAAAAATTTCGAAAGGGATGACTGAAAAATCCCGAAAAATGATATCTCCGACACAATGAAATTGCCGAATGGGAAAATTTTCGAATAATAAAATTTGCGAAATTATAAAATTGTCGAACAGTTTATAATATTACCGAATTGGGAAATTTCCGACAGAAAATATCCAAAGTAAAAAATTCCCAAATTATGGAATCCCCGAATTATGGAATCTCCGAATTAAATCATGAAAAAAATGGGTTTCCAATAAATATTATTTATTTATTAAAAAAACAATAATCAAATATTTTTAACAAAGAAATTTTTAAATATTTAAAATTTTAATATTATTGTTTGAATTTACAAGAACAATAATTCTTTAAAAATTGTATTAAAAATTAATATAAAAAACACGTGCGCTTCGAAAGAAAAAAAAGTTTTTTCCTACATTTTCTTCGAACATAATAACATTTTTCAAACAAACTTTGCAGGATTCAATTCAGCACCGATTTATATCGGCATTTATTTTATTTATTATTTGTTTTTAAATTAAAAATTTGATTTTTGAAAACGTTTTTCGTATTTTTTTAAATACTAGGAACATTGTTATTTATCATTGTTATTTTAAATTCAAACAAGAATTTTTTTAAACTTTGAACATTAAAAACATTTCTTTGATAAAAGTATTTGATTATTGTATTTTTAATAAATAAATAATATTTAATGAACAACAATTTTTTAAACTGTTTAAATTCAGGAATTTTTTAGTTCGGATATTTTATAATTCGGCAATTTTCTGCTGGGAATTTTATTATTCGTGAATTTTTCAATTCGGGAGTTTTATATTTCGGCACTTTTATTATTTCGGGAATTTTGCAATTCGCGAATTTTACAGTGTCGGAAATTTAATTTTTGGGGACTTTTCAGTCGCCTCTTACGAAAAATAAAATTCCCGTCACTGTAAAAAGTCCCGAAATTAAAAAATTACCGAAATATAAAAGTCCTGAATTGTAAAATTCTCGACAATTCTAATATTACCGAATTTGAAAATTTCCGACAGAAAATTTCCGAATTATAAAATATCCGAACTAGAAAATTTTCCAATTTAAACAATTAAAAAAATGGTTTGTTAACGAATATTTAAAAAAATAAAATAATCAAATATTTATATCAAATTTTTATCAAATATTTGGCCAACGGCCAAACCACGCTGAAAAACCCAGTTCTCGTCAGATCACTGAAGTGCTGTTGGCACATCGTGGGTGTGGTGATCCCACACTTGTAGTTATTTATAACTACAAGAAAAACCTAGTCACGCCTACCCTGAAAGGGAAATGGTTTAATGGTATATATATATATATATCAGAGGAAAAACTTTTTTAATGTATGTGTGCATGTATGTATGTATGTATATTTAATCTCTCCCTTTTACGGGTTTGAGGGCCTCCGCTCCCTGTACATATATTTATATTCCATCCTTAATCTAACTTAACCGTTTCTTATATTCTAATGTTTCGCCTTACTTATAATGTATACCATTAAGCCATTTCCCTTTCGGGGTAGGCGTGACACTACCCGATTCGGGTAGTGTTTCTAGGTTTTTCTTGTAGTTATAAATAACTACAAGTGTGGGCTCACCACACCCACGATGTGCCAACAGCACTCAGTTTTCTCGAATGGTCACCCATCCAAGTGCTAACCGCGCCCAACGCTGCTTAACTTGAGTGATCTGACGAGAACTGGTTTTTTCAGCGTGGTATGGCTGTTGTTTTTTTTTATGGCTGTTACTTATAATAATAACAATAATCTTAATGCTAATAATTCTACAAATGAGCGATCTTCCAGGGCTTCCGTTTCCTCTTATCATAAAAATAGCTCTTTCATGATTTGAAATAAACTTTTTATTTACTTTCCTTTACTAGGATTACCCGTTTGGCTCTGCTCTGTTCCCTTGCTTTCTCTTACTTCTTCCAATTCCTTCATCCACGTCACTTCCTGTCCATTACCATCCAAAATCCATCTTACACACTCATCCACACTCAACTGTCCATCTTCCTCTCCTGTACACCCCTCTAACACATGTGCCCATGACTCCATTTCGTATCCACATACTCTGCACAGATTGTCCTCTTCAGCCATCCAATATCTACGAGCCCACACTCCTTCTCCCATTCTGAACCGTACCACCCTATTCCATTTGTCTTCCTTTTTTATTTTTTGCAAATATTCTGGTTCCGTTAATCCTTTGACCATCATATACCTTCTATTGTACCTCGAATCTATAATCTTTCTCCATCTCTCTTCTCCTTGTCTTACTAATAACTCTAATTCTATGCTCTGCCAATCCAGAACCCCTTCTTGTATATCGCAAACCTTCCTCATTTTTTTCCTTTCTTCCTCCCATTTCGAATTTCCCAAATTGCCTCTCGTCTCCTTGTTCCGAACTTCGTCCAAGCATACTTGTGCTAGTCTGCTCCCCCCTACGTTCACCGTAGGGAAGACCCTTTGCCTTTCTCCTTTAGCTTCTCCTCTAAGTCTGCCAGCAGCATATTAAAGAGTAGACTCAACTCTAATTCTGGTTTCAGTAAAAATTTCCTTTATCCTCTCCACTAACCCTTCCTCTATTCCCCTCTCTTTCAATGCCTGCCATAGCACTTTTCTATTCACTGAGTCAAAAGCTGCTTTAAAGTCTACGACGAACAAGGCGACTAATTTCCCTCTTTTCCTCCATAAATTTCTGTTAACCAAGTAGTTGAGTACGTAAATGTTATCTATTGTCCCAATCCCTTTTCTAAATCCCGTCTGATTATGTGGGATACTTTGTTTCTCTTCTATCTGACTCTCTAACCTTTTTCATGGAATTTCTGCCTATATTTTATAACTCACTGGCATGAGCGTGATCCCTCTGTACTCCTCTACCTTCTTGCTATCTCTTCCCTAACCCCTTCTCCCCCATACTTTATCGCTTCGTTCTCTATACCATCCTCTCCTGTAGCCTTGTTACTTTTTAGTCTATCTATCGCCTCATCCACTTCTTCTCTTGTTATTCCGTTCCTTTCCTCCATTTCTCCATGGACTATCCTTCTATTTTCCCCTACGATCCTATTTTGTTCTCCCCCTAACAGACCCCTGAAATAATCCGTCCACTCATCCATTTCCATTTCTTCATTCACGCCCTTCCTTCCTCCTCTTTCCCTATTTATCACATCCCAGACCCTACCTACCTTGATCGCTTTTTCTACTTCTTCCTTATATTTTTCTTTTCCCCTTTTCTTTTTCCTTTCCAGCATCCTCTCATTTTCTCTTTTTCTCCTGCTGTACTCCGCCTTCTTCATTTCTTCTTTCCTCCATTTTCTTACACACTCTTTCATTATCTCTTTGCTCTCCCTGCATTCCTCGTCCAACCAGCCTCTCTTTCCCTCTTCTCTTCCTTCTTTTGTACCTATTTCATCCCTTACCTTCTCAATCGACCCTTTTAACCTTTCAATTAACGAGTCTACTCCCTCCTCTTTTTCATACCTAATATTCTCCTTTTCCATTTTTTGTTTGAACTCTTTTAATTTATCTTCCCCCCAGACTCCCATTTTCGTGTTCCTTCATCCCCCCCTTTCCTTTCTCCCTCTGCCACGCTTTCGGACGCCACCTTTCAGTGTAGCTATTACTGGGAAGTGCTCGGACCCTATCTCATTCCCCACGTTCATACTGCCTATAATCTTCCTCATTCTTTCTTCCGCCAGGATGAAGTCTATTACTGTTTCTCCCTTACCTATAAATGTGATCTCTCCTTTCTCATCTCCTTTCATATTGCCATTACATATAAACCATCCTGTTTCTCCTATTTCATCTAGCAACCTCCTCCCTTCCCGGTCTGTCTCCCTATGTTTGGAGCTCCTTACATAGGCCTCCTTTTCTTCATCCCAAATCCCTCCCCCTTGCTCGCCAGTCCAGGCATTCAAGTCACCTCCTATCAAAACCAACTCTTCCTTCTTTTCCTCCATCCACCTCCTTACTACTCTCCAACCTTCCCTTCCCCTCTTCTTCTATATGTACAAACCACCGCTATTTTGACTTTTCCAATTATAATCCTTCTTACCATTGTTCCATCCTTTTCCTCCCTATGCTCCTCTGTTCTCCCTTTTACTGCCAGTTCTTTTCTCACCCCTGAGACCATGCCGCCCATCCCTCTACCTTTAACGTGTTTCTTTCTTGCTTCTTGCATTGTCCACACATAACCTTTAGGTAACATCCTTTTCATATCCTCCCAGTCCTTCTCATCCGCCCAGGTTTCACTCATCATAATCACATCCCACTTTTCTAACTCCCGCCAAAATCCTTCATTCTTGTTCTTCAAGCCTGGCACATTCCAGAAAGCTATTTTCACATTTTTCTCTTCCCTTCCCTCACCTATCCTCACTTTTCTTCCGCCTTGCCGTTTGGAAACCCCTCTGTTTGATCTTTAAACTCTTTCGCATCTTCCTTGTTTCTACTTTTCTCAACTCTTTTTCCCTACTTCTTCTAATTCTTCGTCCCAAAACCATTCCTCCCCATTTATCCATAATCTGTCTCTCCCTATCCATACCATGCGCCCTCTTTTCCTCTCTACCCATGCCCTATGCTCTATTTGCCATCTCCTTTTCCTCTCCCTCCATGTCAGATCCTTTTCAATTATTTTCCTTCTTCCTCTCAATAATTTTTTTTCCTCCATAATTCTCTTTTTCTCCTCCTCACTCCCTACTTTCACTAGAAACATTCCTTCTTCTACTTCTTTCGTCGATCCTATTCTCTTAACTCCCTCTACCCTTACCTGAACTCCAATATCTTTCAAAAGGTTTTTGATTTCAGCTTCCCCTGTTTCACTCTCCACTTTCAATCCCTTAACTACTATGTTATTTCTCCTCTTCGCCCTTTCTTCCTCTTCCAATCTTCTTTCAATCTCACTCAGTCTTTTCTTCAATCTTTCGTTCTCATTTTGCAAATTATCACTCCCTTTTACTATTTCCGCACTCTGTGTTTCCTTCCCCATATGCTCATTCCTGATTTCTAAGTTGCTTACCCGTTCTTCCAACTGTTTTATCTCACTATTTCTCTGTTCGTCAACCTCTCTCTGACTATACTCTATGCTCTCTAGTTTACCCCATACCTTGTCTTTCTCCTCTTTCCAGAGTTTATCCCACTCTTCCCACTTTTCTCTTACTTTTCTCACTTCCCCCCTTACGTCTTTCCCCTGCCTATTCATATCCCTATTCATATCATCCAGTCTCTTCCTTGTTTCCTCTCTGAACCCTTTTATGAGGGCTGCTAGTTTCTCAAACATCCCCCCATTCCCCTATCTCTTTCTGGTGTTTTTCGTTTAATCCTAAATTTCTTGTTATCCTTGTCCCTTTCTGAATCATCGTTCCCTTCCTCTCTTTTTCTTTTTTCTTCCCCTTCACTACTGGTCGCGCTCACTTTGTTTCTCCATTCGTCTTAACTCCTGTTCGAACCCGCGCTGCCAAGCCTGTTAAGGCGCTGTAAGTTAGAGGGTCTCCCGCGTTTATGCCCCGTGCCTGAATCCCTTCTCTCTGTCGCCCCCTCCCTGGTCGGTGCCTCTAACGTCTCACCGCTACTGTCATCTTCCCCCTTCTCCCCACTGACCGCGCTCTCATCATCGTTACCTGTTATTTCGGCTACCTGTTCTATGCGATCGTCCATTGACTGTCGCCCTCTGGCGCCCGTTTGTGGACTTCGATACGTCGGCATCCTACCTTGCCCAGTGATCTGCGACGTTTTCCGTTCTACACTCACCTTCCTCTTGCCCCCCTTGGCCAGAAACTATTTTTACTGCTCCTAACCTCAAAAAAATTCGCACGCTTCAATTTTCACTTCACACAACTTTCTTTCACCCTTTACGCCTTTGCCTTCACTCACCCTTCTTCCTTTACACCTGATCTCCGCGCTCACTGCCCTTTCTGCATCCACACACGCTTATTGCCTTCACCAAATCCAAAAAACTGACACTTGAAACAAAAGCGTTCCCTCACGAATTTAAAATAACAATAATTGAAAAAATATATTTCTGGATAAAGAATTTTGTTTGAAAATGTGCATTGTTTTTTTTTTAAATGACAAAAAAACTTTCTCAAAAATAAAATTATTAATTTATTTTTATACAATTATTGTTATTTTCAATTCAAACAATAATAAATATATTTGAAATATTTGATTATTGTATTTTTAATGGAAAAGATTTAAAATATTGATAAAATTGTAAAAAAATCTCGTAGATTTTGAGGCAATTTTTTTTGCAGAATCTTGCACAAATTTTACGAAAAAATGGGAATCATTTTAAAACATATAGTTTGAATAATATATATTATTTTTATTTTAAAATTTATACCATATAATGTACGTAAATATTTCGAGTAAGCAGTATCAATTATAATAGTTCACAGTTTTATTTTAAAATAGATTTTATGGATCATGATATTTTTTATGAATGCGCTATTGAAATTCTATTCGACTAATGTAAGTTTTTTTTGCAAATGCGAAACCTAATCTGGCTTAGAACTGCCGTCTCAACATCTATTTTCAATTTGAATGGTTCTTGTCCGCGCTAAGTTATCATCAGTGCGCCTCGACGAGTATGATGAGAGTTGCTTACAGCGCTCCAAGTGGCTGTTGGCAAACTATATCGATGGGTGATATCAGGGAGTGGTAGAGGCTAGAGGGGAACTGACAATTTGTAGGTATTTGGTTATATATTTGTTATAATGGGTAACCTATGAAACCCACGCAGTGCGAAGGAGAGTAATGTAGACTTCTTTACATTAAACGTTTACTTGATTGAAATCATGTACATTGCGCGTACTTCGTCGGATATCTGGCTATACCATGTAACCTAACCGCCTGGCAACCAACAACTGGCTTGCCTTCTCGTCTGCTGCCGCGACGGGGAGAAGCGACTCTCCCGCGGAACGCCCCCCACTCCGCCGAGTAGAGGAAGGGAATACAATTCCCTACCATACTCCCCCCCCCCTCCCCGAGTGCGAACGATATCTTTGTGCAAAAAACAACAAAAAATGAATACAATTGATGTTAATACTAGCATACCATATCGCGTAGGCATACCAGAAAATATTATATTGCACATACATACAAGAACATATTATATTGCACAGACATACAAGAACATATTATATTGCACAGACATACAAGAACATATTATATTATACAGACACACATATTTCTGCATTTTTACCAATGTCAACAAAAAGAGTTGTTGAAACAAAACCGGATAGTTTAAAAAGATGACCAAAATGATTGAAAATACGATAGAATCATGAAAATTGCAATACTGTCTAAAAGTAAAAGTTATACGGAGAAGGTGACTCTCTTTTTGTTTACGTAAGTTCTGATTGGTGGAATAGTTTTCCCCCAATCCAGTGCAGTTGCAGCGCTTGACGATGAGCTTACAACATCTTCGCTCAAAAAATAGGCGGGTTTGATATTTTCGATAGATACACGTCGAGGCGATCCATTTACATCAATCTCGTAAACTTTGTCAGAATAACGCTGTAATATCTTATGAGGTCCAGTATAAGGACGTTCGAGGGTTTTCTTAGTTGGCTCCATTAAAAGAAAAACGTGTGAACAGGAGCTGAGGTCTTTGTAGACAACAATTTTTCGTTTGTACTTCTGAGTGACCGGAGCAGGTTTGATTTTCCGCATGTGCTCTCGAAATTCTTCGAGAAACTCTTGCGGATCAGGCGCGAAATCCTCTGGGAGCACGAAATCTCCAGTAATTGCTAGTGTAGTGCCGTAAAGGTATTCCGCAGGGGATGAACCATTGTCCATGACGTCGGACCGGAGACCCAACAAGATTGTTGATAGGGAGGGATACCAATCTTTGGTGGCGTGGTACATGATCGCAGCTTTTAAGGAACGATGCCATCGTTCTATCATGCCATTTGCGGCCGGGTGGTAGGCCGTAGTGCGGATTCGATTACAGCCCGTAAGTTGTAGTAGGGATGTGAATAGTCGGGATTCAAATTGACTGCCCTGGTCAGTAGTCAAGGTTTCAGGTGAGCCATAACGCGATATCCAACCATCGACGAAAGCGCGACAGACCGTCTTCGCCTCGATGTTTTTGAGAGGGATCGCTTCAGGCCAACGTGAAAAGCGGTCTATCATCGTGAGACAGTATTTGTATTCCTCGCTCTCTGGAAGAGGCCCAACAATATCCATATGGACATGCTTAAAGCGACTGTCAGGTGCGATGAATCGAGATGGGGCAGGATGGTTGTGACGCGCGACCTTAGAGGCCTGGCAGTCAATACAAGCCCTGCACCATTTTGCGATGTCGCGATGCATCGATGGCCAGACGTAGCGTTTGCGAATGATACGGTCAGTAACCCTTGCACCGGGATGGGCGATGTTATGGAATAGATTGAAGATGCGCTTGCGAAGAGTCGAAGGGATGTAAGGTCGCAATGTTTCGCCGGTGAGATCACAGTAGAGTGCTGTGTGGTCGGTACCCCACTGGATCTTCTTCCAGTTAAGACAGCACTTTGAGTCCGAAATTATTTGTTTCAGTTCCGCATCAGCTGTCTGCGCTTCAGCAAGCTTGTTCAGGCTGAATTCTGTTGGCAAGTGCATCGAGTGAACCCTTGAGAGAGAGTCGGCCACTACATTTTCTGTGCCAGGTTGGTACTCAATCTGATTCGAAAATTGGGAGAAAAATGACAGTTGTCGCTGTTTTCTAGGTGAAGCCTTCTCAGAACGTTGCCGTAGCGTATATATGAGGCGCTTGTGATCAGTGACAATCTTGAATACTCGGCCTTCAAGAAAGTGTCTAAAGTATTGAATTGCCTCGAAGAGAGCTTTGAGCTCCCGATTATACGCGCGGTACCCCCGCTGGGCTGGCGTAAATTTCCGAGAGAAAAATGCCAGTGGCTTCCAACCCTCTCCAAATTGTTGCTCAAGAGAGGCTCCCATACCAGATTCCGAGGCATCAGTCACATGACGAGTTTCAGCCTCATTGGCGGGGTGTGCCAGGAGGGTGACACTCGTCAGATCTTTGTTTATCCGTTCGAATGCCCCCTCCACCTCTTGAGTCCACGCGATCTCTCTTTTGTCATTCTTGTGGGAGTCGCACAGGTATTGATGCAGTGGAGTTTGAGATTGAGCAGCGTGCGGCAAGCTGCGCCGACAAAAATTAACCATGCCCAGGAACCTGCGCAATTCGACCACTGTTTTCGGTTTCGGAAATTGCGCGATTGCCTGAGCCCGCTCAGCAGTTGGTTTGAAGCCGTCGCGATTGACCAGATGACCGAGAAACTAGATCTCGCCCCTCCCAAACTGACACTTTGCGACATTTATGCGAAGGGCAAATTCCTTGAGACGTTGGAACACCACCTCAAGATGTCTGAGGCCTGATTGGTGCTAGTTAGTTCGGGAAATTTCGAAAGAATTCTAGTGTAAGCGGAGGATCTGTTGAAGGTACTGACACAGAAAATGATTGTGGTTTTCGACGTAGGTTGAGGTCAAGTGATATGCGCCGCTCACCGTATGTGTAAACTCGCGTATCGTTAGCGGCAAAAAGGATTAGATCGTCTGGTTTCTGGTTAATTGTTTTGTTATCAGCATGAAAAATGGTAATATCGGGTCCTGTGTCGATAAGAAAAGTTAGTCGTGAATTTTTGTCGCGAATATGGAGACGCTTTGACGATTGGTGCCCTGAGCCGACCGTCTCAGTTCGGATGGGCTCGGTTAGTTTCCCAGAGCAGTTTGAGAAGTGCACTTGGAAGGTTTCCTGCACCTGTTTGCTCTGGTACCAAATCTTTCATGATAGAAACAGTAACCGTCCCTATTTACGCTGCGTGAGCGATTTCAACCAGAACGTGATTGGGAGCGCGAGCGTGCTGGGGAACGTCCACGAGATATACCGCGTACTTCTTTCGCGAAGTCTCCAAGCTGTTCGGTTAGTTTGCTGAGCAGGAGGGCCAAATCGGTTTGGGAGGCAGACTTGTCGGACTGTACGGCGGCTACGCGTACTTCTTGCGATTAAAATTATTGAATTAAAATCGTTATAAATTCCAATTCCATTTCGGAAAAATAAAGCCTCGCGGAAAACGAATCACTACCGCGTGAAATTGATAATTCGAAATCGTCGAATTAAAATGATTGAATTAAAATCGTTATAAATTCCAATTCCATTTTGGAAAAATAAAGCCTCGCGGAAAACGAATCACTATCGCGTGAAATGAATAAAATATCTGCACATCCCAGGCACTGTTAAAAAACCTCAGAAAAGGAAGAATACTTATCTTAATTTAATCTCCTGTGCAGAAGCCGGCTGGGCGGTGAGGTGTCCTGTTGTGCGAGCGACGATGTCTATTGTAGACCCGAGAATCGATGTGGAAACGTTGAACGTTCCATGTCGGATGGCGTTCTTCTTTGTTCTAGAAGCACTCGTTTTTCGTTCACCTTTGTTCGAGAAGTTTCGCTGTGGCGACTCGATGCGCGCGCAACACGACCAGGAAATGGAGAAAATTAACTTCGCGTCAAAACGCGTCGAAGCCCGCCGAAACCCACGTGTGTGAGACACCAACCAAACTTTATTGTGAGGAAAATCACAACCTCACAGGAGGCACCATGTCTTGTTTCTTGATTGCTTTGCCCTAGGTCAGGCATGCCCAACTCGGGGAAATTCCCTGCGAGAACACATGTTCCGCGTCCCTAATTTTTCGCCCAGAGAGCGAGAGATGTGGTAGACGCATGCGCGTGGTAGTCTGCCCTAGGTGGCTCGGCAATCTAGTTAATTTTTCATGTTGTTTCAGGTAAATGTTTTCTTCATACGTCTAGAATCACTTAATTTCAATCAAACTTATTGATAGAATGAGGCGGATAAATGAAACTCTGATTTAAGGGAAAGAGCCATGCGGCATAAAAAACCCTGATTTATTGAGAAAACACAAGGAAAAACGATTACATGAGGAATTCCATACACAGGAAAGAATTTACATTTTTTTCGAGCGAGCCCGGCCATTGGCGTCACGCACCCTTTTCGATAGATTTTCGTTTGACTTGAATGAGAGATTTTGATTCTTTCTTGAATCAGATTCCGTTCGCGACGACCAAAAGAAGTTCCGTTCAATAGAGACCGACGTTGGCGTCACGCACTTCGACAGGTTTTCGGTTTTAGTTTTGATTACATGTTGATTCGTTTGGAATCAATTTTCGTTTGGAAAATCAGTTGCCATCGGTAGGCATAAGATCGATCAATATTTCGCGTATAGCGAATTGACTTTTTTTGGAACGTCGAGACCGGACACGAGGGAGCTCCGCACGTACCGTTAGATTAGATCGACGAGTCGATACGAACTGCCCAACGCCGCAACGCCGCGCCGGTCGCCGCATTCTCACATTCGCTCTCTCCTCGAACCCCTCCCTTCCACCTTCCGGTGGATTCGAAACTATACATCAAGCCCGGTTCACAACTGTTCAATTCCTGTGTTGCGACGTAACAAGAGGAGTAATGATTGTGGGTTTGCTTCCATTGGATAGCAGGTGGAGGGACTCCCTGGTAACCATCAGCTTTCAGAGTCATAATTTAGGGTCTAACCTGAACACAGCATGTTTTGTGTGTTTACCGACTCTAATTGGGATTACTACTTGCCCAATTATGTCAACAGTTTCGCCGTTCGCGACCATTAACTTTCGCGAGACGGGTTTAAAAATGGAAGATTTGGAATTCCGGATTTTTTCCATCAATTCCTTGCCGGTGTATGAATGCGTGGCACCAGTATCCACTAAAATTCGAAATAAACTACCTTCGAATTTTGTCATTAGATGAAAACATGTTTCCGTTATTTCATATTTATCCGAACTTAAGATTTCCGGCACTTCGGTGCCAGGTTGTAGTATTTTTGTTAGGTTCATGTTTTTTGTCTGAGTTAGAATTTGTCTTGTCTTGTGAGTCTTTGTTATTATTATTACTCGACTTTTGGCCTTTGTTACCGCAATTCAATTTTTGGAAATTTGGTTTACCGTTATTATTTCCTGAGTTATTTTCTGCCTTTTCTATTGAAAATTCAATCATTGGGTTACTTTGACCTTGATTTTGCCCTAATGACATTTGATTAAACATTGGTAACATTTGGTTGTAAGGGTTGTAAGGGTATCTGGGTCTATTGTTTGTGAATCTAGGTGGGAATCTGAGTATCGGTTTTTGTATTGTTTTTTAGTTTGATTATTTTGACTTTGGTTTCCGTATTGGTTGTCATTTTAGCCATTATTACTTTCCCTTAAATCTTGATTATTATTCGAGTTATTTTTATCCCCACTACTGTTAATACGCTTTTGTTTGATTTTCTCCTTTATTTTAGGTTCAGTAATTTGTAAAACTTGCTTTCAAATTTTGGATTTGGCTAGCTCAGTTTCCCATTCTTTTTCTAAGTCTTCTAATTCCTCAAAAGTTTCAAAGTCGTTACGTTTAATGTACATTTTATATTCTATTCGTCTAAAATATCGCGGTCGTTTATTTTGTATCCCGTTTTGAATCTTTTTAATTCGTTCAGGGAATGCGCGCGACTGTCCTCTTTGTTATTTCTGAATTCAATCGGCCAGTTACTCATGATTTGAAATGGGGTTTGTATCATGCCAAAAGGGAAAAATGTTGCTGGAATTGTTTGATTATATTCAGGTTCGTTATCCGTATCTGTATTATTTGCGTGGATTCTAGAATGTCTGTTTGACCTGTTACTTGTTGTCGAGAGTCTACGTCGTCTGTTTTGGTTTGAAGTTTATCTGGCCTCTAATGGTTCACTGTCATCTGAGTTTCGTAATTTTAAATGATTGACTCTTGTTCTACTAAGGTTTTCGATATTTTTGTGGAAAATTTGACGGGGTTCTTGTAAATTATCTTTTAAACTGAATTGTACTGACTCTCTATTAAGAGATGCGCTTTTATTTTTCCTGTAACTGGGTTCTATCTTTCCTCTTTCGTTTTCAAAAGAACTATGAACTGACGGGTTTAAAATAAGTTTAAAATTATTTGCCCTTTCTTCTCTTCCCTGAAAAATCTTTCCCTGTTCATAAATTCATTGAACTCTACGCTTTCTAAAAGTTCATCTGTTTCTAAGATGAACTGTGTATTGTTTTCCAAGAAGGAATCGCAATCAAAAGTTCCGTTGTTGGTTTGGGGACGATTTTCTGTCCTATTTCTATTTTCTAGGTGAATGGTTTCGTTTTTTCCGTTTCTTATGTTATTCCTTTCTACGGACCTGCCTAGTGTGGGTAATTCTTCATGATCCCAATAATATGTATTATTAATGGAGTCAAAGCTTCTATTTGGAGTTTGAGTTAGGTCATGGAGTGAGGGTTGGTTTTTTTGAAGTTGATTCAGTATATGTTGATTGAGTCAGTCTGCCTCTGTCTAGCCTATTGCTTTTTATTGGTGTTTCTATATTTTTCCTGATGAAACCTCTACCGCGACCTAACGACCTATTCATTACTTTTGGAATGGTGCCTGTATTTTGGGTTGTGGTTAGGACCTCATTTCTAATAGTAGGTCTTTTTGAGACGTTGTGCAAGTTTATGTTTTGGGTTGGAAGTGCAGCGGCACCTTCCAAAGCTAGGTCATCATGATCGTTTTCCATGACTGTAAGTTTCGGCATTGCATTTTTTATTCAACCCGACCTGAGTTTCATTTGTTAAAATTCTTATTGGTGGGATACCATGTATGTTCGTTCGATGTGGCATTTTGGTTGAAAATTTTAATTAAAATTTCAGATTGGCATCTAATTAATTCTCGGGCTCGAAAATATGTTTATTTTCTTCGTAGAACCCTTTGTTTAGAAGGTACGTCGCGTGACCTCGACGAGACTCGCGGGTATTGCTCGCTGTACGTGTGAACTTGTTTGCGCGCTTGAACGGTTCGTTTCATTTGGCGCTTGAAATATTCGACAAGGATAAAAATTCGCTATGTTTTTCCCTTTCCAGGTTTCTTTTTTTTTCATGATTTTCGTATCTTTTCCGTTTCCTGTAAATTTTAATTCCCCGAAAGTAGGTTATCTTCAATGATTTTATTTTTTACTTTTCTTTTCAGGTTTCAACCCTCTCTTAATTTTCCGTAATTTTCGATTTTTGTTTCTTAAAAGACCAAATTTTAACTTCCTAAAAATATAATCATTTTTTTTTTAATTTTTCCTTTTATTTTTTGTCTAATTCTAGTCTCGTTATTTTTAAACTTGAGCCAATGTCAGTAATTTACGAGACAAATTTTTCTAATTGATTTCCGCTTAGGTTTCGTTGGCGTAATTCGTTTGAGCTTTGAATTACGATACGCGAATGCATGCTCGTATTGAAATATTCGTAAATACAGAGTACCATCAAAAATACGTATCATTTTAGGTATCAAATCATAGACATTTATCAATCATTTGCATAAATATGTTACATTATTGGCACAATCAATCACATTCCTAAATATATCACATCATTGGCACACATCAATCACTTGCATAAATATAAATCAGAGTACATGTAAAAAAATCATGTCATATATAATATCAATCATTAACAACATAAAAATTGAAGGTAAATCAAGGCAAGTGGCAAGGAATGTGGATCAATAGCATGCAAATATTCAAAAAAAAAAAGTTCAATAGCAGTAGTTTTGGAGTAATCATGTAAACAATTTTAATTGAAATTGTGTCCTTGTTTCTCTCAGCGGGTTTAATATTTTGAAAGGTCAAGGTGTGTGGGTATTTTTGGTTGGGCGCCAGGTATGGCGGGAATGCCTACCAAGGAGGAAAAGTGGAATTTGGACGCCGAGAGGAAGGGGTTGAACACAAATAAATGTCGTTCGATATGAGACAATACATTTATTGCCACCTACAGGTTTGGAGATCTTCCGGCACGTGGCAGGTGACCGTTGAGATGGTGAAGATGACCGGATGTCCCGGTGATGAAAAGGTGGTCCTGTTAAGGACCGCTGTTGAGCTGCTGGGAAACCTCGTGAAGCGGCGAGACAGCTTAGCTGCGAGAAGGAGCAATCCACGAAAGGTCGGAAACCTCACAATACCCCCGAACAAGCGACAACGGGTCGAGAGTACGAACAGAGACTGAGCAACTGCTATGCTGTTGCTCTGGACTTCTGGTCCCCTCGAGGGATTCCGTTCCATCTCGTGTGCGGCCCGGCAACCCTGTCATGCAGGGCCGTGCCAAGTCCCGCGTTATGGTAACAATTATGTTACAAAACAAAACAACCATAATTGTCAAAACAAATTTTTACAAACAAATTTATTTATTTCGTTTTTGACCTTTTTTAACCTACGAGGTTCCTTTTCTCTGTCCTTCTTATCTTTATTTTTGCATCTCAAAAGAAAGCTGAGGTGTTCATCTTTAAGCCGTTTTCAGGTTCAAAAATGGGATTTTCACTTTTTTTATGAAAATAAGCTCTATAATAAACAATGGAACTGATGAGAACCCTAGGAGAGTGATTTGTGTTAGAAGGGATATCGATTCAATTTGCTTATACCTAGGATCTGTACCAAACAACTGATAGCGATTAAATTTGAACACTAAAAAGAAGGAAGACGTCAGCTCATTGTGATTTGCTCCGCATACCTGCTATTCGATTCTCTAGATCCGCGGCCATTAGATGCATGGAGACGCTTGGTGAATTACTGTAGTTCGAGAGGATGGCCATTGATCATTGGGTGTGGTGCAAATGCGAATCAAACAATATGAAACAGTAAGAACGTCAACAACAAAGGTGGTTATCTATTAAATTACATTTTAATTACAGATTTAACCATACTGCATCGGGGAAATACCTATTAAATTACCTTTCAACTACCTATTTAACCATATTGAATCGCGAACATACACCAATCTTTGTGACAACTAGCTGTCGTGAGGTTATTGACTTAACCATATGCTCTGTATCCACTAGCGAAGCATTCAAGGACGGGAACGTTTCGCCTGAGATATGCCTAACAGATCACAGGAAAATATGCTTTTTACTGACAGCTAACGAGTCTGATTCGATTAGGCATACGAATCTAAAAGTAACTGACAGGGAAAAGTATAGGGAAGATATTGGAGAGCCCTTGGCAATTATTCATGGGAGGATAAGATCAATTTATCAGCTGAAGTTTGCTATGGATATAGTAAATAGGGTCATACATAAATATTATGAGGATAATTGTCCTCTTATTATTAAAAAACCAGGCATGGATGCAATAGAGCCACGAAAACTGAAAACTGGGATTGGTATAAGGTTAGTGTAGCAAGATATACTAACGAAATACAATCGGCTAAAAGGAACTCATGGAGGGGGAATTGTCAGGGCATTCAAAATGTACCTGATACTGCGAAACTCCGGAGAGCCTTAAAGAAAAACTCTACATTTATGTCAACTGAGGGCATTAGTTTTGCCAACAGGTGACGAACCCTGGTTCTCCGAACCCGGGTAACCGTCAGAGGACGGAGATTTCAGACCGAACTTCTCTAACGGCTTGGAACATAGGGCCAGTGGGAATGACCCGAGGATGGCAAGCCAGATAATAACGCAATCAAAAATTAGATAGGTCATCCAGCGTTTTGACCCATTCAAGGCCGCTGGGGAAGAAAATATAATCCCGGCGTTGATTAAAGAAGGTTTGGATGTTTTAACAGGACCATTGTGTATTATCTTAGGACGTGCATAGCTATGGGATATACCCTTCGGGCAGGAAAGAAGGTCAAAGTGATCTTCATACCAAAGCCGGGGAGAGACTCCTACTATGAGGTCAAATCATTCAGACCAATTAGTCTAACTTCTTTCATGTTGAATACATTAGAAAAGTTAGTCGATTTTCATATAAAGGTGGAAATCTTACAGGATGAACCCCTTCATAGTAATCAGTTTGTCTCACAGAAAGGCAAATCCAACATTGATGCATTTCATGCATTTATCTCCCACATTTAAAAAGCAGAACTTACAGAAGATGTAGCGATTGCAGCACTTCTAGACATAGAGGATGCCTTCATAAAACACCCCACAGTTCTGGATACTGTAATGTAACTGATATATCACAGAGTGATAGAACTGTTATGCCACTAGAATGTCACACGTGTTCCAGGAACGGAACATAAAGGTCACACTGTTCTGTAACGCTGTTACTGTCAGGATATGTAACAGTTCTTGAATTCTGTAATGTAACCCATATAGAACAGAGTGATAGAACTGTTACGTCGCTAGAATGTCACGCATGTTACAGAAACAGAACATAAAGGTCACACTGTTCTGTAACACTGTTACTATAAGGATACGAAACAGTTCTGGTATTCTGTAATGTAACTATTATATCACAGAGTGATCACCGCTTCTGAGGACTCAGTGGGTACCCATTTTTTTCGAGGTCCCAGCGGGTCCCAATAAACGTTGCATTCGACGGGGACCTCCCCCCCCCCCTCTTGTACGAAAGAGATATTTGTCGTTTCAAAACATGAATGAATATATACACGAAAATTTTTATATATAATCTTGTCTTAATTTTCAGCCTATTTCACTCTCACTTACCAACTTGGTGACGAGTACACGACGAGTTTCCATCGATCACCTTTTCTGAGGACTCAGTGGGTACCCATTTTGTTCGAGGTCCCAGCGGGTCCCAATAAACGTTGCATTCGACGGGAACCTCTCCCGCCCCCACCCCCCGTTGTGCGAAAGAGATATTCTTCGTTTTAAAACATGAATGAATATATGTATACACGAAAATTGTTATATATAATCTTGTCTCAATTTTCAGCCTATTTCACTCTCAGTTACCAACTTGGTGACGAGTACACGACGAGTTTCCGTCGATCACCTTTTCTGAGGACTCAGGGGGTACCCATTTTGTTCGACGTCCCAGCGGGTCCCAGTAAACGTTGCATTCGACGGGGACCACTCTTTATCCCCCGTGTTTTCCTTTTCCTTCGTCTCTCCTTTCTGCTTCCCAGGCTAATAATCCTGTTTGCCTTTTATGATTCGGTTGCTTCTTATTTAGGAATCCCACATCCGGATTGAGGCAAAGAATAAAGCGGCCAGTGAAAGTGTCTCCCCAATTCCCCAGTGTCATAGTGCGCGAGCGGCAGGTGGTGAATCCGTAACCAACCCCCGACGCACATCACCATCGTGGAGTGCGGGTTATCCCAGTGCATCAGAATACCCCCCAGACCGCGCGTCAGTAATCTACCAGTTCCCATCCACGCACGCTTACCTCAACCCCCCAACTACATGCAACATTCCAGGATCTCATAATTACGCTCCTTTCTCCAGAGCTTCCCCTACGCCTGTAACATCGACCTTTTTTCGTGTTATACTGTCATCGAATGTCCCCTGTGTGAGGGACTTTTTCAGTGTGCAATCCGCAGCTGATAAGCTTCTTGAGTTTCTTCTGAAGAAGTGATTTTGACTCATGCCGAGGAAAGCCGCCAGCCGCGAAACTAGGAATCGGCCCAGCCTGCGAAGACGCATCGCCGCGAAGCAGAAGGCTGCTTTGGCCGCCCAGGCAAGTGCACCCCCAGGCGTTACGATACGTGTCCCATCTCCCTACCATAGAGGACGAAAAGTGGAGCCCGATCCCCTAGTGACTTGTGAACTTCACCCAAAAGGAGTCACGAGTGAAACGTTAGCCAAATTGGGCGACCCCCCGTCCCCCCATCCACACGCAGATGATACCGTTTCGTCTTCCCGATCTTCGTCTCCACTGAGTCCCACAGCGTTGAAAATTGACACTTTCGACGATCTCACTGAGTATCTCGTCCGGGAAACGCCCTATTTTCGGCCAGCCGATCCAGACAGCGTTTCGTGCAGCCCGCCTCAGAAATCTGACACAGGCCCTCCTATAACTAATGCGCTTTACGACCCAGAGTTCCCAGGCTACAATTCCACCCCCCTGAAAGACCCATATGCGGCAGAAACCAGCGACGTCTCGGACGCGGACGACCAAATCAGCCTCTACGCTTCCCCCTTGGAAATTACTCCTAAAAATGTAGGTCCCCGCGTGATCGAAAACACGCACTTACGCCTCGAGTTCGGATTCTACGGGACAGCGGTACAAGTGAGGAGGTCGAACCGCCACGTAATTCCCAGCGTGTCAACTGTGCCATCGACGCAAGACCCTCGGCATCCCGTGACATTTTCAGCCAGGAAAAGTGCCCATCACAAGAGCCGAAGTTTCGTAAGCATCCCGGGTGTGTGTCTCTAGACTATACCCTTTCGACGTCTCGGGTTCGATCCATTATTGTAAGTCCGGAGAAAAACGCCATGCTTCTAATCATCAACTTTTAAACAATCCATCGGTTCTTTTCAGAACCCCATAACAATCGGCCCTTTTTAGGGCCATAAATTTGCTAAATCCGAAGGAACGAATTCTATTGAATGCCACTCTTGTCAAATCCAACCAATATTTTTCTATTTTTTTTTGCTTTTTTTTTAAATTGTGCAGTCATACCAACTAAATTATTACACTCAATTTGTTGGTTCAATAGTTGCCTAGGTCAGTATCAAGTAAACATTTTCATTAATATTCCCTTTGTCAAGAAAATACAAGCATCGATCACCTTCTCAATTTTTAAAATTAAGGTGTTTTAATATTTCATCAAATCTTTGAAACCAGCATCAAGCTGATTGTTTGAGCCCGTATAGTGCTTTGCTCAACTTACATACCAGATGATCTTGTACTTATACACCTTCACGTGGATTCATAAAAACTTCTTTTAATATAACATTTAAAAAAGCTTTTTTAACATACATGTGGTGTACCAACAAATTAAATTGGTTTGCAAATGCTAATATTATTCGAAAAGTGGATATTCTTGCAACAGGTGCAAAGATTTCCGTGTAATCGGTTAAATATTGTTGATGAAAACCTTTTCCACAAGTCGGGCCTTATAGTCCAGTCAACGAAGCTCTGAAATAACATTTTTAAGACTGCATCAGAAATGGATGCATTTTTGCATACACCCTATTTTTGGGGTGAGAAACCCGAATCTGAAATAAATTTTCAGTTACAATGCTTATCTCTCGCCGACTGATGCTCGTGCGCTCTCGCTCTCTCTCTCGCTCTTGCATCAGTAGGCAAGAGTAGCACGCGCACTATATCTATATATATGTATGGCCGTTTCAAACAATCGCTCGTTTCTCGAGATTTCACACTTATCAAAATGTATTTGACAATCGTTATCTATGTAAAATGACCTCCTCGACAACGTGGTCACATTATTTTTTCGGTACGATCAGTAGTTTCTGTGAAAAAAGCGGAAAACTTCGGAAAATCAATTTTCGGCGAGAGAAAAGCATTGTAACTGAAAATTAATTTCAGATTCGGGTTTCTCACCCCAAAAATAGGGTGTATGCAAAAATGGATTCACTTCTGATGCAGCCTTAAAAATGTTATTTCAGAGCTTCGTTGACTGGACTATTATATCGCACTGGATTACCGTGTTCATAATTGATGACGGTAAATACCCATTTACAGTCAATGATGTTTTTATTATGCAGCTTTGGACGAGTATCCAGGTGCTATTAGTTTAAAGTGATTTCAATTCTTCTTTTATTGCTTGCTCACACTTCTCCCTATCATCTCTATATTGTATTTCATGATAAGAGGTAGGAATGTTTATTGACACTGCGCTAGGAGAAAGGAGCAGTGAGTTTATATCATAAATCTCCTCATCAAAGTCCTCGTTATAAGATAACTTTGGACGTATTGCAAACGTTCACTTCTTCAAATTTCTGTCTTATTACTCATACTTTCAACAGTGGGCAAAGACTTTATTATCTGCTTTGAATAAGTCAGATTTTTGTATTGAAGTCTCAGATTGTCCTGGTTTATTTAACTCAGGTTTATTATATTCTAAGGACATAGAGGTTTCCGCTGGCACTAGTTCGTTGTTTATTCCTGGCGTCAACAAATGATCAAATGATCCTGAGTCAGATTGACTCATTTGTGGCGGAGTAAATGACCTAGTAGTGACCTATTGGATGCCTATGGGCGGTCGTGTGATTTTATAACTTATTTCGTCTACTATGACGCCCCAAGTTTTAATGAATCGCTCGGTTTCCACGACCCCTACCTTATAGCTGGTCGGGTCATAACTTACAAGGATTCCTTTGGTTGATTTTGTATCAAATTTCCCATCCCTTGCTTTGTTATGAACGTATGCTGTTGAACCAAAAACTGTAAGATGTTTAATTGTTGGTTTCTTTTTGTACCACAACTCGTACGGAGTTTTGTCCGCTTCTAATGCTTTGGTCGATGAGCGATTAATGAGGTACACATCTGTTGATACAGCTTGCCTCCAAAATACTTTCGGTAAATCGGCTGCAATCACCATGGCGCGGGCATTTTTGTCTGAAAAATAATTAAATCGCATTGACTGTTATTGATACTATTCAATATTTTGTCAACAGCATTAAATGGCATTGACACTGTTCGATACTTGGTTCGTGAAAGGCATCGCATGGCATACAATTGAACGGTTTGCCGAGTAGCATTGAATGGCATTAAATGGCATTAATTAATAGGCATTAAAAGCAAATCACTTCAATGCCTTGAAGTTTACGTGCATTGAAATTGATTCAACCGAAACGAGTTTTATACAGTAAAGCGTATTCAATAGCATTTCGGACAAAAATGGTAATCGCGCCTATTTCCCATAAATACATACAAGCCTCACATAACTTGCAAGTTGGTGTAATGACCTGAATGTATCGAATATCATCAATCATTTGGTATTTCTTTAATTGTAAAAATTGATCTTTACTAATATGGCCAAGGCACTGATGCCACAATTTATAATGGGTTTCTTTACTTATTCCACTACTTAAATATGCGACTTGATGTGAAATTTGCAAAGCTTTTCCCATTAATCCTAGCATAGGCTTAACTGTTATAATTATTTTATCACCATTCCAAATATAGTTACGCCTTTTTTGTCGAATACGACTGTCATTCCTTTTTCTTGAAGACGGCGGATCGATACAAGATTCTAGGGGATTTCTGAGGAGTAGAGGACGTTTCCAAGGCGCCCATGGATGCCTTTGTTGCTTATTACTTCGATGACTCCTTTCTTCTTAGCTAGTATGGACATTCCGGTTTTTGCAACCGAAGTCTTCAGGTGCGGCACTAGGTCCTCGCAGGATGTGAACACATCTGGTTTTTAATGATGTGTTCGCATGCTTCAGAATCTAAGTAGAAAAATAAATCATTTTCACTGCTAGTGTCTATAAGACGAGTTTTGACAAATGCAACATTTAACTTTTCATCACTGAGGGTCTCAAGGACAGTAATGACTCCATCATAAGTGCTTGGAAGTACGGTTAGAATGGATAGAAGATGTAAAACCTTATCTATTTCATCCACTTTTGCCCTAGCAGCAAGTAATTTCGTAAGAACTTCATCAAATGTAGTGAAATGTACAGTTAATAATGCATCACTTAAATACTCAATTATGGTATTTCTGGCGGTCAAGTTTTGCTTCCGCCACTCATCACTCGGATTTGCCGGAACTTACACGTCTATCACTTTTAATACACCTAGTTCACTTAGTAGAGCCTTATTCACAAGAAAACTTCCGAATTGCGTATCGTTCACCATTAAAAGGTTTAATATTACGCATTTGTTGCACATCCATTTTATAGAGTGAAAAACTTAACACAACTTCACGGAATTTTATTTTCACCTGGGCCAATAACCTATTAGCAGAGCTATCCAGGTAAGGTTATTCAAATAAAAGACACACACGAGGACTGACTCTGCACGACAAACGGAATCGGAGATTCTGCAGTCATGCCCTATATGGCGTCAGTGTTTAGGCTTTATAAAATAAACTATAAACATATAGGAAGATACGGGATATCCCTTGATCATCGTTAACATTATTTTTGTCGAGTTTATTAAATGAATTAACTCCAATAATGTATATCACAGGCTGATATAACTGTTACGTCACTACAATGTCACACGTGTTACAGAAATGCAACATAAAGGTCACACTGTTACTTGAACTGGATAAGAATACGCCGACAATGAGGCCGAATATCGCTCAAAATCAGACCAACCGAAAAGAAAATATTTCATTTTATAAAATTTCATTTTTAAATTTGCACCTTATAATTTTTTAAACCCAACTTCTCACAATATGTCTAAAATAAAAAAATGATGATATATATTCCTGAGAGGACCCTGGATTTTTCTTTCTTGTACTGACTGGGTTTCAGGAAATCTACCAAATTATTAAAATTTTCAAAAATTTAGTAAAATTGTGGCATTTTTACTCTAAATTCGTGTTCTGTGTCCTGAAACCCCTCTCGTACTAACACCCATGGAAATCTATAAAATTAACTACATATTCAAAATTTGAGTCAAATTTTGACCTCATTTTCGTATTCTGCCATTAAAACAATACCCGTACTGACTTTCATAAGAATCGACCAGCCTAACAAGATTTTCAAAATTAGAGTCAACTTTTTGAATTTTTTAATTTTACCCAAAATTCGTATTTTGTGTCGCGATTAACCACCTCGTACTGACTTTCATGGAAATCAAAATATATAATGAAATTTTGAAAATCAGAACAGAAGAAGAGAGGAAAATACAAAGCAGCTTTGAAGGAATTATAAAACTATTATTTAAACTGATAAAAGAAAGTAAAAGTACAGAGTTTGTCAGCATGAGAAACAGCAAAGGTGAAATGCTATATGATATAGACGGGATAGTAGACGCTTTAAAATACTTTTTTAAAGAATTATTAGGAGGTGAAGATATAGGGCAACAGAACTGCGACATAGAACATAATGCATTAGAAAACCCAATTGAAAAAGTCTGTGTCACTGAGGTTAGAGATATAATTAAGAACTTAAAAAACGGTAAGGTTGCTGGTGTAGACAGTATTAGCGCTGAAATGCTTAAATACGTACGGAGGCGAGTACATACCTCACAGGTTGTGCGAATTGATAAATTTATGAATCGAGATGGGAGAAGTCCCTGACGATTGGAGAAAAGCGATTATTGTACCAATATAGAAAAGAAAGGGAGATAAAAGCAACTGCAGTAATTACAGAGGTATCAGCTTACTAAGTACCGTAAGTAAAATATTCTCAAAAATACTCATTCGTAGGGTAATGATAATTACAGAAGAAAATATATGGGAAGTCCAAAGTGGATTTATGCCAGGAAGATCATGTACAGATCAGATATTTAGTTTAAGACAGATCACAGAAAAAAGCTTAAGAGTAGGAAAGAAAGTTTTCTGTGTATTTGTTGACCTAGAAAAAGCATTTGACAAGGTAAATAGAAGTAAACTTTGGAAAGTCCTTAAAGAGAACGGAGTCAATAGATGGCTCCTACAAGCAATAAAATCAATATATACAGGTAGTAAAGCGAGTGTAAGAGTACATAGGAAACTGAGTGACTGGTTCGATATTATGCAAGGCGTGAAACAAGGATGCATTATGTCCTCATGGATATTTATCATATTTATGGGCAAGTGTCTAAGAATGGCCCCCTTCGACGAAGAAGGTGTAGATCTCGAAACAGTGAAGGTATCTCGAAACAGTGAAGGTACGTGGGTCAGCTTTCGCAGATGACAAGATTATTATGGCAGAATCAATCGAGGACTTGCAAAGAATGTTGAATAAACTTAATACAAGCATGAAGAACATGGGCCTTAAAATTAACGTAAATAAACCAAAAATCATGGTGTTTGAAGGAAAAACTGAGAAAACAATGTGCAACATTGTCCTAAATGATGAGAGATTAGAACAAGTTGACAAGTACGTATATCTGGGTAGCCTATTCACTAGCGACGGAAAAATAGACGGGGAGTCAGATAGGCGCATAAATAAGGGTAAGCGGGTTATCGGTAGAGCAGGGTACATGCTCAGAAATAAAAGCATATCAAAAAAAGCTAAAATGGCCATACATAATTCTATATTCGTATATACTATACTATACGGTAGCGAGACATGGACCTGTCAAGAGAAGGACAGGAGTAAAATTAACGCGATTGGTATGAAACCTCTTCGCACAATATGCGGAAAAACACTGACGGACAAAGTCCGAAACGAGATAATCCTCAAAGAATGCGGTGCAAAAGAGACAATAGTTGACACATGGGAAAGAAATCAGTTAAGATGGTTCGGACATGTTGAAAGAATGAAAGATGAACGACTAACGAAACAAGTGTATAAAGGTAAAGTAAATAGCAGAATGCCCAGAGGTAGACCGCCAAAAGCATGGTTAGAATCTGTGAATGAGACACTAATCCTTAAGACATAAGAAGGCATAGAAACAAGAGAGCTTGCATAAAAAAATGCACGGACGTGAAGGAAGCTAGAGTAGTATGCCAGGACAGAAAAGTGTGGCGACAAATAGTTTGTAAACAGAGTGAATGACGCCTGAAACAAAGACCTTGGATACTAAATGGGCCCAAGAGGGGAACCACACATAACAATTTTGTGAGGCTCTTCACCTGGAGTGATCGCTAGAGAGATTGATCAGCAACCTGGGTCGGAGCAGTGTTGCGAAATGAACGTGTCATTTGAATAAATAACACGAGAATTCCAGATCAATCTAAAATATCTATACCTAACACCTATATACCTATCTACCTTATACCTATATACCCACCATACACACTACTATTTTCCAACCGAGCAAGTCACGCCTACCCCGAAAGGGAAATGGCTTAATGGTATAATAATAATAATAATAATAATAATAATAATAATAATAATAAAAAAAATAAAAAAAAATTAAGTAAGCCTGCACTACTTTTATTTTGGACTTAAATATACAAAACAAAAAGTATAAAGTTTACTTTGCAGAACTTTCAATGAACATTTATTTAGGTAGTGGCCAAAACTGCAGATAAATGAGTTTTACAACTGTAACAACTTCTTTTTACTCATTTGTTTAGTCTTCTTATTCTTAGAACAGTGTTCTAAGCCAAATGTTATTGTCTTCATTTCACATTATTTCACTGATAAGTTCTAAAATGTTGTGACGTAAAAGTTACAGAGAAGAATCATTCCAAAAATGATAGTTTTTTTCTGGTCGATAGAAAATTTACAAGCATTGTTCATCTTATGGCTTAGAACAAAATTTCAGTATTCATTCCAATGTCTCTTAGAAGGCCTGGTAATTTTCAGGTCAACCTGTGAATTTTTTTTAAAATGCCCTAAAATGCCCTGCCGAAGGTGTTCCCGCGTTGTCGTCGCGGTAGGGCTTGAGCTTTCCTCTCATGAATTTGACGGCTATGTTGGCCGTAGCATTGCTACTGACAGGGTTTCCCATGCCAGACAGGCAGAGAACGAAGAGGAAAGTGACTAAGAGGAACACCAAAACCCATAAATAATAATGGAGAGTATTTTAAAAATTTTGAAACGCTTGTCGCTACCCGAGGATCGTCGGGGCGCCCCTGGAGCCACCGCTGGGGGCCACAGCATGCGGGACGGTGGTGATGGTGAGCTGCGAGATGGTCAGGCAGATCTCACTAATCAAACAGCTGGCCAGCAAGAACATCTGCGACATACGGTAAGCAGTGAAACATCAACTGTGTCTGCTGAGGATGCTTTGGCTAGCGTTAGCTATTTGCAGCCAACCACTTCAACAGAAATACCGTGGGAGAGCATCAAGTGGGATACCACAATGAATGAGGAATTGATGCGCCTCTATTATGAAAGTGCGAAGTTTGAAACCTCACGCAAAAAAGGACAAAATTTTAGAACGAAATTTGCCGCAAAGTATCCTCAAATAGAGAAAGTCGCACTAAGAGATCTTATCACTAAGGTAAAGGACATCAGGACTAATCTACTCATCTCAGAAGATCGAGCAATAGAGATTAAACAGCAGGTTGATTTGGAGTGGAAAAACAACGGCAATGAACAGCAGTTAGAGGAAGCCGCGTCACACGAACAAGCAGTGGCAATTGATGTTCTTCCTCAACCTGGTGATGATCCAGCACCACCACATCCTCCGGAGGTAGAAGGCCTAATACAACCAGTGCCAGAAGCAGAGTTTCAACAACCAAGGAGGCGATTAAAATGGACATACCATATGAATAGAGATGTGATGCGCTCTTATTTTTTGGCGAAGAAAAGTGGGCAAAGTGTAAGGAGAGAACATCATCGTCTCTTCTTACTTAAGTACTCAGGACTAGCCACAAGAATAAATGAGCAGAATCTAGCAGATCAAAAACGCTCTATATCTGTAAACAAATTGCTTTCGGCTGTTGAAATAGCTGCCATCGAAATGGAAGTGGAACAGCAGCTTCCTATTGATGAACTTCCATTGGAAGATGTGAACAACGAGGACTTGATTGCAGCTGAAGGCATAGGTGCTAGGGATAATGAACATCAAGTACCGGATGGACTAGAACCACATCCGGACGTTATAAATGATGTTCTAAACAGCGAAGTCCCAGAAAAGCTACAGCACCTTGAAAGGAATTTTGGTCATGCTTTACTAGAGTTCAGACATGTAGAACCAACACAAAGGCATTCACTGCCCAAGATGAACATCACAGATGATCTGCGTGCACTAATAGAGCACCTGAACAACAAGGTTTTACCTATGCATTTGAACGCAACACAAAATGCGTTAGAGGTGCAAACTCTTGTATACTGTGCAGCTGTGGCAACCGTTAGAACGTTGGGCCGCAGAACTAGGCCTATAAATGCAGTCTTTGCCCCAAGACAGGAGCGAGATCCACCATGGAAGATCAGGTTGGATATGGATGTCAGCAAAGTAAGGTGCAAATTGGGTCGACTGACTCAATATAAAAAAGGAAATCGAACCAGAAAGCTGATACACCATGTTATTAAAATCATCCACCCTCGGTACATCGAGACATTGACACCAGCAATATTGGATGAGATTATAGACTCCCAGCGGCAGAGACTTGATGTTCTTACTGCTAGACTGCGTCGGTACAAGAAAAGTAGTGCAAGAAGGCAACAAAATCGAACCTTTCAGGCAGATGAAAGAAGGTTCTATCGTGAATTGAGTGTAAAGCAAAATAACCAACAAGACACCGAAGTTCCTCAATTGGAAGACATGACTAACTATTGGTCAGATGTTTGGGGAAAAAATAACAGATGTAATTTGGACACTGCGTGGTTCCAACTGGAGAAAGCAAGAGCTAGCAATAACCCTGAAATGGAGCTGACGAACATCACAGCTTTAGATGTTTCAGCGGTTTTGAAAAAAGTATGTAACTGGAAAGCTCCAGGTCCGGACATGGTGCACAATTTCTGGTACAAGTACCTGACTAGTGTGCATCCTGCGTTGGCACGGTGTTTTCAGAAGATCATCGAACATCCAGATCTGATGCCAGGCTTTATGCTGCAGGGTACTACGTATATGTTGCCTAAAAAACCAGACGCTCAAAATCCATCTGAATTTCGACCGATAGCCTGTCTTCCAACAATATATAAATGTCTTACAGCTATCATAGCAGATAAGGTATATTCTCACTGCGACGAGAATGACATCCTTACAGAAGAACAAAAAGGATGTTGTAAAAAGTCCCGAGGCAGTAAAGATCTAGTCACAATAGACGCTGTTGCCATGACGCAAGCTCGTAAACATCAAAGGAACTTGCACATGGCATACATTGACTACAAGCAAGCGTTTCCTTCCGTACCACATGACTATTTACTTGAAGTCTTAAAAGTATACAAAATTTGTCCGCGCATCATTGACTTCCTAAGTCGTGCGATGATGCTTTGGGGTACAACAATCAAGTATTTTGATCATGGACAACCAAGGATAACTAGATCAATACGCATTACGACGGGGATATTCCAAGGAGACTCCTTCAGTGCATTATGGTTCTGTTTAGCATTGAACCCACTGAGCAAAACTCTAAATAGCATGTCTCATGGGTTCAGAGTACATGATAACGAGGATGGTCATCAATTGACCCATCTTCTATACATGGATGACCTGAAGCTGTACGCTAGTTCGGACAAGAGACTGCAGCAAGTGATCGATGTCACAAAGCAGTTTTCCAACGATATCCATATGGAGTTTGGACTAGATAAATGCAGAACAGTTCATTTAATCAGAGGAAAATTAGGGACCGCAGAACAAGAGAACGATTTCGTGAATGACATCGAGGCAATGGCTGAGGGCGAGTCATATAAATACCTGGGTATTCTCGAATCCAAGGGTATTCAGCATACGATAGTTAAGAAAAGCTTAACGACTGCCTTCACTACAAGACTCAGATTGGTTCTGAAGAGTTCTCTTAACTCGGCAAACAAGATCAGGGCAATGAACACCTATGCCATCCCTGTTCTCACGTACTCCTTTGGGCTCATCAAATGGTCAAACACCGACCTCGAACGATTAAACAGAATCATCCGCGTAGAAATGACGAAACACCGTATGCACCACAGTAATTCGGCGATTGAAAGGGTAGTTCTACCACGACATAGAGGGGGCAGGGGCATTGTAGATGTCAGAAAACTGTGTGAGTCACAAGTTATACAGTTGCGGGACTATTTTAACAGCAAGCGAGATGTTACGCTTTACAATACGATCTGTGAAGCGGATCTTGACTACACGCCCTTGAATTTGTCCTCAGAGGAGGCTTTGAATATCAGGGCAGAGCCCATAGAGGAATTAGAAATGCAATGGAGACAGAAAGCCATCCACGGCGAACACCCCAAAACGTTAGATAAATATGAAGTGGATAGTGAGGCATCCAATATTTGGCTGAGAAAGGGAGTCCTGTATCCAGAAACGGAAGGATTCGTCATTGCGATTCAGGATAGGGTTGTCAACACCAGGAATTATCGCAAACACGTGTTACATCAAGACGTGGTTGACCGGTGCCGATTATGTGGAGATACCAACGAATCCATTGAGCACATTATTGATGGTTGTCGCGTAATGGCTCAAAGAGAATATATGCACAGACATAATGATGTGGCGGGCATTATACATCAACAACTTGCCCTAAACCTAGGACTCTTAACAGAATGGATGCCTTTCTATAGGTACATTCCAATGCCCGTTTTAGAAAATGAAGATTACATCTTATATTGGGATGTGACCATCCAGACGGATCACTACATCCGAGCCAATCGACCGGACATCGTGATACGAGAAAAAAAAGGTGGAAGAGTCAACATCATCGACATTGCTTGTCCACTTAACCGAAATTTGCAGGCAACCTATACAACCAAGATCCATAAGTATAGCGAGCTAAGGCATGAAGTAAAGGCAATATGGAGGAATGTAAAACATGCATCTATTCATCCTATCGTGATTTCGGCTACAGGCAATGTGCACGCAAGATGCAGTGAACATCTTGAACATTTAGGAGTCAGTAGGGTACTGGCGGCAGTTCAGAAGGCGGTTTTATTAAACACCTGTCGCATTGTAAGAAACTTCCTAGACCATCAGGAAGCAAGTGACTAAGAAGCTATGGCGTGATAAATGGTAGCTCTAAGAAAGCATCCAGAGGCGACAGTTGTCACCTCCAACACTCACGGCCGCTGTGTAAGGATAACAGCGGTGAAGACAAACTGCAAACTACACCATGCTCCTAATTTTGTACCTACAACTTCATCGTAAATGATTTCAAACATCGTACTAAAATAACTTATAACATCCTCATCTCATCAGTCACTTGACTTAGTCCGTGGCTATGACGAAAAACCGGGTTCACCCGAGAAAAAGTTTGAATACTAATGATAATAATAAGTAGCTCTTGTCTTTTGTCAGATGTTATGACAAATCTTGTCCGCCACAAGAGCATAAGCTCTTTTATGCATCTCACTATTTTTGGATGCACCTCCATGCACTCAATGAGCTTAATAAGTAGCTCATGGTTCGTGTTATCGAATGCCTTACGGTAGTCAATCCAAGCCATGGACAGATTGCGTCGATACCTGATCGAGTCCTGGGTAATACACCTGTCTATTAACAGGTTCTCCCTGCAACCTGCCAGACCTCTCTTGCATCCACGTTGTTCAACTATTGCAC
>CAKNYM010052080.1:519011-563385 GCA_932195095.1 Andricus curvator
TGTGTGTGTGTGTGTGTGTGTGTGTGTGTGTGTGTGTGTGTGGATGTGTGTGTGGATGTGTGTGTGGATGTCACACTTTTTTGTGAACACGATAACTAGAAAACGGTTGAAATTTTGAGGGCTTATTTTCACCACTAATATCTTGAAAATGACCGAAGGATTTCTAAAAATATTTATTGAATTTTTTCAGCACTCCATAATATTTTAAAAATCGGTTTTTTATAGTAAAACTTTTTTCAGTAACATAAGTGAAAGTTGATGCGAGAATATAAAACATTCCTTCGTTCGAGACGAATCGATTGACCTATAATATTAATACATTGTATTAAAGAGTGATGGAGTTATCGTCATTTATATTATATTTGAAATCGATTTTAATAGTAAAAATTTTGTCATGTTCATAATTTGAAGTTTATGCGAGAATAGAAAAGATGTGTTGATTCGAGACGAATCGATTGACCTATAATATTGATACAATTCATTGAAGAGTAAGAAAGCTATGGTAGTGCATAATATTTGAAAATATGTTTTTTTATAATAAAACTGTTTTCTTTTACATAATTCAAAGTTGATGCAAGAATATAAAAGATTCCTTGGTTCGAGACGAATCCATTGACCTATAACATTAATACATTGTATTAAAGAGTGTTGAAGTTATCGTCATTTATATTATATTTAAAATCGACTCAAGACGAATCGATTGACCTACAATATTGATACATTTTATTGAAGAGTGAGGAAGCTATGATAATGCATAATATTTTAAAACACGGTTTTTTATAGTAAAACTTTTTTCACTAATATAGTTCAAAACTGAAGCAAGAACGGAAAAGATTCCTTGATTCGAGGCAAATCGATTGATCTATAATATTAATACACTTTATTGAAGATTAAGGAAGTTATGCTCATTTCTGATATTTGAAACATCTGTTTCAACAGAAAAACTTTTTTCATCGACATAATTTAAAGCTGACGCATGAATAGAAAAGACTTTTTGATCATAAATTTTCAAATAGAATAATTCTGACAAATTTTGTAAAGAAATCATAAAGCTGGGAAAGGGCTAATGTGCGACAGAACTTTTCCCTTCCCTTTTCCAGCTCGAAAAATTATCATTTCGAATATAAAATTTGATTTGTCTGATTTATCTTTGTATTTACAAAATTTTTTCTATTATTTTATAATTTTGTATTTTTTGTAAATTTCTGGTTTTAAATTGATAAAAATGAAGACTTTGGTTTGTCTATTATTCAAAAAAATCACTAATGATTCCTCTATGAGGAAGCAAATCATCTGCTAACGGAAAGCAAAGTGCTCGTGAAATGAGCACCATATAATAAAATAATTTATTATAAATACAAACAAAGTGGAAACACTCGAGATCGAATTCACAGCTAGTTTATTTTAGAGTTCGGGTCAGAACCCGGACCTTTTAAATTCTTATGGGTCCGGGTCCGGACTGGACCCTCGCTGGACCATTCAGGTCCCCGGACCCCTTAAAAATTAGGGGTTTCGATCCATGGGTGTTACAAAAAAAAAAATTTTAATTTAATGTGCTCTTGAAAATATTTGTTCCTTTTGAAGAAAAAATGTTTTTTTCGACTTTCGAAATGAAGGTTTTTTCGACTTTACAAAAAAAATCATAGGAATTATTTTCTTGAATTTTTATTGTTAATTCAGCGGTGAAATTAGATTTTTGGAGAAATTAATCTTAATGGGTGCTTTTAGCAACAATATGATTTTTCATACATTAATCAATGCACTTGAGTCTTACTTTGGATGGAGAAATTCTAGACGTTAAGACCAATACTATAACATTAAAGATTTGAAATTCATGTCTGACTTTATTATAGGTCAATGAATTGGTCTAGAAATTCTCCATCTAAGGGAAGACTCAAAAGCATTGATTAATATATAAAAATTATATTATTGCGAAAAACACCCACTAAGATTGATTTTTCTAAAAATATAATTTCACCATTAGAGTTCGCAATAAAAAGGGAAGAAAATAATCACTTTGATATTTTTTTTTGTAAAGTCGAAAATAAAGAAGGGATTAACCTTTAAAAGCTTTTTTTATGATTTTGCTATTACAGTCGAACTTGGATGAGAAGAAACTTGATTCGAGCCTTCCGAGATTTGAATTTGTAATAGATTTGAAATTGATCCCAGAGAAGGGCAACTTAAAATAAATTAATGAATTTTACAACTTAATAATTGAACTACTTTGTTAAAAATTGATTTTTTAGGTTACAGATTTAACTTTTTAACTGGAAATTCAACTATTCCACTTTCGATTGAAAAATGTATTTTTTTTAGTTGACAATTGACCTATTTTGTAGAAAATTCATTTATGTAGTTGAAAATTCGCCTTTGTATTGTAGAAAATTAATATATTTGGTTGAAAATTCCACATTTAAATTTTACAGAGACAAATTTGCTACAAAATTCAACAGTTGAATTAACAACAGACGAATTTTCTACGAAATCAACTGTTGCATTTTCAACTATACTACGGAGAATTCCATAATGCTAGCCAGTGCCGAAACATAAACTAAAATCTGCGTCAACTTATTCTAATCTTAATCTTTTGATTGCTCATTAGGCCAAAGGACCCCCCACCCCCAACCCGTTGGCATGGCTTGCGCTTACTCAGCGACGTGAGGGGAAGTCGAGTGGAGAGGTGAAGTCGGACAGGTAGATGGCGATCAAATAATGGATACTTTCCGTAATTAATGCCGAACCTAGCTCAGGTAATGAATATATACAATTCCAATAACAGTTTAAATTAATTTAGATTTAAATTTCCAATTTAATGTGAATTAGTTACAAATTGGTCCTGTAATTAAGTTTGAAGCTGTCATATAAATTTCAGGATGGCCAACAGGTCATGTACCAACTCCGCACAATGTGTACTGTTCCCCCATTACGATGCTTCCCCTCACACAGTCAAACTGCTGTCACCGATCATGGTCAGCGGGACTCCTTTGTACCTAATGACCCATAAAGAGTGAAATATACCAAATTTTCAATTTAGCACTTGGTAATTTGAAAATATAATATTAGAAATATACGAATTACAGCAAGTCCAACGGTATGTTATTTGCCTTAACAGGTTTGTTTTTGTTTTATATAAAAAATGAATTAAACAAATGAAAATTATACCTAATATTTTTAATTAAAAATTAATTAAATTAAAAGTTAATTAAAAAGGAAAGGAAAAAAAAACTTTTAAATAAAAAAGTTTTACATCTTGCAAATTGTCAAAAATAGGTTTGAAAATTTTTTAATATCTTTCATATGGCTGCACTTTTATAAACAATGCACTTACCCTACATTCAATATATCTGAATACACTGTTATAAACAATTCTTGAAAACTCAAGCACTTTTAGATTACAAATGTAACTTAAATTTCAGGTAATGGTAACTGCGAGTGATTCTCCTGAACTAGTAAATGAACATTTATTTATGAAAATCCTTTTTATTCTGTTTTCTATATATGTTAAAGTAGTATTTTTAATTAAATTTTTGATCTCTGAAGTGATCCCACGCCCTGAATTTTTAAATATTGAAAATTAAAAAATTTATAACACGGAATGTTCAAAATTAAACGAATCCGAACTTCATTTAAAACTGACAAAAAAATTATTCACCAAGAATTGCGATTTTAAAACTTTTTTACATATTAAAACTTATAAGAGGCAACATTGAAAATTAAGATTTCAAATATTTTTCAATTGTAAATGATTCATTTTTTTAAATCTATAATTTAAAATCGGCCAATTCTAAGATATTACATTGTTAATAGAAAATTTTAATGAATAAATTCAAATCTTCGTGAAATCTTTCGAAAGATTTTGAAATATTTGTGAAGTATTTTTAAGTCTATGAAACCTTTGAAATCTGTGAAATCTTTAATATCTTTGTGAAAGCATTGTGATCTTTTACTTCTTTCGAAATCTTTGTGAAATCGTTGAAATTTTCGAAAGTATAAAGTATTTTGAAATCTATAAAACCTACGAAATATCTGTGAAATCTTTTGAAATCTGTGAAATCTTGGATATCTTTGTGAAAGAATTGTGATCTTTTAATTTGTGAAATAATTTAAATCTTTTATATCTTTTTGATAGCATTGTAATCTTTTAATTCTTTTGAAATCTTTGTAAAATCATTGAAATCCTTTGAAATATTTGCTAAATCATAGAAATCTTTGAAATTTTTATATAGTCTTTTGAAATCTATGAAATTTTTGTGAAATCTTTGAATTCTCTTGGAATATTTGTGAAATCATTAAAATCTTTTGTAAGCTTTCTGAAATCTTTTTAAATCTATGAAATCATTGAAATTTTTGAATTTTATAGAAATCTTTGTGAAACCTGCGTTAAATCATTTAAGTCTCTGTGAAATCTTTTTATTATTTGCAAAATCTTTGTGAAATCTTTAAATTCTCTTGAAACATTTATGAAATCATTTAAATCTTGTGAAATCTTTTGAAATCTATGAAACCTTCGAAATCGGTGTGAATGCAATCAAATCTTTGTGAAGTGTTTGAAATTGAAACGAAATCTTTTGAATTTAGTGAAGTATTTTGGAATATTTGTAATTTTTGCGAAATCTTTGAATTCTCTTGAAATCTTTATGAAATCATTCAAATCTTTCTGAAGTCTTTTAAAGTCTATGGAACCTCGGAAATCTTTGTAAAATAATTAAAATATTTGTAAATGCATTCAAATCTTTGTTCAAATTTTGGCTTATTGTAGCCAAGAAAATTCATCAGAATTCATAAAATCATCAACTGTCAAAAGGCAATCTGACTTTGCATTTGCACCTTTGTTACTCCAAGGGAATTATTGTTTAGTGGACGGAGTACCATAAACTACTTAATTTGGTCTCAGGTAATTGAGGCCCAGACTTCCACATTTGCATATTGCACCTGTTCTATTCCTACTCATTAGGTTTCTTAGGAATTTAGATTTTATTGAGAATATCTTCAATACTTAAAATTAGGAAGAAATAAAATAAATTTATAAGAAAAATTGGATAAATTGTATTAATGACCGAATCTATTTCAAATCAGGCAGGTTCTACACTTGCAGTTACAGAAAAAATTGTCTACGAAGTTGTACGTATTTGAATTTTGTGCTTTCTTACAAAAAACAACAATTTTTTTCTCTAAACCTCTATAACTTTTTATTAAATTGAGATATTTATCAAAGCATCCACATTTATATTTTTTTCAAACTGTTGGTTGAATTTCTACTTTTATAAGAAAGATCTTGTATAGTTTTATGCGGTTAAATAAATATTTCAATAAGTTAAAACCTATAGAGGTTTGAAGAAAAAATTTGGGGTTTTTTGACAAACAAGCACAAAATTCAAACACGCATTAATTCTTAGACTTTTTTTGCAAATCGCAAAAATACGTATCGCCTAATTTTCGCTAAAAAACAACATATTTCATCCCCGAGAGATTCTACAAGTGCAAAATCTGCCTGATTTGAAATCGATTCGGCCTAATGATAATAAATGATTTATATTTAACTATTTATAATGAATTTAATTTATGTACGTTTCATTAAATTAACTAATTATTAATTTTTAAACTAAATTCAATCATCTGTGTTATATATTGTAATTCATAAAAAGATTGGTAGAAATTACTTAATTTTAAATTACGAATTATTACTGAAAACGTTGACAAACTTTAATGAGTTACATTGAATAAATTATTGAATTTAGTTAAACAATTAATAATAACTTAATTAAATTTGATATAAATTCAATCAATTACAAATAGTGGCATGTAAATAAATAAAGTATTATCATTATTAAAATTTATTTTATTCTTCGTTGGAGTAGATTCACTTAAAGCAGAGTCTTTTTAAAAGTACATATTTCGTGAATAAAACTTAAAATCTCTACTATTTCTTCTGTCACTAAAGGAAATAAGGAAAATTATTATTTTTTTTCATCGGAAAAACATTGATTGTAAAAGTGTCTAATTTTGCAAAACAGTATTCAATTTAAAAACAAAATTGAGGTGATAAGAAAATGAAAAACATTCCATTTTATACTTACATTTACGACAGACAAATAATTTCTATTTTTCTATTATTTCTATTTTATTTTCTACTTCCAAACATATTATATTTCATGGGCTTTAAACAAAATTCCTTGAAGAGTCCTATACTTATTTAACAAAGTTCCCTTTTAAAGTATATATTTTCACTCGAAGAAAATATTAAAAATCATTAAAAATACATACGCGCGATATTATACGCCTGTTGGGTAGCTACAACAACGCTACCAATTTTAAAAATGAATTAATATTCATTAGGCATTTTCACTTCATAGTCAGCTAACTTCACTCCGTTAACTACTGAGGGGGAAAACAATGGATCAAATGAATGGGATTTGATCCATTTTTGCCCTATTTTGTTAATATCTTCGTAAAAACTAATCTTTTCCATATAAGTGTATTTAAAAAAAGTTTTTATTTTTTAAGAACTATTTAATGAAATAATAAAATGATAATTATTATTATTAATTACGAAGATATTACAAAAGAAAAGTTTTGTCCCATGGATTTGGTCCATTGTTTTCCCCCCAGCACTTAACGAAGTGAAGTTCGCTGATGGCTGAAGTGAAAATACCTAATTGCTCTTTTTCATTAACATTGCTCCAATAACTTCGAGCTACCCAATAGTTCATGTGTCAGATGGCGCTGTTGTCAAGGTCAAAAGGTACCCTACAGGTGCATGTGCATTATACGTAACATCAAAGATATACCAAAAATATCTTCGGTAACATCAAAACCTCAAATAAAAAGTGTTCATAGAAAAAACGCAAAAAGATATTTTCACTCTGTACGAAATATAATAATGTAATGAATATCTATTTAATAATTAATTTTGTTCAGTTAATACGGTTAACACTTTGTTGTACATACTCAACTCACGGAATTGCACGTTCCGAAAGCTGCGGCGCTGTCTCCGCGGAACGTTTCTGATTGGTCAAGGCCTCTTCTGTCGAAACTGGGATCCGGGTCCGGGGCATATATATCAGTGTGTATTGGCTTGTTCATGGACATTGGACCTGAAGGCCTTCTCTCTACTTGAGAATCACGTTACCAGCCTTACCACATCTCACCACGAGCGTGCCGCTGCAGGAGTCGTCTGCTCCATTGAAAATCGAATAGAGGAAGTTGACAGATAGTCTGCTAAGATGCCGAACATAATTAATGACATAAAATTAGATTTTAAGGACGTTTTGCTCCGGCCAAAAAGGAGCACACTGAAAAGCAGAAATGATGTAAGTATAGATTAGAATTTTCTCTTAATTGCTTCATAATTTATTGCCACAAGATCTTCTCCTAAAGTCTGATAATGAATTTGATATGATAGTGCGGTTTTTGCCCATCTAATCTTTTTACTTGAAATACAATTATTTTATCTGTGCTTTAATATATATATATATATATATATATATATATATATATATACAATAGTGCATGACGGTTGTGCCCTTTTTCATAATTCAACAATGCTACTTTCGGTTGTTTTCTATTAATATATGTATATATGGAAATTCTCTGAAAATATAGCCATGAACTAATTTGTTTTGGAGTCAGACCTGCCAGACCAATATATAGAAATCAGAGGTTAAGAGAATTAAATTTCTTAATTTTCAGGGTAGAGCAGATTCACATATATAACATAATTTCTGAGTTAAAAAAATTATTTCCATTACTAATGAATTTTTGCAATTTTCCCAATTTGTTCGTTTTCCTGAAATAGAAATTCCTTTTTTTTCAAGTCGGTCAAAATTAACCCGTGTCTCCGTGCTTTTTGAAATGAACATGGGGTTTTAAATTTAATTTTGACTCTACCAACATTTTTTGTAACCTTTTCAACTTAAATTATTTTTATTTGATAATTAACGAATTTCGAGAATAATATATCATTTTTAACGCTATTTGACAATTCTTTAAATAATTTTTATTTGTCGAAACAATTTTTGTACCCTGTGTATTCTGAAAAGTTACTATTTTCTGAAGTAAATAACGCACTTACAATATCGACAGAAAGTTTGGGTACATTTCCTTTGACCGATTGAAAATTCATACTTTACTTCAAAGACGAATATCTGTGCAGAAACTGTATTTACGACTTTGTAAGTAGAATGATTTGAAAGATTAGAAATTCGCGTCGAATCAGCCTGCGTTGAAATTATTTTAATAAATGATTGAAAAATATTTAATTTCAAGGTTAAATGTCATTTTTATCAAAGTCGTAGATTCAGTTTTTGCAACTATATTCGTCTTTGAAGTGAAGTATGAATTTTCAAACGATCAAAGGAATTGTACTCAAACTTTGTGTCGGTATAGTGTAATGAATCCTAAGAGTGGTCGTATTTTGTGGGAAAAACGGTTTACAAGTAATTAAATCATTTTCATTTGTTTAAACAATGTTTTTCCCCTGTAAATCTTGAAAAGTTACTATTTGTGGAATCATTGATGAAATTAACGAATATTAAGAGTAATATTTTTTTAAAGATATTTGGCAATTATTTAAACAATTGATAATCATTCACTTGCCCCTTTTCGTAGGAAAGGTGGAGGAAATTCTAGTTTTTTTAAATCTCTTACACACATCGCTTATTATTCAGTATTTTTATTATTTCAGAACTCATGCCCTCATTTTTTTAAACAATGATTGTTTCTTTATACAATTTTTTTCAGTTATGTCATGGATAATTATTTTTTAAGATCGATTTCGTTGATAAAATAATGTACTGATTGATAAGCGACATAGTGTAAGAGATTCGAAAAAACTAGCATTTTCTTCATCTTTCCTATGGTAGGGAGAAAGTGATATTACTTGTTTAAATAATTATAATTTGTCTTTCACAAAAAAATATCACTCAACATTTATTACATGTGATATTAATTGAAGGGTTGCAGCGCAGAACTAGATAACCAACATTTCTGTCGAAAATGAGTTTATTGCATGAAAAACCCATTAAAAAATCAAATACACATTGTGGTAAAAGGATTTTTTAAATAATAATTTTTTGATACAATAATATAACATATATGTATTTAAAATATCAGTTACAATTTTGACGTAGGGGAAACCGCCCTACAGTAGATAGGAAAAAATTCAACAGCATATAACTGCATCAGTTTTCAAAAATCAAGAAAGATTATCGTTGTTAAATAAAGCTTACATATTGAATTGAGTATTCTTATAGAAAAAAATATCACGAAATTAATCAATTGGCTGTATTAAACATTTTTATTAGACCTGGTCAAGGCTGCGATTTTGACACCTTTGTCCATCAATAGATAATCGTTTCTGGTATTGCTTCTGGGCAAGACAGAATACTCAATTCTGGATAATTATGATTTGTCATTAGTATACTTACAATTAAAATCAATTTATTGAGTAAATAATAGTTTAAACTATGATTATTTTACAAAAATCGCAAAAGTTTAAATTATTGACATTTTTTTATCTTTGATATACCGTGAGATTGGTACGATTGGTACGAGATGTTTAATCTTTATAAAATTTAACCTGACTTGCGATGACAGAAAAGTGCAGCATTTTTACATACCTTAATCCTAAAAATGATATCTTTTCCGAAAGGGTGCTTAAAACACAACTAAAATTTATGAGCTTTTGAGTAACCAATAATTTACACTATTGTCTTAGTTTATTATTTACAATAATTTGAATTTAAAACTTCACGAATCATAATAAACAAACAAACACAACCTTTAACTTAAAACCGAGCTTAAAACAACTGCGAGAGAGTTGCAGAGTTGCCAATTTTGACAGAGAAATTTTTTGTAATTTTCCGATTATCTACTGTTGGTTATCTACTGTTGGAAAATGTATTATCTAATAAAAAGTCCTCAAATATTTATAAATATTAAAGAAAGAACACTTTGTATTAATAAATATTGTTCATTAAACTTCAAGCTTCGATTCTAATGTATAAACATGTCATAAAAATGTTTCATTAAGTTAACAAATATGAATAAAGAAGAGGTGAAATTTTTGTTTTCAGGTTAAAAATTAATTTTATGCTCTCACGCATTAATTAATTATAAAATTTCAATGAAACTTCGTTAGAAAATATAGTATCCTTGCTGAAACGTTATACTAACAAAAGTAATTAACCATTTTTGTCAGTTTTCCAGTTAATTAGGATTATCTACTGTAAATCATTATCTACTGTAGGGTGGTTTCCCCTAGTAATAATTTTTTTCAACTTTTAACATTGATATTTCTTGCAGCTCAGTACTGCAATTTGTGGTCAGAAAATACTAAATTTTCATGACATTCTTCAACTGTATCATTCCCAAAAAAACCGTCTTTAGCCTGAATTTTACATAAAACTATGCTTTTCATTTTTTGGGGCATTTTCCGGGCGCAACACAAGGGGTTACTTTGGACCGATTTCGAAGAAAATGGGGAGTTTCTTTTTCCGGAAATCGAACAAATTGGGGATGGGATTTGATCATCAAAAATCTAGTCGAGTTTTTGGACCACCCCAGTGTGAGTCTCGTTCGAAAAAAGGTGTGAAGGCCATTAGGTTTTAAAAGTGCCAAGACATAACATAATTAGGACGAAGCACTGAAAAATTGCAAGTAAACCGTTCATGACAATATCGATTTTTGTAGAAGAATTAAGCCTGATTTAGAATTCGCCAAAAACTTGGTTTTTTGATAGAACATTCTTGCACATTTTTTCTGCATATGCAAATGAAAATTGAATAAATTTTGAGCAAAAATTTTTGATTGCAGGTGGACTTGTTCAGGGAAATTACTTTTCGCAATTCAAATCAAACGTATAAAGGGATACCCTTGATGGCGTCGAATATGGACACTGTAGGGACATTCGAAATGGCAAAATCGTTGGGAAAGGTAACTTTGACTTTATTTTGAAACTTATATATATATATATATATATATATATAAAGCTTGCAAACTGTTTAATAATTTTTTTGTATTTTTCCAGCATGGTCTTTTTACAACTCTCCATAAATACTACACGGCAGATGAGTGGAAAGATTTTGCTGCTAAGAATCCAGATTGTGTAAAATATACAGCTGCTAGTTCAGGAATCGGAAATGAAGATTTTCAACGATTGACTAGCGTTTTATCCGCAGTTCCTGAACTCTCTTTTATTTGTATAGACGTTGCAAATGGATATTCGCAACATTTTGTTGAATATGTTAAAAAAACAAGAGCAGAGTTTCCAAATCATACAATAATTGTGAGTCACTTTTGGTTACTTTAAAATTTAATTCATCCAAGCCTTTTGAATTGTATCGATTTTAACGTCCTCAATTTTAAAACTCTTTAATTTTCAATGTCACAATCTTTAATTTATTAAAAATAATGATGTACTTAATATTTTATTTGTTTTTCAGGCAGGAAATGTTGTAACAGGCGAGATGGTGGAAGAATTGATTCTTTCAGGGGCAGATGTGATCAAAGTTGGCATTGGTCCTGGATCTGTATGCACAACACGAATGAAAACTGGAGTTGGATACCCTCAATTAAGTGCTGTGATTGAATGTGCTGATGCAGCTCATGGATTAAAGGGACACATCATTTCAGTATGTTTCTTTTCCTATTAATAAGATATTTAATTCAAATAAATTTGATCTAAGATTAATTTCTTTCATGAAAACAAAAGTTTTGTAGGAATTAAAAGCATATCTACAAATTAACAAGAGTTCATATAAATAAGAGATTCTAGCCAATTGTTTGTGAAATTAAAATTTAAACTCGCCATCATTTTTGTCGTTCTAATTGCAAAATTATGTTACTTTAAAAAAAAAGTTCAAGTCAGATTTTTTCTCTTTGCTAACAATAACAGTTATCTAGACCTTATCAATATTAGCATCAACGAACAAACAATTACTTTGCGGCTTCGAACTGTTCATAATTTGCGAGAAAATTTCCACTGTTAAGGTCGTTGAAACCAGGACCCAACCTCAAAATTGAGTCGTCTCATTTTACTCCATAGATACTAGGATTATATATTTTTTAGATAATTAGGGCTATTCCTGTTTTGAATCAAATTTGTATTCTGTGTGTAAAATGGGCTAGAATAAAAAAAAACCGTTTTACACAAAAGCTATTGAAATTAGCCACTTTTTCACTCCGAATAAATATTTGACTCAAAATCTGAATAGGACCTAATTATGGAAAAAAGATGTAATTCTATTATTTATGGAGTAAAGTGAGGCAATTCAAATTTGAGATTGGGCCCTGGTTACAACGCTTTTAATGCTTTATTGTTTGGTTAATAAGCTTTTTTAAATTTGGAATTGACCGCCATTCTGGATTTTTCAATATTTTGAATTTTTTAAAATTGAGCTTTATCAGTTTTAAATTGGCCACTATTTTTTTAAAGTTTGGATTTTCTTCAAAATTTTGTATTTTGGGATCTTGCATTAGCTTCAGAATAAATTATTAGATTTGTCCCCAATGATTGGTCACCCTGTGTGTCGCTTTAAGAAATAGTTTTTTTGGGCGCATTTTAATGGCCGCTGTTTTGCGAAATTTTGAGTGTGATTGTAAAGATATTTGCACCTCACACCAATTTTGGTCCACTACATCTCCTTGAAGGCTATTTTTGCCGTAGGGACTTTTCAGAAATTAATACAAAGACAAATAGAAAATTAGTATAATAATAAACTTTATATTTAGGATGGAGGCTGTATATGCCCTGGTGACTTAGCTAAAGCCTTTGGAGCAGGAGCTGATTTTGTAATGGCAGGAGGCATGTTCGCCGGACACGATGAATGCGGTGGTGAAGTGATAGAAAAAGGTGGAAAAAAGGTTAAACTTTTTTACGGCATGGCATCAAGTACGGCTATGAAAAAACATGCTGGAGGTGTTGCTGAGTACAGGTAAACTTAATTCGTATTTCATCGATCAAGTATTACGAATATTATTTTTTCGAATCTAAACAATTAAAAAAAAATTTAATTGAAATTATAGGTCTTCCGAAGGAAAAACTGTCGAGGTTCCTTACAGAGGCCCTGTGGAAAATACAGTTTTAGACATGCTTGGAGGCTTACGTTCAGCTTGCACATATACGGGAGCTGAGAAATTACGAGAATTGCCTCGACGAGCTACATTTATACGTTGCACTCAACAATTAAACAACGTATATGGACCTCCAATGTGAAGCTAGCCAAAAATTCAGTAAATCAATTTTATTATTCTAGGTTTTAAATGTGTTTGTTTAAAACATGAGCTTTTGCCGTGCAAAGTATTCGAGAAGACTCTTGCAATGTTTTTTCTTGTCTCACAATAGGTATACTAATTTATAAATAATCAAAGGTTAAATGTTCTGTGCTTCCATTTTTTAAAAATATCTCAGCACACAAAGCATATTAAAGACAGGAATTGATTTTTTTCTCCAACTTAAGCAAATAGTACGCACAAATTTCAACTTTGTAATAATATGTATTTATGAACATAAGTGAGTATTATTCTTTGAAGCAATACTGCACATTGTACAATGTCAAACCAAAAATACTAGTAATTAGGGAATGGAAAATTCGCTTTGTAATGTCGAGAGGCTAATGGGTATACAAAACTATTTTTAAACGCACTATTCAATACATTTTTGTCTGATCTTTGTGTAATGTTCGTAACTTATTTCTAATAATTTAACAAAAAGGAAGCTTGCATATAAGTAGATAAGGGCATTTCATTTCAAGGAATGGTTACTTTTAACTGACGAAGAACTATCTACATCTCGGATATTTTATTTGTATGGTTAAAGCGTTGGGAGTAAACTCATTCATGGCTGACTTCGTAATTAAGTAAATGAGCATACAAGTTCTTCAATACAGTAATCATAATAAAATAAAAAATGTCACAATAAGCTGGCCTCGTTAAATGTAAAAGCTTCAAAATGCGCTTACAATTATACTTATTTCAATGATAAATGCTCGTTAATTCGAGCGAAAGCTACAATGGTTTCAAAATATGAGTTGAAAACGGTTACATTTTTTATAAATGACTTAGCGGCTAGAGGATTGGATGCAGGAATTTTTTTAATGAAATTCAAAGACCCTTCATGTCCATCTTCAAAAACGATTTATTTGGTTTCTAATAAATGGGAGAAGTAACTAAATTATCACAAAAGCTGGAATACTAGAAAAAAAAATTTGATTTTATACACTCAATCCTTTAGCGCTTTATTTTACTACTAATGCACATGCATTTTTCTTAATTCTAACGATCTTAGGAATCAGATTGACTTTGAGCTGAAATTTTTTCTAACATAACGTCGTTTTGCAATATTTTACCGAAGACGCAGGTTGTATTTACACTGAATCTGCTCTTCCTTGTCTACTCGGTTCGTCCAGTCAGGGTTTTTGACTCGGTTAATGGCGTTTCCTGTAACGATATTTTAGCACATTTTTATTGATCGACGTAAAATTTTATTGAGTCAAATTACGAAGAAATCGAAAAACTTTCGGACAGAAATTGACTACAAACCTCGCATTACCTAGCGCATTTATAAAACTGTTTATTATTTGTGATTATTATTTGTATTATATGTCAAAGTTGTTTCGTTCCTGAGGGTACAATAAACTAATGTGATATGTGAACCAATAATTGTAGATGCTGCTTCCAAAATCCTTCCTTTAATTCTTACTTACTTTTAGCTGTGAAAATATTTTCTTCAAAATAAAGAAGCGATGAAGTACTTGTGAAATTAAATAATGAAGATTTAATTTTCTTTTTAAATTACTTCGATTTTGAAGTCTAATTTTAAAGATCATTCCAAATTAGAATTGCGTCAAATTTTTTAATGTTTAATAAAAGAAACTATCTAGAAAATCTTTAAAATATACAACGTGCTTTTAAAATAGGTTTAATAAATGTAACGGCTTTAAAATTAGGCATTACTTAAAAATAAAAACATTCAGAATGGAAAAATATCAAATCAGAAGCCTGTTCTTCAATTTCAAATTGTGAACCTCTGTCTTGAAAGTTGTAACATCAAAATTGTTAAATTTCCAACACCTAATTTTTAGTTGCTCAAGCCTTCAAAACTCTTATTAAAAAAATTTTTATTTGAAAGTGAACGATTCGAAATTAAGAATGAAAAATTTAAAAGCCTTCCCAATTACGCATTGTGAATTGAATGATTTCATACTTGAAAATTTTACAAATTGGGTTTTTCAAACTCAAAAGAATTTCAAATCGAACTTAGCGGATACCCTGCAAACAGGGGAAGTAGGTGACAGACGGTGAGGCCTGTTTCAATAAAAAAATAAAAAACAAAACATTTCAAGCTCAATTAGTAATTATATTAAGAATACAAATTAAAAATTAATGCATCGTCGAAATCAAGGCAGCATTCAATCTCAAAGTGTACACAGTTATCCTACCGTTTCATAAACTTTCCAGGAACCGATAAACAGTTTTTTTTTGACGTCACCCCAAAACATTCCATTCCTTGGCCTATTACGTAAAGACTGACTCAGCCAGCATCAGCGTAGATGATGGACACCTACTAATCAATCTTTTCCAATAAAAATAAAATCCTAAAATTTACAAGTCTTCATAATTCACAATAATTTCAACTTAAAGCCATCTCAAAAACTCAGTAACTCATCTGCACTTAATACAATATAATACACGACATCGGCATCGAAATCAGGAAGTAGCATGACAAATATGCAAATTTCAGAACCTAAACACACATTTTTACGATAATTTTTTATCTTTAAATTGTTATGCTGATCAAGCATGATTGGAAAAAATCTCGAAATCAGATTACTCACTCGAGTCGCAAATCTCTAGGTCCTCGTCTACATTTTCGCATCGAGAGTGACTACAAGATTAATTCCTTGGTACTGATTCCTCTAAAGTTGGATCCCGTCCTGTAATTTAGTTTTTAACAGGCACCTCTATAAAGTGGCTGCTTCCAGATCTAAAATCACTTCGGAATCCGGCGACGAAAAATATGCAAAGATGTTATATGTATATTTTAGCATTGTTATAATAATACCATGTATGCATACGCCCATATTTATGTGTATATATATAATAAATATATATATAACGCGTTACGAATCGAGTAATATATGTTCGATACACCAGGATTATACACTAAAATAATTGATATAGCCGATACAAGGAGACATCTAATGTCGCTTAATTTCTTAAATCTAATATGTAAATATGAAAATAATTGGAGACCTCAGCGATTTAGAAGTAATAAAATTTTTTCGTAAACTTTTAGATAAACGAATAATATATTGTAATCAATCAAGATAAATGGTGTTAATAACTGGCAACAAAAATTAAGAATCGAGATTGATAATGATACTTGAGAAACGCATTTCTGATAACGATTCAGAGTTCAGAAAAGATGTGCGAAGTTGCACTATTGACGATTCCAGGTTCTTCTTCACTCGGCAGCGTTGTCACCTGCTAATCTAAACTTATCTAGCGACTATGTATCATGGAATACAAATACATACGATAAGAGTAAATGGAACACAGGCGGATATAATGATGATATTGCTTTACACTATAAATTTTTTCTCAGGGTATCTTTCATGTTTTATAATTAGAAATAGAGGATATCCTACAATATATAAAAAAGAAAGCAAACGATATAATATAGTATAATATAAATAAGACAGAGTTCGGTATTATCGGTGATTTGAGATGCTTGCGGTTTTTATAAAGCGGTCAATTATAGTGGTTTAATGGAAACATTATACGAAGATAGGTACTGTAGACTTTAAACGCGTCCCTCTGGAAAGCTATCTGTAAATCGTCTGAAATAAACAAACGATTATTGCACGAGAGTCGTTCGTCACAAATTTCAAAGGTGTAAATTATTGTGTCTAATTCGTAAGAGTTCCTTTGCTACGAGAATTTGATAATAATGCGAGTAAAAATCATATCAGAGGCAAAAATCATGTACGAGTTTTAGTTAGTAATATTTGTATATTTCCTGAAACGAGGTGCGGTAAATATACATCGAACGAAACATGTTTTTCTTACACCATTGATTTTTCGTGTGTCACGTCGAGAATCAAGCCAATTTAAAACAACGTGATTATGCAATTGGCAATCACAAGTACAAAATTCTAAATAATAACAAATATTCAAACACATTATAAGACGTAATAATAGCATATAAAAATACAAAAGAAATATATAAAACAAGTGTTTGGTGAATTTGTGCACGATTTTAAATTGACTTTGACAAGTACAATAAAAATAAGATGATGTACGACCATTTATGAAATATCTGATTATTGATATTATTATTACATTATTGTATTATCTTATTGATATTTAAAAATAAACAATGCACATTGAAATTGAAAGCAAATTCACAGCAAATGCCTGGTGTTTTCAAGTATCTAATTTTTTCCAAATCTATTTTAACTGCTTTTTAATATCCAAAAGTTTTTCCAGTATTACAAATAAAGGAATGTTTCTTTCAATTTCGAATTGTTTTCAGAAATAACAAGAGCGATGTCTTGCGATACTTACAATATGAGCAATTCTATTTTCGCGTATTTCTGTACATAATAATAAAAATTTTTCGATGAAACTTTGGGAAATTAATTTACGTTTTACCGAACACATATATTTTTTAAATTATTCAAACTACAAATGCGTTATGTACCTCCGCTTACATATTTTTATGTTTCATACCATTTCCCAAAGTTTCAGCAACCAATACAAACATGCGGAATTTGAATTGCTCATATTTCAAGTATCACATGCTCTTAATGTTATTTTTCGGTATTATTTGGAGAATGAAACTCAATTTGCAATTTAAAAAAAGAGACATAAAAGTCTCCTCCCAATTTTTTTGTTGTAAAAATAAATGAAAGTCAATTAAAAAGTTATTTTGAACCTTCAAGGAATTTTACTAAAAGTTAAAAATGTAGTCCTAAAAAATTGTAACAAGATAAAGTTAAAATTGAATCTGAATCTCTATAATAGTTCAAGGGCAATACAATTCTAGTTTGGAAATAATTTTGAAGGTAAAAACTGACTTGAATTTTTTCAAAAGTTATTGAATAAATGTTTCATAAATTATTTTTGAAATCGAAATTAAACATGTCGTGTTTTACTTTTTAACCGAGGAACGAAGACGAGTTACAATTTTTTTGCTTTATGTATTTCTGCAAAAGAAATAAAATTGGAAGAGATTTTTATTTTATTTTTATTACCAGAAAATGGTTCCTTATGGAACATTTCATAATTTTAGTTTTGTTTTTGATACTACAGTAGTGTAAGAGAAATAATTTTTTGTGTTTTAAATTGAAAGCAATAAAGAAAGAAGCCTTCCCTTAGCATTTAACAGAAAAAATCTATCAAAAAAAGTTTCTTTCAGTTACTACAAAAAAAATAAAAGAGACTTTTCTTTAGCTTCCAAAACGAATGGGAAATAGGAAGAGATTTATTTCGTTTTCTAAGAGACTGCATTTAAATTACATAACAGATTAGTGACCCTTTCCACGACATTACTTTTGTAAATTTTCGTCAGCCTGACCTTAGATATATGTATATTAACCTTCATTGAAACGTTGTTGAAAACCTTAAATATAATAAGTACTGCGTGATTTTTTTCAGATTTCAGAAAATTACGTACAGAAAATACCCCCCCCCCCCAACAGATCATAACAGAATGTGTCGAGCCCCCCACATCCTCAATCTGTTAAGTAATTTAATTACAACCACTAAGAAAATAAAGGAAACAAGCAATTTCGCCGTTGTCAATCAATTATGGACCAAGTTTTCGTTGCGCGGGGTTCTTAGCCTGTTATAGATTTGGTTACGAGTGATACAAAAATCCATGCACGACCGACAGGTAGTACCGGACCACTAACGGGGTGACCTATTTAAAATTAGCATTGAATTTGAAAGGTGATAGAGCTGTTCAGAATATAGATAAAAATATTGTTTAAACCCCGTTGGAAAGCTTATTAAATTCTGCGTTAAGTGAGCCTTAGTGTGGGTATTGAAGTATCACATTCCTTAAAAAACGGAATTTTATTTTTTTTTCTCATGTGATAATTCAATATCCACAAGGCCAAATTACTGCAACTAAGGCTCATTTAACGCAGAATTTCATCAGATTTCCAATGGGTTTTAGCAATATTTTTATCTATATTCTGGACCGCTCTGTCACCTTTCAAAGTCAAGGCTAATTTTTAATAGGCCACCTGGTTAGTGGTTCGATACTATCCGTCGGTAGTGTATATATTTTCAAAAACAGATTACCAAAAGTATACATATACATTCACCTATGTAATAAACGATATAAGTTTAAAAAGCTATTTTTTACACTTCCTTCAGTATAAAAAATAACAATGAATAATTTTCTTATTCCGTGAGAAACAAAATTTCATGCTTAACATTAAAGAAAGTCAGAAAATATCTAAATAACTTGAAAACTCCAGACATTTCCAGAGTAGAGTAATAAATAAAACTTTTATTTTCACTTGGCAGACGTACATCATCTCTGATATAAAAAGTTATAATCGATTATGCACTTACAGAAGTATTATGTCATTGCCCCTCTGTTCAGTTGTCGGAATTTGGCTGGGAGTAAGGATAGTTTTGATATCCGGTTGGAAAAGACGGATTTTGTTGTCCTGCTTGGGGTTGTGCTGCGGAATTGGCACCACCTCCATAATAACCAGGAGCGCCGCCAGCATTCATGCCCGGATAATTTCCATAAGCCTGTGGGAAGGCATTCGGCGTCGCACTTTGTGGCCCAGCTGGTTGTCCCTGCATGGCTGGTTGCATTTGTGGCTGAGCCATTTGATTACCCTGCACTGCCACCTGTAAACATATTAAAACCAAATTAAAAAAATTCCTATGGTTTCAATTGAAATTAAAATGACCGAAATTGATGGTAGAAAGAATAACCACAACTTTGATTGCACATTTAATCCACTTTGCAATTTTATTTCAATATAAAATACGTGGAATTATAAAATGTGACATTGCTCTGATAAAAAAATAAAATTTCAATCTGAGGGGTTTACAACTCGATTGATGGAGTGTACACTGACTTCAATTGATTCCAGTGACTTTATGTGAGTTCAAGTGACTGCACGCCAGTAACTTCAGCGAAGGTGTACACCCGACTTCACGAGTTGTTGCCCCTCGTTCCAATCCAATTTTCTACCAAAAGACGAGTTTTCAACCAAATAGTTGAATGTTCAGTTAAAAAAGATCAATTTTCAACCGAAAATGGAATAGTTAAATGTTCAGATAAAAAACAGAGAAAAATAAGAATTCATTAAAAAAAGCAAAAAAAAAGTTTATGGACAACCCCCAATTTGTCAAGTTAATTTGGCCTCTGAGGCAATCTTAAAATTATATCAATGTTCTCAAATGAAAAGAAATGTCTAGAGAATTTAATTTGAAGTACGCTCATGCTAATATCAAATAATTTCAACTAACTATTCATTGTTCGATCGACAATTATATAAAATTTCATTTAGATTTCGTATTTAAAAATAAGAGGTTCACCGAAACGTTACAAGAGGAAGGGATGAGTCAAAAATCAGTGAAAATAGTGTCACGTAATATGTGGATGCTCCAAAATGTGATTTGAGCTTTAGGAAAAATTATAACATTTTGTAACAGAAGACTAAAAATTATTATTTGACAAGGAATTTTAAAAGAAAGTGCATATGGAAGGCAGGAAACACTGCTGAGTTGTACGATTTTTTTTATATGCAGTTGTTTAACCGATTTAAAATACAAATGGTTTGACATAATAAAATTTAAATTGAAAATTCCTGAACATTAAGGCCATGTGAGCGTAACCTCAAAAAAATGTTGTCACGTTTTTTTCAAAACCATCTTACGTTCACACGAAACGCGATATCCAGTTGAAAATTTGGGAAACTGAATATGAAGCACTAGGAAACGCGGGTCTGGTCCTAAATCTTTGTAATTATAAAAAAAAATGTATCCGTAAAAAAGTTTTCCGTAACAATTTTTTTTTCCCTTTTCTTATAATTATACAAATTTAGGACCTTAAATCCCTTTTAAATTGAGAAACTTCCGTATTAAGTGTCCCTGAAATAGAGAATTGGCATGTGTCACAGAAATAATTATTGCACCTTGTAGAGGACGTTAAAGTGAGTATTTTTAAAAGAAATAAATCAAATAGTATAGTAGTATACCATTAAGCCATTTCCCTTTCAGGGTAGGCGTGACACTACCCGATTCGGGTAGTGTTTCTAGGTGGATAGTTTCTTGTAGTAAATAACTACTACAAGTGTGGGCTCAATAATAGGTTTAAATATTTTTATATATACTGTGTTAACGTGGAAGAAACTTGCATGAATGAGAGCTTTTTATTATTGATATGACGTCTGTTATATGGGCAGTCCTTGCCGGTGATTGGTCATTCAGTTTTTTTTTGAAAATATTGCGCGTTATATTCAATTTTTTTCATATAGATATTTAGTGTCAACAATGGTTGACATTTAAAATGAAAAACATTCGAGGTGCATGAAGAAAGAAGGTTATTCTCCTGAGCGGATTCCAAAAATATACAACCACTTGAAATCTTGAATAATTTACCATGTCTTTCAGAACCTTGAGTGGACATGTCCATTCATAACATAATAAAATAAAAAATTAGAGCTATATTAACATGAAATATTATGACTGAAAGTCACAAAATTGAAAAATATAATATATTATCTGTGCATGCTTCACTTTTTTGCGCGCTCCATATAAATGAGGACGTCATCATAATGGCCACTCATTCAAATGTAGTATTCCAAATTGACATTGTCAACCAATTTTAAATAAGCTATAAGTAATTAAAATAAACAAATAAGCGCTTTTATTGGCAGTTTTTTAACGAATATAATTTGGATTTTTCAATAATTTAAATATTTCCTTGTAAAGATTTTGAAGGAAAAGTTACAATTTTATATTGTGGAATTGTACAATTTAAAATTGCAAATCCTTACAAAGATAAAAACAAAATAATTCAGAGACAATTGCAATTTGAACACGTTAGGGATAAAAAAGTTTTTGAATAAAGAGGGTCACTGAATTTGTCAATTGTTAAGGCATTTGAAATTTTACGCTTTTATACATCCCCATATTTTATATGCTCCAAATTTTATTGCATTAAAATTAAAATTATTCAAATTTGAGGACCCTAACTTCAAATTTAAAATTTTCACAGCCATGCATTTTAAATGTCACCATACACGAGGCTTCGAATTTTTAAATTAATTAATATTTATAATAATAATGATTGTCAGATTGGCTCCATCACGTCAGGTTTTTCAGAAAATTAACCTTTTGGCCATAAACAACATAAGATGCGAACCTGACGTTCTAGAAACTTCTAGCGGAGCTCAGATTAAAGTTTGAACCTTTTACTTTGAAGTGATTATATTGAAAAATTATTTCTATCGCCTATTGATATGGCTTTGATTTTGAATTTAAAAAAATGCTCCAAAATTGTATAATTTTCAATGCTTATCATTTTAATTTACTCAATGTTGAAGGTTCTATTTTTTAATTCAATTTGAATGGAACAAAAACTTGAAATTGGTGAATATATAAAAAAAACTTCACATAAATTATAAAAAAAGTATTTAAAAACTTGGCTTCAGCAAAAACAGTAGCAAAAGAATGGCCTTTCGTAAAAAAGTAGTAAAAAATGGTGCCACGTTCTTCTTTTGCTTGTCACAGTCATTAACTGCTTGATCGAACACCCTTAAATTGTTCAACATAATATTTTCTTTTACCTTTCCAGTCTTCATTTGCGCTTCAATAGCCTCAGCCTCCTTGACTTTGCCGATGCTTCTGTAATATTCTGCCCATTGGGCACTGTAGTCAGCCTGAGCTCCATTTTGTGCCGCACCTGTTTGTTGTTGTGGTTGGGGTTGTTGGGCAGGTCCAGCAGCTCCGCCTGGTGCTGGGGCTGGTTGAGCTGGCGCCGCTGCAAAAGAAACAAAAAAATTAAATATTTTTGCGACAGAGTACGAAAAGGTAAAAAGTGAAACTTTAGAAAATATATAATTAGAAAATTTCTTTTTGTGTTGGCACCTAACCCCGCTATGTTCACGTGGCGTTACGGGCTAGCACAAAACGAGATAGGAGAGTTCAGACTGCTAACCCCAGATTGGGGAGTATAGCATGGAGGTACCGATTTTACCTTGTTGAGGATTAAGCTCTGGTTTTCCTTGCTTGGCCTGCTGCTCGATCATCTCTGCTTCCCGGTGCATTCCAAGGGACCGATAATATTCTGCCCATTGTGCACTATAATCCGGCTGCCCAGTTTGAGGATTCAGCTGAACTGGGGCCTGATTCGGATTTCCTCCTAGAAAAGATATTGCGATGTTAAGATATCATGTTACAAAATTCACTGGTATCAATATTTTTTTATTATTATACCATTAAGTCAATTTGTTTCGGGGTAAGTGTAAACTCGTTCAGTTCAAGCCTCGTTACTTACGCTAATAGGGATAATAATTTATGTGTAAAGGGTGAGGAAAGGATGCATAGGAGAAGAGAGAGGGTTGAGATCAATCTTTGAGTCGCATGATGGTTATTCAAACCACATATTTGACACACAACACCGCTTCGACCCGGGCAGCTGACCAATCTCTCTAGCAACCACTCGGGGTAGATAGTTTCAGAAAATCATCGTGCACCACAGTTCACACATAAACACAGACCGACTAATAAACCAATAGGATACACTTTAACCAATCATATCCACTAAGCAAAACTTCCACCTGGACTCATGAATTTTCAAAAACCTTTCGTTTCAGACATCCAACATACCACTGAAACTCTTCGTAGCGAATTTACTGTTCATATAAACAATTTTTCGTTTTAAACGCCCTTTATCCATTTTCTCGGTAAACTATCTCAACAATTTTGTTCACCCTTATCAATCAGCGTTTTCTCTGTAACACATCCTTTGAGAACACTCTCATTAGTAACATTGTCCATTAACGTTGTATCATACAACACAGTAGGTGCAAGCACAGAATTATATATTGTAATATTGGCTTTATTCGTTCCAATTTTTATTTCAAGTAATGGCCCCTATATATAATATAGGTTTACATATAATCTTTGTAACCTCGATCACACGCCTGAATATTTAACTTCCAAGATGCTTAGATACACGAAATCTTCAACCTGCCTGGTCCTCTCTTCGTCTAAGGTGGCGTTGCATACTGTTTTCTCGTTCGCTCTTTCAAAAATAATAAATAATCTTTGTTTTATTTACGTTAATCTTTACACCCAAACTATTCGCCCCAGAATTCAGTCTGCTCAACGTTCTCTGCAGGACACCCAGTTATTCGCCCGTATAAGATGGAGTTTCACATCGGCGGCTGAAAAGCGCGCCTTGACTCGCGCAATCAGTGATTCATGATGGGTTTCTAACGGAGCGGCTGGAGGCAAGCGACCAAGTCAATTTTCAATGTGTTTTTTGTTGCCATGCGTGGGATATTTTGTAATTTTGGGAAAATATTGTAAAGCCCGCGATAAATGAATATGAATGTTTATAATTTATGGATTAAATAACATTTAAATTAATATTGAAGTTCATTTTTAAATCTTAAAAAATATTAGGTTTTTAAAATTAGGTTGGACATACGGTAGTCATACGTTGGATATTTTTTTATTTAGGGAAAATATTGTGAAGTCTGCGCTAAATAAATGAGTTTTTATCATTTATAGATTAAATAATAACATTTTAAATAAACATTGAAGTTAATTTTTAAATCTTAAAAAATATTAGGTTTTTAAAATTAGGTTGGACATAAGTTAACCATACACTGAATATTTTGTAATTTAGGGAAAAGACTGTGAAGCCTGCGATAAATAAACATGAATTTTTATAATTTATAGATTAAATAACATTTTAAATTAATCTTTAAGTACCAAAAATGTGTAAATAACAATAACATGTAAATCCTTATAAAATTTGCTTTTCGCATCTAAGACCTTATTCTTCACTGGTCCACGAGCAACACCTTCTTCCTAGAGCCATTCTTAAACATTTGTCCGTACATATTATGAACAACCAAGTGGATATAAGCCTAACGCCTTGTCTAACAGTATCAAACCCATTACGTAGTTGTCCGTTTATCCTTACACTCGCTGTTCTATCTTCATATATTGCTTTTAGAAGCCAATTATTGACTCCGTACTCTTTCAGAACTTCCTAAAGTTTAACTCTATCCACCTTGTCGAATATTCTTTCCAAATCAACAAATACAGGGGAAAACTTTCTTGGCTACTCTGATTTTTTTTTCTATAATCTGTCTCAAACCAAATATCTGATCCGTATAAGACCTTCCTGGCATAAAACCACACTGGATTTCCCAGTCCTTTTCTTCTGTTATTTCCATAAATTCACTAATAAAGCATTTTACCAAATATTTTGCCTGCGACACTTAGTAAGCTGATAGCTCGATAATTAGTGCAATCACCTTTATCACTCTTTCCCTTATAAAGTGGCTCGATAATAGCCTTTCTCCAATCACTTGAAATTTCTTCTTTCTCAGCATACATATTCATCAAGTCGCTCAGCCGCACAATAGTATATTTCGATGCAAGAGGCCAAACGATCAGTGAGCTTACTAATTACAATGCAAAACTTGAGATTGCCTACTGTTTACAGACATCGAACATCATTTCTCTGACGCAACACAATGTTAACATAGCACCTGTTTACGACGCTACATTGCATTAATGACAAAACCGGCGAGCAAAACGTTTTTTTAACGAATGAGAGCGTTTCGCTCACCAATGAAAGGGATTTTGCTCATCGCATTCGAGTACAGTGCGGAATCGGCTATTTTCGATGTCTGGAAATGGTGGGGAAACGAGGATTTTGCATATATGTGTAAAAAATGAATATTCGTCACCGCTCTTAAGCATTTCTGCCGTAGTATCGCCCACAACAGCATCCTATCATTCTTCAAATACTTAATTACAAAAATTATTACCTTGCTCGTTAGGTTGAGGCTGATTAGGCCAAGCTTGATAGCCTGGTTGTGCGTTCCAGTTTGGATTGTATCCAATTGCACCTTGACCGCCTTGGTAGGGTGCGCCTTGTCCACCAGGACCCTGAAATTATTCTTTGATTAACCGTGAGAAAAAGAATAACATTTGAATTTGTATTAACCATTCAAATTATTTGAATTCTACAAAGTGTACCAACTTTACAAGTTCAAATATTTATTCTTTTAAATATTAACACCAATGTCTTCAAATTAATCTTTAAACGTTATTAAAAAACTTACCATTCCCAACTTCTCACTGAATATTCTCTTAGCATGTTCCACTTGTTCCGGGTTTCCGCGAATAATGAAAATCTTCTCATTTTCGTTATTCTGGTTCCTTCGGTCCAACTCGCAGTGTGCACCCGTCTGCATATTGATCTGTTTGATCGTCTCGCCTCCTTTTCCAATGATGATTCCACATTTGGTGGAAGGTACGGTAAAGGTTGTTTCAACCTTATTGTCCATAGGCCCACCTTGGCCCTGGCGTCTGTCCCAACCGCCTCCACCACCGCCGCCACCACCACCACCATACTCATTTGGTCGCCCGCCGCCACCGAATCCATTTCCTCGAGGACCATTTCTGCCACCTCCCATACTGTTCCTACTATCATCTCGCCTCTGTGTACAACAAAAAACAAACAAAATTTCGCATTATTATAAGAATGAATACTAGGCTAAAGTGAAAAATAAAGAATATTGTGTAGGATTTCAAGGGGTTGGAACAAAAAATTTGGTTAATAATTTACACTAGTTTCAGAACCTAAGAATAATAAGTAGAATTCTGCAAAAATTATAAAAGTTGATAAAGAAAATGAACAAAAATGTTTCCTGGTGTGAAATAAGCAATGATTAATTAAGAAATTATTTGGAAGAAGCAAATAACATTGTTTCTAAAAAAGTGACCAAAAGTAGAAGAAACTACTGCTTAGTACGAAATAATATTTCTGACATAATTTAAACTTGACATGTTCGGAATTTTAATGTACGAGAATTTTCCACTAGTCAATTTGGACGTTTTTGCCAAGAGTCAATGAAGTATAATATAGCACTGACCCGTTTAGAAGAACAAGGCCAACGTCGAGCCAATGCATACAAACAAATACTTTGAGCCTGAAAGTAATGGAATTGAAGCTTACCAGTCAAGATAAAAATAAAGAAAAAACGAAAAAAGTAATAACAAATACAAATTTTTTGTGAAAAAATATTAGTAGGTCAGTTAATTCCGAATTTCTACTTCCACTTTTTATTTTTAGTTCATCTATTGTTGATCGTGAATTGCCGAAATATTTCAAGATGATAATGCTCAGAAGAGTGCGTAATACAAATCTGATATAACAAAATAGAATGTTTCAAGTTTGGATTATTGAAGAGAAATAAAAGTTGATTAAAACCAAATGCTCCCGAGCAGGATGATTCCGAAATATTTCAACATTACGATTGTGAGAAACAATCGTGTTCCAGGGTGAGCGTTAACTTACACGACTGTTCTCATAAAGAAACGTAGGTTTACCATTACACTATCAATTAGTTCCTGAATCCGCTGACGAGCCTGTTCCACTGCTTGAGGTTTTCCCGACAGGAGACATTTCCTATCCCCAGGACCGTCTTCCCTTCCTTGCTGAAATTGAACTCTGGCCCCAGTTTCGGCTTGAATCTTCTTTATCATATCGCCTCCTTTTCCGATTACTACTCCGACTGCAGCTCGTGGCACAAGTACCTAATTTAAAATACAAGATAAATCATTAAAAGTTAAGATTTTTAAGGTTTAAGATGATAAAGACTTTTTTTATTATTAAAAGTGATTTTTTAGATGCACGATGATTTAGAAATGTGGTTACCTCAACACCTTCACCATTAGGTGGTCCTCCGTGATTGAAACCACCACCACCGCCTCCACCGCCACTGCCATTGTCGCTGTTAAAACTTCCAGGACCTCCTCCTCCTCCGCTTCCTCTGTCACCACCACCCCTCGGTCCTCTATGGAACATCTGCATTTCCTTTTCTGCTATCAGTTCATAGACCAAGTTCTTGGCGTATTCCACTTTTTGAGGATCGCCCGTAATTCTGCAATACATTAGGTAAACAATTATTTTAAGAAAATTAGAGCCAAAACTAAGGTTGGCTTTTTAGTATGTAAGAGAAATAGAGCAGAATGTAAAAAAATCTACTGTGTACATATTAAGCTAACATTCAGAATAGGGTTGACGTTCAAGGCTCAGAAATAAATGCCCAGTAATTTCCTGGGTCTTTGCCGGTTTTAAACCTTTTCCTGGCTATTTGAACTTTTAAATTAAAGCCTAATTCTAACAAACTACAATTATAAATTTAAAGCGTTCAAACCTGAAAATTAATACGTCGAAATTTCAAACTTAAACGTTCAACTGGAATCTAATAACTACGATGTTCAGAACCAATGATTTATACTGTTTTTCACCAAGGCAAAGGCCCAAAGGACGTGCCAAAATGTCGGGTTGTTAATACGAAATCTTTATAATAAACTGAATAGGGTCGTTGCAAACAAAAATTATTTGTTTTTTAATTCTAACTAAGCACATATAAACAGATAATCATTTTGGCTAAAAAGAAACGAATCTTTGTGAGTCTTTATTTTTTATTTAATTCTAAAATCTGTAAATTTTTAAATATCTAAATACAGTCGCTGCTTGGTAGAAGCGACGCACCAAGAAATGTATCAACTGTTTCGACTTTTTTAATTTGAGTTTCGGAATTTAGCCAATAAGGCCATTAAAATCCACCTTTGCTTTTCTTCTTTGATTAGTAGAAGCGATTCAACAACTCAAGGTCATTGTAATATTCAAAATATCACTAATTTATTTTTCATTTTTCTCCGAAATAAAGTATTTAAACCACATTTTCTTTCACCAATGTAAAAAGTAGGCAATTTATTATTGAAAAATACAATTTTTGTAAATCATGCAACGACCCTAATAGTTTTGCATCACAAATCTCCAAGAAACAAGATTCTACTGCCTCTTATTGATCAGAAGCATAGCTCTTACTGTAATATCAACAAACCAGACAGCTCGAAAACCTTAATAATAACAAGGAACCAAATGTAAACAAACCTTAACGGCTTTTCTTGTTCCTGAGAAGGACCTTCCTGAATTACGACCATTTTTGCACCAGACTTCTCCTGCAGATGCTTTATTGTCTCTCCCCCCTTGCCAATGATGAGACCAACCTTGGGTCCCGGGATCATGATTTCAACGAATCCAGGATGGCCCATCATTGGGGCCGGTGATGAGTTCGGAGGACCTCCTCCACCTCCATTTCCACCCCCGATTCCAGGGCCACCGCCACCTCCACCTCCAATACTCAAATTCATTTCTCCAGGTCCACCTTCGGTTCTGCTTCGTTGATTAACGATCGATAGTACAAGATCCTTTGCTCGACTGAAACAAACATACACAAGACTCGCCATAGAATAAAGAGATATATGATTTTGGGACAGACAAGTCGATAAACAAATGTTTTCGAATCGATTGTAACACATAATAAAAATACATGGCTATAGTGCTTCAAAGTGCAACTGACAACTGATACACCACTTTTGTTTGACAATAATAATCGTATAACATGATAAACTTAAAAGAGTCCTATTTAAAAATCATTGATACGAATAAACACACGTTTTCAAGTAGACAACACATTAATTGTCTTCCTGTTGCGAACAACAAATCCCCATGCATATCCTATCCTCCTTTCTTTCTTCTCTCTCCACACCCTAGTGAAAGTAAAAAACTATTAGTAAATGCGAAACCATCACAAATTGATAAAATGTCAAAATTTTAAACAGACCGATATCCCCAGTTCAATTAATAACAAAAAAATTGATTTTAAGTCCTGTACTCACATCCAGGACGGGAAGAATAATATTCTTCAAAGCAATTGCGATCTCGACGAACCGTCGAAATCGAACTCTCACGATGGCAATCTTTGTACCATGCTATGGTCGTTTCATCAAATTCGAAAAAAAAAACGAAACCATTTAAATAACATTTTGATTAAAACATCCCGATTATAACACAGATAGTAAACAAATATAAACAGATCGATAAATTCAAATTTTTCGAGTTAAAGTAAAATTCAGGTTACATATTCAAACATAATATTTGACACTTGAAAAAAAAACATGAGAAATGATTATTCAGAAATATGAATGAGATTTTATTATAATGCTAAGGAGGATAGCAGATTTGCTTGGCTCATTTATCCGTGCTTAGAAAAATTATGTTACCACCTGTCGTCATGCTAAAAACGTAAAATTCCTACGTGTGGTCTCTAATGAAAATAGTATCTCGTTTTCACGTGAAACTACGAAAATAATGGATGTGACATATGAAAATGAAGAGACGGTAAGATGTCAACAATTTTCACAAGTAGATTGTATTCGACAGGACAAAGAACTATAGGGGTTAAGTAAATAAGAAAAAAATAAGTTACTTGACAGCCTCTCGCGAGCCGGTAAGCGTGCAAATTCGCTCTGACAGCCCACCGCTTTCTGGCGCCATTTGTATTTTACAGCCCGTTTCACTTTGCAACCTTGTTATTTGTTCTCCGCCTCTTCCGATTACTGTAAACACAAGAAATATAATTAATTTTTTGATTATCGGGGTTTGGCTAATTCTAGATAAGCTTGGATTTTAGGACTGGGAAGGGTGAATTAATCTTGGAAGGTGAGAGCAAAAGCAAATTAGTAGAAAGGTAAATATTTGGTAATGAAAGTGTAGATTGGAGAGACAACAGTGAAATTTTAACCCATTTAAAAATTAATAGCAAATGGTTGTCAATTTTTTTTAGCATTAAATTACGTCCGAAATTATACCCCTTGGTGCAAAACAATGTAACACGTTTTACCTTCACACCAAGTCAAGATATGTCAAAATTCGTACAAAAAATGGTTTGAAATCTTCCATAAATTTTTTTTAAAACTTTGAATAATTATTTAAACAAATAAAGTTTTTATGTGAAGAAAGATTTTTGTAGGACAAGGGAATTTTGAAGTAAATATCCAAAAATTAATTGGATAATTTTGTTCAAACTCAAACATTCACTGATTATTCTCTATTTTATGTCTATTTTAATAATATTGCTATTATTAATATTTTTATAGATTGAAAATTCATTGGTGTCACCTCTCAATTTCAAACCTCTTAATTTCATGTGAAGATAAGGTTTTTCATTAGTTTTTATTTTAGGTTGTAATATTCAGGAACCCCTAGAAATTTCTTGTTAGAATGTTTCTTCCAATTAAGTCTTCCAATTAAGTGTCTCGCGCTGTCAATACAGTCGTTCGGATATACCTCGCGTCTTGCGCTCGATTTTCGCATACACAACATGACAATTACGCTTCAGAATCTAGACATTAACTGAATTTAGATTAAGTTGTAGAAACACAAGCACTTGATACTGAGTTTCTGTATACAGCTGAAAAACTCGAAAACAAAACGCGATACAATGGGGTTGTTGCATGAATTCTAGATAATATATTTTTGAAATATGTACTGAATAAAATTCTAAAAATTTGAGTAGATTTAAAAAAAGTTGTGAACAGTTCATTTATGGAAAAAAATATTTAAAAAAACGTGTCGAAAGCCTTTTCCAAACAAATCGGTGACCTTGAAACGTCGCATCTTGCAAAACGCTGAACTAATCAGAATAATGGTAGGCAGTTGCTCCATTGATTAACGAAGTATCTATAGCCGACAGCTGGCGAAAAAATTGGCGACTTTTCACATGTCGACTTCTGGCACATTCACACTTTAGAAATCCCGGTTTTAGTGAAATGTTATGCCTTGTGAACACCTTTTAGGCCCTTCTTCATACAGACTGAAGTTTACTTTCGACGCTGACCCAATCAGCAATGCCTCATTTTCCCGTAAAAAAATAAAAAATATATACAATTAAGCATTAAAACTAATATTCAAACTTATTTTTAAGAACTTTCCTCAAGTAATTATATTAAACTTTTAGTGCTCTTTTGATTTAACCAGGAACAAAATATATTTGAAAATTTGCAACAAACCCATTAAATAAAAAAATTTCAAAGAAACCTAATCAATACCTCTATCATGAATAATAAGAATGTGAAAACTCAAGTTTTACGACTAAACTATACGTCCTATAAAGAAATGGAAAATGCAATTCTTCCATGCAAATGGTGAAAGACGTATCTGAAGTTCGAATAAGTCACTTTTTCGGATCTGAAATAAGATTAATAAAGGCACTTCTTTCTGGTTAGGTTTATAAACATGCGTTTTGCAATGCGATATACGCAATAAATGTTACAAACCTAACCAGAAACCTTTGCCATTATGCATTTGATTTTAGATACGAAAAAGTGACAGGTTTGAATTTTTCATGATTTTGAGTGGAATTTTCAATTTTTTAAATAAAACCTAATAGCCCTATTCTTTTTAAAAGTTAAAAGCGATTTTCTAGGTATTTTTTAGGCAAGAAATGTTTCTAGTCACTTTATCGTATCTCGCGAGATTTAGCTGTACAGTTTAATTTTTAATTGCCCTGGCTAAAACCATCAATATTGATGGTAAAAGTCTGGATTACGAAATTGACTTGTATTTTTGCACAAGAAAAAAGTGTACTAAAGGAACCTCTCGTTAAAAAATTCCTTCGAAAGTTCGTTCCGTCAGACTACACAAGATAGAGATTTTCATAAAAATCGACTTTTCTGACTCTGGGGGTCTCCACACGCCGAGAATCGATGAAAACTGCACAGGTTTCAATTCACATAAACCTAATACGTTCTATCATAAATTTCACTTCAGTGTCATATCTTTCAAGAATATAAATATCTTATAAATTTTGCAAAACAATAAAAATCGTAAAGATTAACTTCTTTGAAAAAGGTTTGAGAACCTACAATTAAATTTCCCAAAAATGATCGCAGGGACTGCAATACATTTTTTAATTAACGCTTTTAGTTTGAAAACAAAACTTCATTGAAAACATGTTGTTTTGGGACAATGAAAAGAAATTGGAATGGAATTTATTTTGTTTTTTATCACGAAAACAATTAAATATGAAATTCATGCTCTTCTGTAACTTTAAAAAAATGGAAGATGTCTTAAATTAGATTTTTAAACCGAAACGAAATTGAAAAAAATCATTTAATTTATTTTAACGACTCACAAACTTCAATTGCGTTTTTAAAAACTTGTTTATAAATAAAAACCTTTTATAAACCTTTTTATATCGAAAATTCCATTACTTGCTTTGTTTTTTGTTAAACTGATCTTTTTACTATTTAAATTTTCACGTCAAACCTTATATTTTTTCCAATTCGCATGCCTGAAAATTTTGATACTATTTAATTGACACTTCATTTTTTTTACAATTTCTGTTTTCCCGTGGAAAAACAATCTCCGATATGTTTATAGCTATTTTTGGTTGAAACTCCATGGCTTCCTGACTTCAGAATGCTGATGATTTTTAGTCTCATATACTACAATACAATAATGAAAATTTCATATCATTTATCTTTTAGTTACTTAGATTTTTCGAGTATAAATTAAAAACTAAAACTTTACAAATAAAATTTAAAAAATTTTATTTACGATAACTTGTAAGCAGTTTTTAACTGCTAAAGGGTCGTTGACTAAAAGTTGTGAAATTTATAATATTTCCTGTTTTTTTTTTAATTGAACTTCAAAAAACCAAATGAAGTATATTTTTTTTCATTTTTTTAGGCCGAAAATAGAACGAAAATACCAATTTCAAAAATCACATTTGTAGTGAAGATAAACTTTAGAACGAACATTATGTTTATCTGCGTGTTCTGTCAATACACGCGGATATGTATAAATCTGAAACGGTTTTATTTTCTAGAAACGCATTGAAAGACTTTGAAAACCCTTTAAAAAGTGTAATAATGTACTAAGCTATTAAAACTGGAGCTGAAACTTGAACATATAGAGGAACTAATTACCAATAAAAAAGTTACCACACAGTCCCCGAGTTTCACATCAAATTATTGACATTATTTTAAAAATATTTAGAGCGGATGTAAGCAGCGTAAAGAATACTGACCAGTTTTTTCGTGTTCTATTTGGCAGTGTATCCACATTTTCAAGTTTCTTCTTATTTTATTAGGAATCATTTCAAAGGTGTCACCGAATTCGGTAACACGAAAATCATATTGCACATTTTATAAAATGTTGTTAACTTACAAACAATTAACATTCTTGTGTTTATGTGAAAATTCACAAAAGAATAAAATTAGTGATTTTTGTATAGATTTTTAAAATTGATTTTTTTTCGAGCTCTATCCTAAAATATGAGTGTGACTGTGTGGAAACGAAACTTCGGGGACATACTTTTACGTATAATAAAGCACCTTTAGAACAAAAATATTCATCTCTATTCATCATTTTTAGATTCATCAACTGAATTCGGGGACATGTCACCGAATGGAAATTTCAGCTATGTATACTTTAACGCAGTGTCTATTCGTCCAGCTTTTCTGACAAATAGTCCTGGCGAGATGCACAGATCCCTCTTACCCTTTTGAGCTGCACTAATCATTTTTCAAGATTTTTGCTATTTGTACTCAAAAGCTGGACAACTGGCCACGGCCATATTTTGATTTCCCATTTCTAAATAAAAGCAACTACAATTTTAAAACTATGTTAAAAAGTACTTCAAGGTAAGTACTTTATCCTATTTTTATTTTTAAAAATCTATTATATCATGGAAATGGGTAAAACGTCAGGGACTTAAATTTCACAATTTTTTGGCAACAACCCCTAAAATGTTTTCATTTTCCAAAAAAACTTTCTGAGAATTTGAAAACTATTTAATATCAAGAAATAATATATTCTATAAATCTATGGTTGCCAATATGTTTTCATTAGAAGACAAATTTCTTGAGTTTATAATATTTTACACATATGACTCATTAAGAAAATTGAATAAAATAGATTATTGTTTTATTTCCAGTCCTTGATTGAGACATTAATTATGTCCGGTGAAGTCAACACAAATTAAAAACTCTAAATTCGCATCAGAAACATTAACATTAAAAAATTTATTTTAAACACAGTCCTCAAAATCTGGAATATCGTAGATTACATAATCTTAGTACTTTGAAGCTCTAAATTTGAAACATTTATTAGTTATTATCATAAAAGCGAATTTTTTGCTTTCTTTTCCACCTCGAAATTATATTATAGAATTTAAAAAGTTTAGAATTAGTATTTCCAATTTAAGAATTAAAAACACTTGCATGCGACTGAACATATTTTTTTTTCAAAGTTACTTACTTTATCTTCAAATTTTTCAATTTGTTTTGGAATTAAGACTTTCAAAACTGAAAAATGAAGCCGTTTGTCAAAAAGGGGGATTCTGGTGTAGTGTTTTGGTCACAATAAAAATTAATTGCGTCCAGAGAGCCTATTATATAATGTCCTCTACTTAATTTCATAATAAAAAAGTTGTTTGCAAAAGAGGTTTTCTTTTTATTACTGTTCTTTGGCAACTTACAAACAATTTTAGACCAAATTTAAAATAAGCAATATGGCTCTTAAAAAAAATTGAATTTTCCGTAAAATTTTTAAGTCGAAAATCAGTACTTGAAAATTTAAATAATATTCGGAAATAGAATCAACCAGAAAACTAGCTTTTATTTATTTCCAGATAAGACATGAACATTCTGCATTGTGTAAAACTGGTATAAGCAGAAACATTAGTTAGATCGATCCCCTTTCCTACATAAGGAAATATTTTTGTCAATTTTTAATACAAATTCAACGTGGAAACTCAGTAAATACGATATTATAAGAGTGTATTACTCATTTTGAATTCACTGTTTTTATTTTTCTCGGAATTGAAATTTTAGTCGTAAGGCCCCTTTTTAAAGCACGGCTTCAATTATAGAATTGAAAATGTTTGGTGGCAGGTTCAACATGTAAGTCTCTTAATTATTCAGATTTTATTTTACTTGCGTACAAGGATCAAGAAAAAAACAAACGGTAACCTAAAATAACTTTGGTTTTGTTAAGTTTTTCAAAAAGTAAAACAAAACTCTTGTAAGCATTAATTTTACATTCATTTAAGAAACTAAACAGAACAAATGTCATTTTTACTACATCTTCGTACTGAAACTTACAAATTACAGAAATAATCAGAAATTAGTTTGGCAGTCTCAAGGTTGATCAAATGTATCTCTAAAAAATGTCATCTTGAAACAATAAATTTAGCATTTAATTGTAAATTAAATAAAATAAAAAATGAGAAAAAATGTAATATTCAAGATTCGAGGCTATACAATTTTAGAGTTTGACTATATATATATATATATATATATATATATATATATATATATTCAAATCGCATGTCTCATTTTGTGTTACATATTTCATTATGAAATAAAATAGAAAAGAGGAATAAATGTGCCTTTGTAAACTTTAGGTCAAAGACTATTTTGCATCAACATTAGAGGAAACTGCAAGAGTAGGACATTAAAATTAAAATTTTTTTTACACGTCATACGGTAATGATATTGGAAATGTCAGTAAGGTTAGCATAGTTGGTTCATTTCACATGTGAATGTATACGACTTTTGGGGGGGAAATTCTAAACGTAGAAGTAAGTTATAATGATTGAATAGTAATATTTTTTAAGTGTAGAATGCATTTGCGCAATTATGTTTCATCATTTTTCTGGTACACTAAATAAAATTTTGGATATTTTATTTTGTGAAACTGAAAGGTCGTCAACCAACAAAAAGATGAAACATAATTGCGCAAATGCATTCTACATTTGAAAAATATTACTATTCATACATTTATAACTTATTACGTTTAGAATATTTTTTTCAAAACGTCGTGTGCATTCACATGTAAATATGTACCAACAATGCTAACTTCCAGCATTTCCACCCTAGAGGATTTTTAATATCAACCTAACTAAGCCATTTTTAGAATGGCCTAAGCTTGTTAACCATGGACATAGGAATAGGAGGGGACTAGCCACATTAGGGTGGTTCTTATTTGTACTTGGTGGATTTTTTGTGAATTTCTCTGCTCTTACCTCCCACTTTTGTTCGAATGAAAAAAAAAAATCTCAAAATTTGAGCATAATCGGTTAATATTTAGGGGTGGCGTAAAGAACATGAAGTTTCCCATTGATTTAACATGGGAAAAAGTCAGCTTTTTGTAAATCTAATATTTACACGCGGTAATACGTTACAAATAATTCCGTGTTTCAGTATATTGTTCAAAATTCGTCACAGAATAAGAATCAATCACAAGTTTTGAGGTTGACTAATTTTAAGTCACTCTTATGGGTCCCCAAAGAAAACCCCATAAGTAACAAATTTGAATTTTACGTAATATTGCGGTTTATCTACGCTTTTTCAAAGTTTTTTCAACATAAATAATCATTAATCGGTAATTTAAGAATACCCAGTCATTTGTTAACTAATGTTAAATTGTTTAAACAATTTTAATTTGTTTAAACATTTAAGAACATTCTTAAAACGCAAAGTAGAACATAAAAATATTTCAATCTTTCGAAAAATAGCAAAAATAAAATATGTAAACAAAAAAATTGTTTAAACATCTACGAATATTCATAATAAACAAATTAGTACTTAAAAATATTAAAATTAGTCGAAAATTTGGTGAGATAAAATGTTTCTCCTGCTTTTTTTTTAGGTAAAATATATACTTGAACAAATACATATTATTTAAATAATTCTACAATACACAAGTTAACTGAAAAAAAACAAATATTGAAAAAAATTAAAATTGTTTAAACAATTGAATATTAGTTAACAAATGACTGGGTACTCTTAAATTACCGATTAATGATTTTTTTAACTTTTAAAAAGCGTCAATAAACCGCAATATTACGTAAAATTCAAATTTGTCACTTATGGGGTTTTCTTTGGGGACCCATAAGAGTGGCTTAAAATTATTCAACCTCAAAATTTATGATTGATTCTTATTCTCGGATGAATTCGTAACAATATACTGAAACACGGAATTATCTGTAACATATTATCGCGTTTAAATATTAGATTTACAAAAAGCTGACTTTTTCCCATGTTAAATCAATGGGAAACTTCATGGTCTTTGCGCCACCCCTACATATTAACCGATTTTGCTCAAATTTGGAGATTTTTTTTTGTTGCATTCGAACAAAACATGCTCCCAACTTGGGCGCGGGGATTGATTATAAGTTACAAGGGGGAGTCGACCATGTCGTCCCTGCTACGACATGACTAGTCCCCTCCTATTCATATGTCCATGTTGTTAACACACTCATCAGAAAATGCATCGTGTAACAAAATGTACTTTAATACACTGTAACTTGGATTTAATTCCGGTTTCGGGCATTCCTTGCAGTGGCCTTCAAATTAAATCTAGAGCATCCAAATGTAAAAAGTCAAGGCCGCATGAACGATTTCTGCTGAATTTGGACATATGACGCAACCTGATGCAACTAATGGGCTTAGAATGCGGCCCTCAGTCTGTTTATCACGCTTGACTGCATACATCCTCCCCTTGCGGCCCCGTGGCTCCTCTCATCACGAAATCACCGAGCGGCATCAATTCTCGAAACGCAGTAAATCCGGAATAATTAAATCCAAGTTCCAGTGTAATGATAAATAAAAAACAGGAGAGCCTTCCTCTTCAGACATATTATTCACTAAGTTCGAAATTTTGATTATAAAGCAGAAACCTGCCAAGAAAAAGTATTATTTCCATAAAAACTGTTCAAATGAGATAGTCACGTTTTTTGGTTTTATGTCAGAAATATAATTTTGTTATTTCTAACCTTTTTTTTATAACATCTTGACAAAATTTCGTCCAGTTGCGTTAAATATTGTTCCAAATGTGATCAGAAGCTACGAGAAGTTATTTTTGGCAAATTCTGATAAATGCAAATGACCTACTCCATAAAGTAACCCGCTCTTGCATAGTTTCCCCTACATACAACTTAACGCAATTCTTCATACTAAGAAGTTGTAACGCATACGGAAATACAATTTTCCAATGATTTTACTTTCCACCAATTCGATGAACGTATGCCGAACACCTTAGATTATTTTGAACTTGCTTGCTTTCTTATTCGTAATTTCATCAATTTTGGATGTTCCAAATTTTGTATGCTTTAAAATTTTTTCACGTTGTAATTAGAGATACTGATAATTTAGACATTGTTTTTAAGAACACTCTACATTTTAAAATAAGTTCTGACTTTTTCTGAATTAAAAACACAGTGGCAACCCTAAATTTCTAAATCTACGCATTAGTTGCGAGCTTCTAGAAAATATGTTTCATAAAATGGCACTGACACTTACTCAAGCCGACCATTTTGTCTGGAACTCTGATATCTTCGTTGCAAATACCACCCAGTCCAAGTGGGGCAGTGGGTGATTGAGCAGCAGATCTAGACTGAACATTCGGATCACCCATAGGAGCTCCTGGTCCTCCACGGAGACCGATCATAGGATCTGCTACTAATGCTGCCATTTTTTTTGCTTCAGGTTCTACAAAAACAATAAAACAGGGGATGCCGGACGCTCTTAGACTTAAATTCATATACAAGTCGATCATACATTTTTTGATATCCATAGCAAGAATTAAAATTCTCACACGAGTACAAATTTTCATAGACACAATATATTGATCCATATGGTATAAACAAAATTCGGACAAGTGGCACATTTTCAATATATAAATAAAATAAGATTCACAGATTGTAATAAGATAAACGGACAAATAAAGAACTATTATGTAAATACGATAATAATGCATAAAAATAATTCATATGGTTAGACACATATATCAAAAGGACAAAATTTACATCAGTATAGTATCAGTACTCAGTACAAAAAAGTAATACATATATTAATACATGGATACATGATATTTTTTAAACTATCGATATCAATTTTATGTTGACTTAAGGCTTAAACATATTGTGCAATGTTTATGCGATCAATTAAAATGTATGTAAAGTTTGCTTGGGTTTTACTAATTTTACCTGCACTATCTTCGAGGGGACGTTTTAATTTTCCGTCTTGGCTATTCTGACCACCACCGGGATTGATCTTCGCTGCAATCTGTAATTAGTATTTGAAAAGCGCATAACGACACATAGATTCGGACAAGTTTTTCATTAAAGTAATAGGCCTATTTTCTACAAACTTGTGTATTATTTCAAAAAATATTTAGTAAATTTCAATTGTCATACTTCTAAAATTACATTTTTCACAATTTAAATTTATTCTAATAGCGAAAGTCGAATCGCATTACATCACATTCAATATATAGATGCTTAAAAGATTGAAATTATTTCTAAATTTGAATCTGGACTTCTCATCGATTTTTTGATTTTTTAAACTAAAATTTTCTTTAAATGTGTATGCTTAAACATTTTTTATATTTCCTGAATGTTATGGATACCAATTACAAACTTCGATTACTTTTAACTTTGACGGTTTCCAAATAGAAAATTTGAAAGCATTTAACTTAAAAAACAATAAAAGCTCTCGAAATTAAGGGCATCCAAATTACAAAGCCTTTATTTTCCAACTCCATGACTAATTTTTTCAGTAATATCTGAAAAAAAAAAACTTTCCACTCCAGGAATCAATCACCGTTGCTAATGAAATATCACAACTGAAGTCCTGGAACCTTACGAAAACCAAGAAAAATTAAAAAAAACCATTCCCTAACCTAATTTTTTCCGAAAAGTTTCTGCAAACTTCTCGTATTTTATTTACAAACTGAATTTTCTTGTTTGCCTCCATTTTTGAGGCAGGAACTCAACCATGAACTTTTACCCCAAAAAGCCGACCGCTTTTCTAAGTCAATCGTAGCAAAAAATACTCTAAAAAGAAAAGTGCATTTAAAAGGTGAAATATCTTATTTTTATCTCCATCCAGTTCCAGTTTTTGCTAAATACGACAAGAATTGTTATACGACGCTAAATTTAGGGAACATTCGTACTGTGAGTGGAACTTAAGTTCCCGGAACGGCGAAGGCGGACATTGGCAGACATTGGCGCCCATCGAAAAGAGGACACACCGAATTGCAATCTGCGTGAATTATCGGCGTACCGTGTGGCAATCAAAGTAAAGAAAAAGGAAGAATATTTTGCAAAATATCATAAATACCTGTTTGGCGCGCTGCAAGGCAGCGGCAAAAGCGGAACTCTGACTGAAATTTGGAGGCGGAGCGACCGCTGAATAATCACTCATGTTGAACCATGAAGGGGTTAAACGCTACACCACCTCTAACTTTGTTTCCTCGGCGAGCTTTTTCAAAAGCAATTGGGCGTTTTTACACACAAGCCTACGGCACTTCAAATTTCTTGCACTAATGTTCGAAATGTGCTTAATTACACTGCACTCCACAAATCTGGCTTATGACTTTACGAACATTCGAGCAAGCGACAAGAAAACCATTCGCAAAAGGGACGGCTGGGGAAGGCGGCGCAAGCGTCAGACACGAAGTATACAGTGTCTAGAAAGGAAATAAGCGGAATGGACAGTTCTTCCTGTATTAGTTCCTTGAACTCTCGCTTGAGCACAGAGTAAAAGCAGAAAACTTTTCAAATTCTTGTAATTTAACAGTGAAATATTTATCATATATATATAGTTTTTGTTTGAAAAATTAATTCATTTTTGACCCTTTATTATATTCAAATATATTATATATTTTACTACGATTGTTTTCATGGAATTGCCTATATTTTGCATTCTTGTATTTAAACATTACAATTTTGTCCAGTTTCGAAATTAGGTATGAGGTATTTCCATGTACATAGGAATAGGAGGGGACTAGCCGCATTAATCCAGGGGCTCTATTCTCGAGTTCGTTCGAAACTTTCCGTATACGTAAAGTTTCGAATGGTAACTTACGTATACGAGAAGAAAGTCGTATTCTCGAGCACTCTTCGAATTTGCGATTCGAGTTATTCGTATACGAATATACTGAACAGCGTTGCCACGTTTAACTCACATCAAAATTCTAGTGCTTTACTAGTGACAAACAATTTGAGCCAATGAAATTATTTGTAGAGTCATGTGTGAAATTGCGCCAAACATGTGGATGATTTAAAAATTGAATGCTTTCGCTGTTAGTTGAATTGGGAAGAAATATAAACAAAAATTATTACAACACAATTTATTTATAATGTAGAGAATAATTAGTACTTTCAGAGTTTCAGCAGACAAGTGGGAATTTGATTAACGCGATGTTATAAAAGTAGGATCACAACATAAAATTATATAAAATTATGATTGTATTATTATAAATTAGGTAGTGCAAACGTTTCTGGCAAATTTTGCCGAATTAGAACTTTTATTTCAAAATTATCATAAGATTTATAATGAAATGTACCTACAATTTATAATTAATTATTTTTTAACCTCAAAACGAAACAAATTTTCAAAGAATTTCAATACAAATTAGTATATGTGTCTCAAAAAAGGTAAAATATTCCCAAGTTTTCAAACCAATTAAACAATACATAATCCACTTACTGTATTAAATTTGTAAAAAAAAATTGTTTTTATCACTCTCGATCCTGTCACTTTTTATAATGCACGCCTCACAAATCATACAATTTAATCACTGCGCATGATCAAACTCTTAATTCGTATACGAATATAAGTTTCGAGTGGCATATACCCACTCGTTGCATTTCATACGTAACTTTCCGCATACGAACCGCCAGTGAGTGTTCGAGAATAGGGTCCATTGGAAGTCATTCGAAAGTCGCAAGATTCGTATACGAAAAAAACTCGAGAATAGAGCCCCAGTGGCGCCAGGGATGTGCAGTTACGCGTAACTGGAGGTTTTTGACGTAAAATACCTAAGTGAAGTATTTTACGTCGAAAACAAGTAAAATACCTAGTAAATTACGCACCAAGATGGCGGACCTGTAGAACTGTGCACAACCTCAGTTTTTTGGATTTCTAGTATCGGAATTCGTAAGGGTTTCTTTTTAATGCATATATTGTTAATTAAAAAATAATAATGTCAACCAGGGATGCGCAGTTACGCGTAACTGGAATACGTATAATACCTAAAGGAGGTATTTTACGTCAAATACCTCGAATGTGTAAGATACATGTAGAAAACCTCTGATTGGCTGTCTGATTCAGGTTTTCAATTTCCCGCCTCAGAGGTGGCGCCCTCATATATAGAACAAGCGTAATCAGACGTAATTTACATCATGTAGAAAACTGATGATGTAAAATACCAGGTAAATTATCGTAAAATACCAGGTAAATTATCGTAAAATACCAGGTAAATTATCGTAAAATACCAGGTAAATTATCGTAAAATACCAGGTAAATTATCGTAGAAAACCAAGTAAATTACCACGAGTATTTTACTTACCCATCACTGAGTGGCGCGGAGATTGATAAGTTATAAGGAGGAGTCGACCATGTTCGTGTGCAAAAGCATGGGGAGTAAGTGAGAGAAGGAGAACAGTCTGCTCTTTCTCTCACAATACAGGGTTAGCACACCAAGATGGTAGATCGCTCCGCTTGTTACTTTATCTTTGCTTTAACCCCGCCACGACAGATCCTGAAGAGTTGGAACACGTGAACCCCCACCACTCGACTTGGCCAACCGGAATACGGAAGTCGTCACAAAATTTGAACATATGCTTGACAACGCATGCGTAAGGACTGACCTCAAATCAAAGTTGTTGGGCTGTCAATCTTAAACCGGTGAAACAAATTTTCTCTGACAATTAAATTGGATAAATACTCTAAACTTAAAATTCAATTTTTCCATTCTACTCATCAAATATGTAAATTGTTGCATACTTTTTCGCTCTATAATGATATTTAATTTTTTATCAATGTATTATAGAGATAAAAGATATTTAGTTCTAATATTTATTGAGTAACATGTACAAATTGAATTTTAGAATTTGAATCCAACATCCTTAGCATTTAAAAATTTGTCAATCACAGTAACATGTTTTTAATTTGAACAGAAATATTGCAGAATGCCGTAAGTTGAATTTTCAATACTTTAAAACAGTTATACAACAATTTATTATGAAATATTTGTTTTAAACGGAAAAAGAAATTTAAATTTAAAAGTGCGCGCTAAGAAGGACTTTTGTATTAGGCATTTTCACTTCATAGTTAGCTAACTTCACTTCGTTAACTGTTGAGGGGGAAAAAAGGATCAAATGCATGGAATTCGCTCCATTTTTGCCCTATTTTGTTAATATCTTCGTAAAAACTA
>CAKNYM010052080.1:568385-587724 GCA_932195095.1 Andricus curvator
GCAACGCTTGCGCAGTTGAAAAAGTCGCGGTCTATTAGCATCACTGGGTCACGGGCACGGGTGCCACGCGTACCACCAGGTACCACAAAATGAAACTAACCTCAAAATTGTTTTTGCTGCCGGCCGTTACCGCCAAATGTAAACACGCCGTGGAGTGTGGTGGACGGGTTGACCTTGTTCTCGATTTTCCAGTATTACCAGACGCCGAGCTGTGGTTGAACTGTTTTTGACCAATTCTTAAACTTTTGTAAAAAATGTCTAAGGGAAAAGTCTCTATAGAATGGAAAAAACGCGTAAAATCGGAATATATGCGTCTCAGGCAAATGAAACGTTACAAACGAGCCGACGAAGTAAAATTCGCCTGGAATCAAAATCGCAAAGCTATGACAGGTGTGTAACCTCTTAAAGTTTTACCGCCAATATTTATTTTTGTAACATTTCAAGTTTTTATAGTTGTTGTGCACGTATTTCTATTTTGTATTCTAAGTTCAGTTGTAAAACCTTTGCGAGCAAGTGTTTTTCAAAAAACGTATGCAGAATGTTTTGTTTTAACTGTTACAATTTCGAAACACTAAATTCTTTATTTACTGGATTGTTTTATTTTTTTATTGGAATTGTTGAACACGAGTTTACTTATTTTTCATGTACAACAACATATTTTAACTAATTATTTATGAAATGGTCTCGGTTTAATGTTTCCAAATATAAACAAATTTCCCTCGTGAAAAGAAAGACCAACTTAAGATCACTTTAAGACCAGTTTCAAACCACGTTTGGTCTTTTTCTGGTCTTTTCCCTTCAGCTTATACCTGCCTCATTTTGAGGGCATTGAAATAGACACCACTCTCTCTCTCTGAAATAAGGATAGCTGTCTGTATCAACAGATTAGCTATACCTAAAAGTCCTAAAGAACCTGGGCTGATTTATGAGCATTTATGAGATCTAGAGGCTTTAACCAGTTTCCGTTATATTTATGGAACTCTGTCCCTCCCTCCATAGTTATGGTCCTGACTCGTGATGAGCTTAATAATGATGGGATATTGGGGGTTCAAACTGCCGGGACAGGACTATACCTGCCTATACTGTGATCTAAAGTTGGTCTTTCTTTTAGAAATTATCGTTTATACATAAATAAATGTTTTGTATTCTAATGTGTAGAATTACTGGTTGCTGAAGGTAAACGTTGGACAGATGGGAAAGCAATGTGGTTCGCAATGCAAGAAATTCCTGCACACGTTTCTTGCATGAAAAAAGCTGAAACCACAAGCTCTGATGGAGATGTTCAAACGTGTCCTGTGAAAATAGTAAACGCTGTTACGCCCATACCAACAATGTACACATGGGCAACGATTCAACAAAACTTTATGGTTGAAGACGAAACTGTTTTGCACAATATTCCTTACATGGGGGATGAGATTCTTGATCAAGATGGAACTTTTATTGAAGAGCTGATTAAAAATTATGACGGAAAGGTAATAAAAGAAAGAAATTAATAGAAATGGATTGATATCTTTCTTAAAAATGCTGAAAATCTTAATCAAAAAATATTTTTTAAGGTTCACGGTGACAGAGAATCAGGTTTCATGGATGATTCTATTTTCGTGGACTTAGTAAACGCACTATTGACTTACGAAAAAGATGAGAAAGAAAAAGAGGCTCCGAAAAAGGGAAAAGATTTTTCTAAAGATAAGGAAAATAAGGATAAGAAAGGCGAATCAAAAGATGAGTCTAGTAGCCCTTTTCCGTCGATGCAGATATTTAGTGTAAGTCAAGGAAGGTGAAGAAGAGAAAGCAGATTTTAAATTAAATTTTAAAAATATTGTTCATGTATACCTCATAAAATTATTGTGTTTCAGGCAATTTCAAGTATGTTTCCAAGTAAAGGCAGACCGAGTGAGTTGAAGGCGAAGTACATAGAATTGACGGAGAGACCAGATCCAAATGCATTGCCACCAGAATGCACACCAAACATAGATGGTGTGAATGCAAAAAGCGTTCCCAGAGAGCAAGCCATGCATTCGTTTCATACACTTTTCTGTCGCCGGTGCTTCAAATATGATTGCTTTTTGCATCGTAAGTATTTACAAACGTTGAAAATTAAAGGGATTTTCTGAAATCTCTTTGAAAATAGTTTCTTATTAATTTTGAGAATTCCCAATTACTGTGTTAGATTTGGTGTTCAGCGCCAACTTCTTTACGAGAGGTTGACAACTCGTGTAAGTGAGGGATACACTTGTGCTGAAATATCCTGAAAAAGGTAGCGTAGGACGAGATGGTCATAGGTGGTAAGATGAGCCACTCAATTTTCTCTTAGGCTATCATTTTTTTTGTGATATCAGAAAGAAAGTTATCAAGCACCTTTTTAAAAAAATGTCGCGTAATGTTGAATAAATCTGAGAAAAAAACGAGAGTTGAAATTTTAAGACATTTATTCTGCTTTTTGTATTTTTTTTAGAAAGGCCAAGGCCAACCACTAAAAATTACACAGATGTTTTTCCGGTGGTTGGTTAGAGAGCTCGTTTATTCAACTTTAAGTTTTTAACAGATTTTTATATTATTGTGAAACAGAAATAGGTGAAATTTTGATTTTACTGTAAAGTATCGTATGGAGCGGAACAAGCCACTGTTCTGGGGCGGAATGAGCCAAACCCTTCCTGTGCAATAAACTAACCTCTTTATGTAGTATTTGCTAGGTTATGCATTTTTTCACCGTATCAGCTTCTTCAATGTGTTAATTATGGTGTGAACGGTGCAAACTTATAAAAAAAATTCTAGTCGACAAAAATGCTCAGAAAAAAAGCATGAGAGCTGCACTGTTAGTATCTGTATTAGAAAATAATATGATTTGCCGGATACCATGGTATCCGGTATATTTTTAAGTGACTGCTAGAAAACTCATAAAATGCTATAAAGATAAGAAAAAAATGGTTGTAGTTAGCAAATAGGACAAACAGATGTTTAAAAACAGCTTTGAACCCCAACCTATTTGAAATGCAGCATCATGTATAGTAGATGAGTCTATAGTGTTTGGAAGTTATTTTATTACTATAGAATTTGTTTTTACTGAGACAAAGTACAGGGGAAAGTCGGAAAATTATTATATTTATTTCTGTAATACATTTATTGAAAGGTATGTAAATATAAATCGTTTTTCGACTGACTATTTGTAGAGTTATTAGTTAGGGTATAGAGGTTTAGGATTAAGGATTATATCATCTTAACGTCAAGTACTTTAAATGTCCCGTAAGTTGTTTGAAAAATGTGTGTAAGGTATGTTTTCGTTTTATAATACTCTTACTCATAAATAATATATCATAAGTCATTTCATTAAGTGGTTCGTTCCGCCCAAATACATGGCCAAAAGCAAAATACATGGTCAAAAACGCACTACTTTTTTATTTTCGTTTCCAATTTCGCATATACTACTTTATTTATTTTTATCTTGGCAAAATTATGGATAAAAATGTTTGTTGAATATATATAACAACTCACTTTTAAGAAATAACTTGCAGATTTCAAATCCTGACGTGAAAAATACAACTGTGCCCATCTCGCCCCACGCTAACTTTGGAAATATCCCAACGAGCATGGAAATATCCTGTTGTTTGTGAAGTATCTTGAAAAACTTTGGAATATACCCAGGTACCTTGTAATATCATGAAGTACATTGAAATAGCCTGAAGTACCTTGGAATATTCTAAAGTATGTGAAATATTCTTATGTATGTTGAAGTATATTGAAATACTTTTAAATATGCTGAAGTACATTGAAATATTCTGAATTATGTGAAATATCCTGAAGTATGTGAAGTATATTGAAGTACCTTAAGATATCCTCAGGTGCCTTTAAATATCCTGAAATACCTTGAAATATCTTAATGTACCTTGAAATATCCTGATGTACGTAACTTGGAAATATCCGGAAGTATATTGAAATATTCAGAACTATGTGAAATGTCCTGAAGTACGTTGAAAATTGAAGTACCTTTAAATATCCTGAGGGGCCTTTAAATATTCTCACATACGTAGAAATATATTGAAGTTCCTTAAAATATTCTGAGATGTCTTTAAATATCCTGAAGTATATAAATATATCTTGAAGTATACTGAATTATTCTGAAGTATGTGAAATATCCTGAAGTACCTTGATATATCCTGAGGTACCTTGGAAATATCCGGAAGTACATTGAAATATTTTGAAGTATGTAAAATATCCTGAAGTACATGGAATATTTTGAAGTTCGTGGAAATATATTGAAATACATACCTTCAAATATCCCGAGTTTCCTATACATATCATGAGATGCCTTTAAATATTTTGAAGTACGTTTAATTATCTTGAAGTACATCAAATATCCTGAAGCATGTGAAATATTATGAAGTACCTTGAAATATTGTGAAGTACCTTGAAATATTCTGAAGTACGTGAAATAATTTTAAATGTTCTAAATTACATGAAATATCCTAAAATACGCGAAATGACATGAATTATCCTGAAATGTCTTGAAGTCAGAAGATGCACAGTTAAAAGGTCAATTTTTTGTATAGGTCTGCAAGTTTGTCATCCAGGACCCAATCTTCAAAGGCGCAAAGGACCTGATTTAAAACAGTTCTCCGAACCGTGTGGATTTGAATGTTACATGCACTTAGTAAGCTTTCATTTATTATTGCTTTTACGTTATCATTGGAAGATGAAATTTGACAATATATTGAAAATTGTATATTAACGATTCAGAAAGGCGTTAAGGAAATGCTCGCAGCACAAGCCGCAGATTCGAAAGAAGATGAAGTAGAAGATAAAAGAGTTGGACCCAGAAAGGTGCGAAAACAAGTTAGTGTGGATTCTGGAAACGAAGCCAGCAGCGAAGACAGTAACGACAGCAACAAATTCAGTGTAGCGGGCAGTTGTCAAGGTAAAAAAATACGTAAAGATGCACTTCCAAAAGAAATTCTGCAAAAAAGTAGATCAAGTATGGATCTATGATTTATGTATGCATATATTTTATACGTTGTAGATTTCAAGCAAAACGTCAACAAGGATTCGAAGCCTGATGAATCGTTGGAAGAACAACGACAAATGGAAAATCAAACGCCATTTTCGCTCTTAGGATTAAACAGCCAGCGAGTGAAAACAGATAACAAAACATCGTGGACTGGTTCCGAGCAGAGTTTCTTCAGAGTTTTGCACAAAGCTTTTCCTAGAAATCCTTGTGCTCTCGCTCAAACAATGCTAACGAAGAGCTGCAAAGAAGTTTATGAATTTTCCCAAAAGGAAACTTCTGATATCCCTGCATTAGAGACACTGAAAGATTTTACACCTCCGAGAAAGAAGAAGAAGAAGCATCGGCTTTGGTCTATGCATTGCAGAAAGATTCAGCTAAAAAAAGATTCTGGTAATTTTTATATTTAATGGCAGGTTTTCATCTAGTTTTTTTGTAATTTAAGATTCTAATTTTTACTACCTCCGATAAACAGGTGCTAATCACGTCCACAATTTCTCTCCCTGCGATCATCCAAATCGGCCTTGCGATAATTCTTGCCCTTGTATCCAGGCTCAGAATTTTTGCGAGAAATTTTGTCAGTGTAGCAGTGAGTGTCAGAATCGATTTCCTGGATGCAGATGCAAAGCTCAATGTAATACCAAACAGTGTCCTTGTTATTTGGCTGTGCGAGAATGCGATCCTGATTTGTGTCAGACTTGTGGAGCTGATCAGTTCCACATTACTAAAATATCCTGTAAAAATGTCAGCGTTCAGAGAGGATGGCGTAAGTGGAAAAATATTTATAATTCAAAGCTAGAAATTTTTTATATACATATATTGAATGATAATATTTATATACTTGAACTGATTTCTGTAGATAAACATCTTTTGATGGCTCCATCGGATGTAGCTGGTTGGGGAATTTTCCTGAAAGAGTCGGCAGCAAAGAACGAATTTATCTCCGAGTATTGCGGTGAAATAATAAGCCAGGACGAGGCTGATAGACGTGGAAAAGTCTACGACAAATATATGTGCAGCTTTCTTTTTAATCTCAACAATGGTGAGTTTTTAGTATTTACTTGATTTTTTTTTTGCAATAGTATCTGCCATAGAAACGTAAACTCAACATTCATACATCCAAGTTTAAAGATTCACAAAAAGAACTTTGTTTTAGACTTTGTCGTTGACGCTACGAGAAAAGGAAACAAGATAAGATTCGCTAATCACTCCATAAATCCCAACTGTTATGCAAAAGTCATGATGGTTAATGGTGATCACAGGATTGGAATTTTTGCAAAACGGGCAATTCAGCCTGGTGACGAATTATTCTTTGACTATAGGTAAATTTTTCGGCTGGAGAAAATTAAATAATTTAAATATCTGTAGTTTTATATTGTCTATTATCATTAACTGAACTATCCATTTTTTCTAGATACGGACCGACCGAGCAATTGAAATTTGTCGGTATCGAACGGGAAATGGAATTTCTTTAACTTCAAAAAAAACGAGCATCTTTTCGTCTAAAAAATAAGAATGAGAAAAAATATCCAATACTTTGGTATAGTAGAGTATTTTTTAATTTTAGGAGTGGATGTTTAAAAATGCATTGAAAAAACGAGAATATGTAATATTCGAAAAACAGCTTTCATAATGAATTTACAGTCATAAAGTGTTTACCAATTTTGTACAGATATTTTGAATACAGAACTAGATTATTTTAAAGTGTCTTCAAATGTAATTATTTTATTAATCAATGGTAATATTTATGGTAACTGATTATACTTTTTTTTTAAATATTTTTAATGAACAATGCTTCATGCGTTTCAATTTTCAAAGTTAACATGTGGAGCGATTTCATTGGTAGATCAGTAGATTAATTCCCTTTAAGCACCAATGAAATATTAGCTTTTTGGTTCCATCGGAAAATTCCTTATGTTTTGTTCACATCGTGTTTATTTTACTTGGCAAAGTCAAACGTGTTCTGTGATTGGTGTTCCGGTAACTATCAATTTATCTTCAGCAGATTTTCTGCCCCGAAAATATTAAGATGAAGTTTTATCTGATGGTAAAAGTATGGCTATGCCGGGCCTACCGGGTTGCCTTGATGTTTCACATGCATACAGCCTCTATTAAAAAATATGGTTTATACTTATCTACAGTATTTAAATATGTAATGACATCATTCTTCTCGTATCTTATTACTAGTCACCAGCTGATGCCCCTTAAAACTCGCATGTTTGCCAAATTTGCAAATGAAAATAAATTGTTATTGAACGATTGTTTTGTAATCCTTTGGTAAATATTAAACGTTATTAATCATGAAGAAAGCAAAAACGGAATCGTGTGTAGAATTAAGCGTGCCAGAAAAAGAATTAAAAAGTTGTATTCAAAAGGCAAAGGATTGGGCACTTATACATGGTGAGTTATTTTGTTTAATATTTTATGATGACTGCAATCTTTAATATTAATTGTTAAAGGTGGATTATTATTTTTTGAAAACTATTTTTATGCCAACAATATTTATCTCAAACAAGATAACTGATAAGAACGATAATTTGAATTTTTAACCTAGGACAGGAATACTTAAAAAAATGATGCTTCAATATTCTTTATTCATGATTTATCATAGAAGTAGGTATATAATTTAGTTTATATCTGGTGAATTTCAGGTATAAGTATGAGGTCGAAAGATCCATACAGTCCAAATACGCTGAAGATTGCTCCATTTTTACTGTTGCCATCAACTTTTCCGAAGAAGGAATTTGTGAAAGCGACGGAGGTGCAAATAACATTAAATGAACTAATGCACAAAGTGGCTCATGATCATCAATTCTTAACAGAAGTGTTAAAAAGGCATGCAAGAATAAAACCAGTTTTAAGAGAATTTTAAGATTATTAGTTACAATATATTTATTATGGTTAATAGTTATGCATTATTGAGATTGTAATACAATATTATATGATAATATTAAAGCCAAAGAATTCGACAAGCGTCCTCGAGGAAGGGTTTCATAGGCTACAGGATTCGAGAGTAATTCCAAATCATGAAAAACAAAGTTTTCTTAATTTTTAAACATTGATAAAAAAAAGAATAAAACATAGAAAATTGTAATTGTTAATTGCAATTCTACATGCCAAGAACTTCAATTTAAGCCACCCCCGAGGAAAATCGGACTAAGAGGAATGCTTCCAGCATAAGAGCCTGAAAAACTAAATTTCCTCAGTTTTCTTATTTTTCTTATTTTGGACCACTGATATACAAGAAAGAAGAATATTACGTAGAAAATTCAGGGTTGCTACAGAACTTGAAAAACCTAGAAATATCTTGGAATTATTAAAAAGAGCGTGGAATGTTTTTTGCCATTTTGCTTCAAATTGATCATTTATAATAATTATTTAAGTACTTTTCTGCTTATTTTGCAAATTCAGATTGATAGAAATTGATTAAGTTACGTTTTAACAATTTGAATGAATGCGGTAAACACTACTTGCTACTTTTTTACTATTACAAATTAATCATCTTTTTACTATATTAAAAAACTTGGGTTAAGAATGAAATAATAGTCGAAAAGACTTTTAAAATGTGCATGGATTTATAATTTCATGTACAGTACCGGCGGAAATGATCTGCGTACCTATTTTTTGTGCTGTTGCTAAAGTAACTCATTTTTTATAATATTAACATGCAATTTTTTTCCTTATAATAGCACAAAAGTTAATAAAATTCTGCATCTGATAAGCTCAAGTTCAAGGCAAAATGTCCATTTAATAAAAAACTATTGCAATAAGACGTCAAATTTCAATGTTTTCGTAAAATTGGAATAACTTTGGAAATAATTTACAGTTTCCATAGTTCTTTAGTTAATTTAAAAGGCAAATCTATATTATTTTACTATATTGTTGAGATATTTTTAGAATATTTCCCTAGATTATACCCTGGGGTAGAACTTAGTGCAAAAATGTCGCGCAATTTCAAATCATGGTTGTACTTACCACATAATTACAATAAAATTAAAACAGTAGTTTTTTTCTAAATATTACTCAAATTCATTGAAATGTGATAAACAATGATTTTTAATAATTGTTTGTAAGTATTTACACATTTTTAAAAATGTGCGACTTTTTTCCACCAATTATGACCGTAGGGCAGAATCTAAGGACAAAATTCTAAAAATATCTCAATAATTTATAGAAATACTGAGGAGACTTACCTTTAAAATGAGCCCAAGAACCTTTAAAAATATTAATTACTTCCAGAGTTATTCCATTTTTTTTAAACATCTCAGGTTAACGTTTTTAGCAATATATTTTAATACAATTTACATTTTACCTCCAACGTGGGCTTATTAAACGCAGAATTTTATTATCTTTCGTTCTATTACGACGAAAAAAATTTCATGTTAATATTATCAAAATTAAGACCTTTCGTAACAGCTCAAAAAGCAGTCGTGTAGATAATTTCCGCCTGTAGAGTAGAAGAATGTTGAAATCCGCCTTTTGTAACAACCCTGAAATTTTATTCTTTGTCACAATTCTGCATGCCAAGAGCTTCCAATTTGAGCCAGAAAAAATCGAACTAAACGAAAAGCTTCCAGCGTAGAGTCTAAAAAGCTAAATTTCTTCAATTTTCTTCGTTTTTACAACTGATAAAAAGAAAAGCATAATAGATAAACTTATGAAAATATTTTTTCTCGAGTAGACTACGGCTGGTTTTTGGGGACAAGGACAAAAAAAAGAAAAAATGATTATTTTTTTTTGGTCCGAAATTACAAATTTGTTCTAAATTAATTAGTTGGTAAAAAATCGAGGTGGTCGAGCTCTGAGAGAATGAATAGATTTACTGACACTCGATAAATATACTGACTAAAATAATGAAGATCGATAGAATTTATATTTTTTTATTATTTTCAGGAATGTATTATTTAAAACACTCATCCAATGTAAATTTTACTTTATATCATGTTCAATTATTTAATTTTGAACAAGTCCGATTTCAAATATTTTCTTTTTTATTCTACAAATGAAATGCATGTTAAGATTAATTTATTTCGAAACTAATTAGTTTTAATCTATTGTTGGATTGAAGTCTCAGGTGTCCTGACAAATTTTAATTTTTTTGCCAAAAATTTATTTTTTGCTTGTAAGTAGTTTTTCTTATCGCCTCATATGAAATGTTTTGGGACTTTTTAATATTTTTATTGCAAAAAAGAATTCAACCCAATTGATTTTTGAACTTAAATTTAATTAATTTTTTACAGTACAATTGAGGTAGATGGTTTCACAGCAAAGCTTTTTGAAATCTACGAGGCAGTGCACACGGAAGGTTTTACTCAGGTAATAATAGGTGATGATTGATTCTCTAATTTTAGTAACAGCTAATAAGTATTATTCTATTATTATTACTATTACATTACGTAAAAATATTTACACAGAAAATCAGCCTTGGTTTATTTCGATCAGATTACATGCTTCACGGTGAAGATGATAATAAAATTCTACAAGTAGAATTCAATACTATCGCTTCGAGTTTTGCTGCTCTGGCTAGTAAGATTACAGAATTTCACAGATACGTTTTGAAAGATTTGGGATATTCCGATCAACTAAAAAACGTAAGTCCTTTTTTGATTGTGTCATATTATTATTCATTCGAACCTTAATTGTAGATTTTGTTTGTTTTAGATTCCAGAAAATAATGCTATGACAGGATTTTGTAGAGGACTAGTGTGCGCATGGACTTTATATGGGAATGATGAGTAAGTTAATTTATTGAAAACAAATAACACAACATTATGATAACGAAAAATTGCGTAATAAATGTTTTATTTTAGAGCCAAGATGTTGTTTGTCGTTGAAGGTGTTACATACAATATATGTGATCAGAGATTCCTCGAATTTGGAGTTCAGAAATTGAATCAAAATATTAAAATTATTCGAAGGAGTTTAGTTGAATTAGTTACGCAAGCCAAATTGGGACCTAATAACGAATTAATTGTGTAGGTATTCTCTCAAGTGCTACCCAGTAATTCCGCAAATTAGCATAGCTGTTGTCGTTACACTTTCGGCTTATTTGGGAAAAAAATTCACAAATATTTATGATTTTTGCAGTGATGATAGTATTATCTCTGTAGTATACTTTCGTTCTGGTTATGAGGTGGAAGCTTATCCTACGGAAAAGGAATGGGCAGTAAGATTAATGCTAGAGCGTTCTCTTGCCATTAAATGTCCTTCGATTCATTACCACTTAGCAGGCGCAAAAAAGGTACGTTTATTTCAGCATGAAATGCATTATTTAAATTAACAGTAGAATATTTTTAATAAAAATCAACATCATAAGTAAAAGTTTTCGATTGTATTTAAATAGGTACAACAGGCATTAGCACTTCCGGGAGTCGTAGATCGATTTCTGAAGGATCCTAATCTGGTGTCCAAAATAACTGATGTGTTTACTGGCCTTTATGGTCTAGACATGGTGAGTATTTTATAGTTAGAATGAAGGTAATCCAAATGTTGTAAATAATGTAAATAAATTATTCATTTTTGAATTTTTAAATGTAATAAAGTAATGATGATATTTATTTTAAAACAGGATGAGAAGGGTGATAAAGCAGTAGCTATGGCTATAGATACACCAAGAAAATTTGTTTTAAAGCCCCAAAGAGAGGGAGGTGGAAATAATTTTTATGATGATGATGTGAGAATACAGTTAGAAAAAATGAAAGATTCGAAGGAACGGACGGGCTGGATTCTTATGGATCGAATTTGTCCACCGCCTCTGAAGAATTACTTGATACGGGCTGATAGTGAAGAATGTGATAAAGCCCAAGATGTTATAACTGAACTTGGTATTTACGGAGTAATTATTGGGTATGTCTTTTATTATTTCTAAATATTTTTTTCAATTTATCAATTTTTCATACTTATTTTCATATTTTAATCATTAATAATTCTTAAATCGACATATTTTTGAACATTTTATTTCAGAAGTGAGAACGAGATCAAAGTTAACGAACAGGCTGGTCACCTTTTGCGCACGAAATTGTCGTCTTCCAACGAGGGAGGAATAGTATCTGGTGCTGGACATATTGACAGTCCTTATCTTGTAATCTAAGGTGCATTATTTTTTTATATTAATTCAAGCAAGTATTCTTGCCAAAAGTCCTCTTCGTTGGCATTTTTTAAAATGTAATTAAAATTTCCTATTTTTATTTGTTAGTGTTTTAAAAGCTTTAGTTTGAAAAGTAGCTTGCATTATTTTTAGTATTTGTGAATTTGATATAACAGTACAATTCAAATATTTTCTTATAATTATCAAACTGCTAATACTTATGTTATGGAGAATTTTATTCTAATCAATAAATATATATTTTTGATAATTCCGACATAATGAAGATATATTCCATTTTAATGTAGAGGTTTTAAACAATCTAAATACAATTTATAATTGAGTTGACATAAAATGTTACTAATTTGACACTTTCATTTAAAACTAATATAGATCATTCACATGTAAAAAAAGATTCAGTTCGTTACGTACGAATTACTTTGGGAATTCTTTTCTCGATTCTTACAGTAATTGGATCAACAGGCTTCAGCATCACGTCGACTTTTAATTTGATATTCTCTATTAGTGTGATGTCGTCCTTTATCAAAACGTATTTCCGGAGAATTGTGGCAATAAGAACCTTCATTGCCATCATAGCGTATTTAAATCCTAGAGAGAATAACAATATTTTAACCAGATGAATTTTAAACTATTTATCAAATTGATTAATTAAAATATTAATTTGACAAATACCTATGCAGTTTCTTGGGCCGGCGCTGAATGGAATGTAACAATAAGGATGTCGTTTTGCAGTTTCATCAGGCAAAAATCTGTCGGGATTAAATTTCAGTGGATCAGGCCAGTGTTCTTCGTTTCTATGAATCTTCATTATCACGATGACTATCGAACTACCTTTTGGTAAGGTATGCCCACCTAAAAATAAAATTTCACTACTGTAAATGGATTTTAATCGAATTGAATGTGGATATGGTAAACCAATTTAAATAATTTAAATAATTTTAAAGTTTATGCAATAAAACAATTAAAGTTAATTAAAAAAAATTTGACTTAATAATAACCAACCTATGTCAAGATCATCTCCCGCTTTGCGTAAGATAACTGGACCCACAGGGAAAAGTCGCATGGTTTCTTTAATAACTCTCTCCAAATAATCCATCTTCTGTAAATCTTCGTTATTAACTGGTAAATCTTCTGGACTGTGATCGCCATAAATTTCATAAAGCTCCTGATATGCCTTTTCCTATATTATATTTTAATGTAATGCAAACTAGTATATATTAATCCGTTTTTAATCAAATTTTCAGATTTCCTTTACCAATATTTACCGAAATTTCAAGTCTTGGATGGTTCTGATTTACGTGAAATAGGTTCATTAATTTATTGTGGAACCGTGCCTTCGAAGGCTCCCGTTGTCGGTATATGTCGGTAAAAGGAATCTACGCTTAGAAATCCACCTACCAAACTTATGTTTGAAACCCGAATTTTCATTATTACTTAATTCATCTTGAAAAAACTTATACATATATTTTAATATTTATTTACTTGAATCTCAGGATGGGAAGCCAACATTAGAATCACGAAGGAGTTCACGCTCGCTGTAGTATCGTTACCCTAGGAAAAATTTGATTATAATTAATTTAAGTATAACCATATTCTAAAACTTAACTATCAAGGGATGACAAGAATTAATTAAAAAATTTAAATACGGCTATCATCATCGTATCGACTTCTTCTCGAAGCTCTTCGTCAGTGAATTTTTTTCCATTATCGGACAATTCCATCAATAAATCCAAGAACGGTTTCCAGTGGGTTTGCTCTGCAATATTAATTCACAAAAAAGTAACATTATAATAATATTTGTATTAAAACTTAGTTAAAGAATCTTTACCTATTTCTGTTCGTACAGTTTTTAATTCTTTCTTTTTCTTTTGAATCACCTGTAAAATATTTTCTAATATATTTCCGAAAATCTAGGTTCTCAAGAATTACTTAAATTAAAGTCTTACATCATTTGTTACACTGTGTAAATATTTTACAGCTTCAGTCATGTCTCGCGACATCTTAGTGAATTTAAAAAATATATCTGGATGCAGCCAAATTTTAGCCATTCTGTGAAAAATCACTTGAAAGACCCTGTCAATTATAATTGAAATAAGGAGATCAATTTTATTTAATATTTATTGAGATTTAATGAAAGATAAAAATAAACCTTTCAGCTGCATGGACATATTTATTATGTTTCTCGATTTCTGAAGTTGTCGAAACACCCATAGCACTTTCTAAAAAGTAATATTCGAAAGAGAATTTTTAATTAAAAATAATATTTCAATAATTGAAATTATTTCAAATGTGAAAAAATTGAATGTAATCTTCTTACCACAAATTGTATTTAAAGTACAAACTGATATATGTTTGAATACATCGAATTCTTTGCCATTAACTTGTTTCGCTAATTCTTGGACTAGTATCATTGAATGTTTTTCGAAAATTTCAACAAATGATTGCAAAATTTTCTGATTAAATGCTGGCATAATTAGTCTTCGATGAACACGCCACTTTGATGCTAGAATATTAAAATTAATTTATAAATTAAAATAATATTAAGTATCCTATATTGGACGATTAGTTTAGCAATGAGTCTTATACACTTTAAAAGTGGCATTTAATTGTTCCTTAATGCGTGGCACGTATTTATTACAAATAACCACGGTTCAGTCGACTCATATGAAATTCAACAAATTAAACTTTGATCACGTTTTCCTGCTGTACTTAAAAAGACTCACCGGGTGCAGTAAATAATCCTGTACCTAACCAAGGCCGAGCAAATTTATAAAGGTCATCCTTCTCGATAGCTTTTGGACTTAAAAGAATTGTCTTTAAAAAATAAAAATCCTAATTTATTTCACTATCTACTATATATTTATTTCTCCTAATATTTTTAAATAATGTTCGAAACAATTTTTCATTAAAACAAAATTTCAAGAATTGGGGAAAATTATCAGGAAGCAGTGCATTTTTGAATAAGTTCAGTTTGAAATTGCACAATTTTAGGTATTCAAATTGTCAGATGTGTTAATTTTTAAAGCTTTGGGTTTGAAATGTTCAATTTAGAACATTTAAAAATTTTCATTTTAAATTAAAATCGCTTATAATTTAACAATATTGACTTTAAAACTTGCCAAATTAAATAGATACCTAGTTTTATATTATTGAATTTTGAAATCTTTTGTGTTTGAAGTATTTAATTAACTTTTTTTAAATTTTCAATCATTCAATTTCGTCTGTCCAACTCTAAAATAATTAAAATTAGAATTGTACAATTTTGAAGTGTTGGATTTTATAATATTGTTCAATCTAAAAAAATGTCCAATATAAAAATGTTTCATTCCTAACAATTAGAATGTCCTGAAATTGTTACGTTGGAAGGCTGTTTAGCTTAGTTTTGAATGCTTTCAAATTTGAAAATTTAAATGACCGGAATTTTTTGCAAAGTTTTTAGTGGCCACCCTGACTTTACTTAAAATAAATAATACAATTTCCTCATTGAACGTAGAATATAATTAAATACCCATACCTTAAAATTAAAATTCAGTTATTAATAAGTATTTTAAGTTTTATACATTCTTAATAGCGTACTATTTTTAATTGTAACATTTTGGCTTACATACTTTCAGTTGTTCTGGATCATAAACCGCGATGAATAGTCGATCTCCCAACCAAACTCTTAAGGGTGAAGGATAAGAATCGTAGATGTCTTTAAATTTGTTGAGAATATCTAGAAATACATATATATATATTTTTTTAATTGAAAATAATTGAATATTATTCAAAGTATTTTGTCACTATATTCATGATATTTCGGCAGCATTAATAAAAAAGTATTCATTTTTACATTCTCATTCTAATGAGAAGGTATTGGTTTTTTTCAATACGTTTTTGCAACACACTTGAAAATATTGTTGTATTGAATCTCAATTTAAATTATACCATAATTTGAACCAATAATATCGAAGTCTAAAATGAACGAAAAAGTAGCTACTTACCTTCTGTACTTCCAACAAAAAGATGAGCATTTCCGAAAATTGGGATAGTTTTCGGTCCAGGAAAAAGTTCTGCTTGTTTATACAAACGTCTATTTTTGAAGTATTGAAGAAGAATACTCACTAAAGCCAGTGCTATCACACTTAAGAGAAAAGAAACCATCGCGTATAACATTTGATATTTTATATTAAAGATAGGGACAGAAATGTTTTATTTATTTAGTAGCTACTCTTTTTGCTTTTTATTGACACTAATCTTGTGATTTTTATTTCACGTTGATTTTTATAATAATATTAAACACAAATAATATCATTTAAATACATATACGTTTTACATTCATTTAATTTTGCAATTACAATTTTTGGGAATTTCTTGCTGGCTTATTAGATTTGCTTCCTGCTCAAGCGCTAAAAGTCGACTGTCGACAGTCACAAAGGATAAAGACTCTTTCTTTCCTCCCCTCTTTTTGTTGTTGGTTGTTGGCTTCTATCAAATAATAAAGATTTATCATTTTCACTTTAGATAAATAAAAAATAACGAATTGGATCACTTTAAGCTGTTATGGGTAGTAGGCAAATGTAATTTTTTAACTAAACCGAAACGGCTAACATTTTATTTTCTAATATTAAATTCAATGCAAATCAGGCCCCCTAAATAAGAAAAACGTATCAAAAAAATTGTAGGGCAAGTATGTAGAACTACTGCTTAATTGCGTTTTTACTTAAAACTTAAAATCTAACTACTCCTAAATTTTTTTTTGATAGTTCATAAAGTCGAGCACAACAGACACATTCTTAAATATAACACATTTTAAAAGAGAAATCTAAGTATAATGTAAAAAAAAGTTGAATCTGTAATTGTTTATCTAACATGGGTGATTTGCTTCTTTTTTGTTTTATAAAATCATCGTAATTTGGATTCAATCTTTATCATTAGCAGCTTAATTTGTTCTTTAAAATATCATCTGCAATAATTCTATTTGGATGAATTTTATTTAAAATGTGTAATGAATATTTGAACGCTCTGAATATAAAATTAGAAGACTATAAAGTGTGAATTTTGGAAAGGATGAAAAGAGAGTTCTTGAAAAAAAATTAAGTTATAGTTTCAAGTCGAGGGGTTGAAAACTCGACCTATTGGTTGTACACCTACTTCTGACTTCAAGATACTTCAGGATATTTCAATGACTTCAGAAGATTTCAAGTGACTTCAGGAGAATTCAAGTGACTTGACGTGACTTCATGTGAATTCATGCGACTTCAAATGAATTCAGGTGATTTCGAATAACTTCACGTGACTTTATGTGAATTCAAATTACTTCAGATATTTCAGGAGATTTCAAGTGACTGCAGGAGAATTCAAGTGACTTCAACTGAATTCAGGTGATTTCACATGAATTCACGTGGCTTCATTTGAATTCAAATGACTTCACATATTTAAGAGATTTCAAGTGACTTCAGGAGAATTGAAGTGAATTCAAATGAATTCAGGTGATTTTGAGTGAATTAACGTGACTTTCGTGTAAATTCAAATGTCTTTAGATATTTCAGTAGATTTCAAGTGACTGTAGGAGAATTCAAGTGACTTTAGGAGAATTCAAGTGAATTAAAATGAATTCAGGAGATTTCGAGTGAATTAACGTGACTTTCATGTAAATTCAAATGACTTTGGATATTTCAGGAGATTTCAAGTGACTGCAGGAGAATTCAAGTGACTTCAAATGAAATCAGGTGATTTCGAGTGAATTAACATGACTTTCATGTGAATTAACGTGACTTTAATGTGAATTAAAGTGACTTCAGATATTTCAGGAGATTTCAAGTGACTGCAAGAGAATTGAAGTGACTTCAAAGAAATTCAGGTGATTTCAAGTGACTGCAGGAGAATTCAAGTGACTTCAAATGAAATCAGGTGATTTCGAGTGAATTAACATGACTTTCATGTGAACCCAGATAACAATATGCGCACACGGTGCCACGCACGGTGCAGAGTGCGAATAAATCGTCACGCGTGTCACGCAGTTCACCAAACAGATGTGTCCGCATATGCGTGACATATGCGTCGCACGTCGTGCGAGTCGCACGCGTGTCGATGAAGTGCATCCCTTCTGCAAAGATGGTTTTTAAACGATCCCAATCGTGTCTATCCGTTCTTTCTACTAGGGCATGCTAAAACTGCAAATGATTTTATGCTTTTTTATGTTTTTTCATATACACACGTGGAAAAAGTGAGATTTTATTTGACCTACCTTTTAATTTTCTGCCATTTAAACGAAAATATATATTTATATTTTTCTTTACTTACCAGTTTCTTTAACACAATTCGTGGCACGCAAACATTAATTAAGGCTCAAATATACGAAGAATAATATCGCAATGATCGAGTTCGTTGAAATTTTATAAAAATTAACTACTGGGAAAGCACTAGTGTACACTACATTATGACGCTCACATAACCTCACTGACGGCAACGATGTTCGGTGAACCGTGAAGTTTGACAATTGCGCATGCACAATACAGGTACAAATATCATTTGAAATAAGATAAATACATAAATCATTTGAAATACGATATTAATTTGATTCAACTGAACCGAATTTGATGAATAAAAAATATTATTAACATATTGTTTATATTTATTCAGCAAGGACTACGACGAAATATGAGTGATGGCTGAATGAGATTCATTGTGCACGCACGCATTTATCCGTCACTCTATCCCGGAATGTGCTTGCCATTTGCGTGCGATATGGGTCGCATCGTGCGACTCGCACGCGTGCTTGAAGCGTGCGTCGCACGATTGTTATCTGGGAATTAAAATGACTTCAGATATTTCAGGAGATTTCAAGTGACTGCAAGAGAATTGAAGTGACTTCAAACAAATTCAGGTGATTTCAAGTGACTTTCTAATGAATTCACGTGACTTTGTGTGAATTCAAATGACTTCAGATATTTCAGGAGATTTCAAGTGACTTCGGGAGAATTCAAGTCACTTCAAATGAATCCAGGTGATTTCGAGTGAATTCACGTGACTTTCATGTGAATTCAAATGACTTCAGATATTTCTGGAGATTTTAAGTGACTTCATGTGTATTTAAGTGACTTCAGATATTTCAGGAGATTTCAGATGTTTCAGGAGACTTCAGGAGATTTCATTACAAGTGTACACCTGACTTCACGAGTTGTCAACCCCTCGTTTCACGTACATCTCTCAATGTTATTAATAGTATCTATACATACATATATATATATATA
>CAKNYM010052081.1:15899-31194 GCA_932195095.1 Andricus curvator
AAATTACTTTGCGCAACACCTGCGCAATTGATGCATTTGTCCGCTTCATTTTTGTAATGAAATTTTCTGAATCATCCCTAATTTCCAGGTTTTCCCTGACCTACGGACAACCTGTAATTAATATTAGCCTGCTGCAGACTAACGTTTCATAAAAAATTACAAATGAATTGTTGAAATTACTTTGTGCAACACCTGCGCAATTGACGCATTTGTCTGCGGCTTCTTTGTAATAAAAAACACGTTTGAACAGATGATAAGGACAATTATGTAGAGTAGGTCATAAACATCAAACATAATGCAATTTAAAATAATTGCATTGCATCCTTGAAAGTTGAACGTGCGACGATGTCATAAGAACCTAGAGCCTGGGGATTAAATTCGCTCCGATGAAGCGATAAAATTGTGGTAAAGATAGCGACATGAAAGGGAAACTCGGTAGAACAGGTGATTTTTTAAATGACAAGATCGATAAGCACTTTAGAGCTCGCTTTAGCCCGATACGATCAGTGCCGCTCGATACACGACACCGTATAAATCATTTTCTTCAGAACACTCCATAAAGACTCCATTCTCTCGAATGAGGAAAATAATGCTCCCTTTCTGAGAAAACATCGCTTTTTTAACTCTCGAAGGGGCCTAGAATTTTTTAAGTGCCAAAATTAACACATCTGGTCCCTTTGTAAACTGTTTAAAGACTCTTGAAGCGTTCATAAATTCCGCAAGCATGTTATGCTGAGGGCCAGTGAAGAGCCGGGTTGTTTGTTCAGGAAGCTCCTAGCTTTGATCTTCTCTTGAGTGACTTGAAGCGTGTACACATCTCAGCTCACCACTTCAACTCATGAGCCTTCCTAAATGCATTTCAAATTTTCAAATTCTTTTGAAAAGTACTTTTTTGTAAAAAAATGTACAAATTTTAACAACAAAAAATGCAGTTAAATACAAATAGGTCCTAAGTCGGCACAGTAAGAGTTTTTGTCGAAAACAGAGGCTAAACCTGGTTTAATAATTTTTGCGGTCGCAATGCAGCGCATAGTGAAGAAGTCGATTTTTGCTATTTCTCAAAATGGTGGTCCTAAGCTGGCACCCTCTGTCCTGTGTCGTTACATAATTTTTTCCGCTCAAATGCAAGCAAAAGAGCAGGTTATGTAACTTTTAGGAGGAAATGGAGAATTTCAACAGTTTACAATGAAAAAACATGTAGAGAATAGAATCAGCGAAAAGTCAATGAGGAAACACAGAAAATAAAAGGACACCTACCAGAGACCAGCAACATGCAGTCAAAACACAATCAAACTAAAAAAACAACAAGAGACGAGTGACATGAAATTGAAACACAACGAAATAAAATAACACACAAATAACAACGAAAGCAAACAAATGTGCCGACTCAGGACCGCTACAAATGTTTACACATTTCATGCTATTACGCACACGAAACAAATCCGAATGAAAAATCGACTTTATCAGGTGAAAGCACACAGAATACAGAAACCAACGCACTTAATCGATTAAACTTTTCAAAATATTTATACACCTATAGCTCACGCTGTCAAGCGAAAACTATAAAATAACAATTGTCAGCGAAAATTACGTCCATGTCTACCAACTTGTCGTGCGACAAAATGGTTAAGCCGATACGTTCGCCATCTCTGAGAAACGCAAGGGTGCCGACTTAACCCACAGTGCCGACTTAGGACAACTCTCCCCTATCACAGAAAACTACAGGATTTTACATTTTCTTTAATTTGGGTGTTTAAGGTCATAAAAACTCTTTTAATTTTACGTAAATTATTCTAGAAAATTACAAATCTTTACAAAAAATACAAGATTTCACAAAAGTATAAATTTTTACAAACAATACTTTCAGAAGCCGCATCAACGTTTCTGTTCAAAATTAAGCAAGTTCAAGATTTTAACCTTAAATTAACCAATGTTAAATTAACTAACGTTAAATTAACTATTGTTAATTTTAAAATAATTTCAAATTAATAATTATATAATATTGTTTCATTCTAAAATGTTCCATCTTTAGCCATTTAATTTGAACTTTTTTAATTAAGGAAGACATTTTTTTGAATATTTAGCAATATTTTACTTTTCTTTTAAAATGAGAAATTAAAAATCAAATATTAAAAACTAAACAATTTCCAGCTGAATTATTTAAAATAGAAAGCCTTGAATCATTAATATTTCAGAGTGTTAAATTTAAATTTTGAACGTTACAATTTTAATGGTTCTATTTAATAAATTTTTAATATGGAAGTGAAATCATTGAATTTTGATGCATAAATAATAATTGAACATTTATCAATTTGGAGGAAATTCGTGTTAGTTTAAGAGATATTTACAAGTTTTGAGAAGATCCAAACTTAATTTAAAACTGGAAAAGATTTCAAAAAATAAAATAATAAATCTAGATTTGTGAAGATTTCGAAATAAAATTTTGAAGCTTTTTAATGATCTTTCAAGGTTTTAAGAAAAAAAATCTTCAGTTTGCTGGGAACAATTAAAATGATTTTTTATTTTGAAAAATTAAATTTAAGAGAATATTCAAAAAGATTTTTAATAAATTTTGTTGAATAATAAATGACAGTTGAACATAACATTTTTAACCAAAAAAGATTAATTCTCAACCAAAAATATAATAGTAGATTTTTCAATCGAATAATATTACTTTCAACCACCAATAGGTGTATTTCTATCCTAATAAATGGAATTTCTACCAAAAGAGATGAATTTTTAACTAAAATGATATAAATCCTCAACTGGAATAGTTAAATTCTCGGTTAAAAAAATTAACTTTCTAACAAAGAAGCGAATTTTCAACAAAATATTTAAATTCTCAACCAAAGAGATGAATTTTCTATTAAAATGATGAATCTTCAAAAGAAAAAATAATTTTTCAACAAAAGAGTTCATTTTTCAACGAAGCAGTTGAATTTTCTCCGAAATACATCAATTTTGAACCAAATAGTTAAATTTTGAACTGAAAACGATTAACTTCAAGCCAAAAATGGAATAGTTAAATTTTTAGCTGAAAACTTCATTTTTATCAACAAAAAATTTTTTTCTACAAAAATAAACTTGAATTTTAAACTCGCGAATTTTCATTTTCAACAAATAAGTTCATTTTCAACCAAATAGTTGAATTTCAACACAAAAATTAAATTTTCAACAAAATAATACATTTCTTGAACAAAAAAGATGAATTCTCAAGAAAAATTTATTAGTAGACTTTTTTTTAACCAAAAAAACGAAATTTCTACCAAAATAGATGAATTTTCAACCAAAATGATGAATATTCAACTCTGAAATAGTTGAATTTGCAGTGAAAAAAATTAATTTTCTAACAAAAACAGAATTTTCAACAAAAAAGTTCAATTTTCATCCTAAGAGATGCATTTGAACTAAAATGATTAATGTTCAACAAAAAAAAAAAAAAATTTAATAAACGATCTCAAATTTCAACAAAAAAGTTGAATTTCCAACCAAAAAGGTTAGTTTTCTACCAAAAAAATAATATTTCTTCGACAGTTGTTACTCATGAAAAGTCATAACAAACAATTGATCTTGAGAATCGGATCATTTTGATGCGCAATTTGTATAAAAGCTTTGAATTTCATTTGATTGAATTTTGGGATGAAATCGATCAACTGGCATTTACTGTGATCAAAAGGTGAAACAAAGTCTTTAAAAATAGCCTTTTCTTGATAGACAGGTTTCCACCTCTCTTCATTATTCCCGCGACATAATATGAGTTTCAGCGCACCGGGAAGGGCAGGACGAGTTTGACTTTCGGAATAAATTTTTTTAACGACGATCATCAAGAGCACTGAAGAAGCAAGTCGTGCAATGCTCGGCAGGACCCGCCAGTAATTACGGCTCCACGTTAATTGAACGTCCGACGATGAAAGAAGCCGCCACTAACATTATTTCCAGCATGCTTCTCATCGCGATATTCTGCTCGCATCAAGAAGACATGTTCCCATCGAGCAACTCGGCTAATTGCCCTGCCTATCGCACATTATTACTGCAACGTAAATTTATTTTCCTTACACACGCGACATTGTCCAAAGTCAATCAGATTAAGATACTCATTTGCCACACACGCTCTCATGAATAATCTTTCCAGAATAGGAATCCTGCAATGTTTTCAACTCAGTCCACTTTGTTCGAAGAGAGATCTTTGATCTCGAGGTGCTGACTCCTCAGCTTGACATCAAAAGAACGTGCCTCATAACTCATCCAAAGTTTAGAATCTAAAGTGCTATTTTCGTACAACGCGAATTAAAAAAAAAATTATTCCAGCCGTTCGATACTTACAGCAATATTCTAACTCTGTGAAAACGTTTATGGAAAAAATGCTATCTACGCTTTCAAGTTTAGACCCATATGCCTACGCAGTGCAATAACTACAAGTTCGTGCTGGTGTTCGGCTTGTCCTGGCCTCGAGGAGCTTCAAAAGCAGCCGCCTTAATGTTATTACGATAATAATACTGAGCGAGCGAGAGTGAACCCTCGGCTATAAATACCACTACTCTCGCGCCTTACCTATCCATATACTCGCACACTTAACCACCCAACCACGTCGTGATTTCATCCTTCTGTCACGGGTTTACGCACATTCTTCGCCAGTCTTTCTCATCTACCTGGACCAAATCGCAAAAGCGTGAAACTAAGAAACATTCTCTTTCCTCTATAAAAATTACATCATGATGTGCAAAATTTTTTAAAACTGACGGATCGGCTCGAACCCGGTTCAGACCCGAAAGCCCGAAGCTCAAGCTTCACACCACCGTAGCTCAAAAGTCAGACCTAGTCCGAAACTCGCAAGTCCAAACCCAGTCCGACCTTTTGCACACCTGACGCACCCTAGAAGTTCACTGACCAACAATCTGTGGGACCAATTTCGAAGAGCTAATTTGGGCACAAATTAACCAAACCTTAATTAATTAACCCCGAATGATCCTCCGAACGGGGTAGATTGCTTTAAGCTTTAAGGCCTCTCGACTTGGGAGATTCATGAGGGACTTATCTCCGCCGGCGATCATCAAACGTAACCATCCGATCGTCTTAATGCGATTTTCTTGTCGAGGTGCGCAGTATGTATGCATATGTGCTATTCCTCCAAGAAGACTCGCTTTTAATGGAATCTCGTCATTCGAAATAATCGCGAGGATTTCGGTTATCATTTCCTCCAGAAAAAAAATTCACACGCACTTGTGCAAACAAAGTATTGTATATTTTTCGATTGCGAGCTAATTACGCAATATCGAGGAATTTTAATCACAATTCAGACGAGTTTACTAATTGAAAAGAATTATTGCAAAAAATCAATTTTATGTTCAGGAAAGCCATGAGGCGGAAATTATACCAGATTCTCCTATATAAAGTGAAAGATATCGATAATCACAAATCATTCCAGCGGTATCCTTTTGAAGTTGCAAGAGTGCAACTGGTCTCGAAAAACAAAACGCTTTCCATTAGCTAATAGACTTTTTAAAGCGAACTAATGAGAATAATGCAGAACTCGCATATAAATTTCTGACGTAAGACTTTATCTTTAGCTTCTTACTTCACTCTAATTTCATACATTCCACTTTTTCATCTCACGAGTCCAGAAATGAAATGCATGCCCAGGTTTTATACGTGTTCATTATCTATGATACCCTCTCTAAATGTGTATTCCACACTATAAACGGTAATCTGGCCAGTTCACGAGGGAGAAGACATGGCGCCGACATTCTTCTAAAGGAATGGAATAACGTTGCGTGGTGCTCGGGAGAGCTTCGGTTCGATATTCATGCCGCGCTCTTTTTTTTACAAAGAAGTGCCTCGGGTTATTTCTCATAGAACACTTTAGTTCAGCTGCCTCGAGTTGTATAAGATTCCATATTTGAGCTCTAGTTTTTCCCGCAAAGATGAAAGTGACTCTAGTTGATTTTAATTTTATCATTCAATTAAGGTTGCTCTGATTGAACAAGTTGAAAAATCGTATAGTCTCTGTAGTCTAAGGACAATTCTAAAGAATCTCAGCTCAATCTTTTTTGAGTGATGTGCTTCGAGAAGACTTTTGGGTAAAAAAGTCCGTCTCGCTCGAATCAAAATAACTGAGTCTTTCACGGTGGATTTCTCTCCCCTTGGATGGAGCCTGAATAGCCTGGCATTCGCGATCCGGTCTTCAGGTCTTCGTCCTGGCTCGGAATGGAGTAAGAAAGCCGTCTCTTTGTCGGCTCGCTCGGCCTTCTTCGCGCTCTGTCCCTTTCCCTTATATTTGCCTTCTCCTTTCCTCTAAACCCCGGGTCTACTCTTCGGTGCTCCTTCAGCCGAGAGATTCAACGCAACTTCAAGATCGTAACAGATACCTGCTCGATTCAAAGAGGGATGTCGGATCAGAGAATCGAGCGTTACGCTTCTTCCACTTTGGGAAATGGGAAACCTGAAAAGAAAGCTCTTCAGCGAAAACCAATTTGCCACACTCCAATGAATGCACCCATTTCCAAAAATTGCTTTCCGGTCATTTGTCGCCCGGTCGGGGATTGATTCTGAAAAATGCAAGTGCATCTTTTTTTTCTGGAAAGCATTCATCTTTGTTAAGGTTTGCGTTAATTTCGAGACGGTGTATTACAAGCTCGCAAATAATGGAATGACAGGCTGGCGTATCGACGTCAAAGAAGCCGCTATCGTTTTGCCACGACTTTCAAAGCCTTGTACTCTTTCCGTCCGGGGCTCTCAGCAAAGGATTACCGGACGATGACTGCGACAGTGTTTGGCGGCTTGTAGTTCCAAGGTACATACTGGTACTCTTTGTATATCCACATTTATATACACTTCACCGTGGACCGGCATTATGACGCATGCAATACCATTGACGGACAGTTACCTCTTTTGCTAATTTATCATATCTTCTGCTTCCACCCATAGTCAACATCCATAAATTTTTATGGAAAATAAATTTTACCGGTCGGAGAATTTGGGTGAAAAGAACTGAAATCGAGACCAAATGTTAAACACGGGGGACGATATAACGTGCCTTTATTACATCTTCCAGAAAGGTAATTGCTGTCCTTAACGTTCCACCACATCCGGCCTAAAGACTCGGGTGCACGTCAATTACAGACTGGCCATCCTTTAGGGCTCGCCACAGTTCTCGGCAACTTCTAACTTTTGTACCTTCGACCATCCGCCTCCATCTTGGAGAACGCTGCTGTCAATTATAAAGTCCTGTCCATTCCCGGAAGGCTTGAAATTACAGAGTATCTACGTCCATAATCTATCCCGTCTTCGTCCCGCGGCTAATCTCTCCCCTTCACACAACCCTCGGCCAAAAAGCGTGTGATTTCCGTCACGACTCCTAGAAACGAATTTCAATTAAAGTTATATCACTCAACTTTTATCTAATGATCGTAAAATTATACCGAGACGTACATTTTCTGAGAAGGGCTTATAAAATCGAATCCCACGATGGAGTCCAACTCGAAAAAAAAAACTAAAGAAAGGGAATCGCAAGGGCGTTCGGCCACAACAGACCGAGTTCGGAAAAAAGATGGACATGGACGGCGGCTGAGTGATGTCTCGGACATCGTCGATTTCAAGGTGTGCGGCTGCATTGAAGACCCACTCGTGCGTGTGAGTGCCATGCACTTGAGGAAGAGCCACAGAGCCTCGATCGAAGGGAGAGACGATTTTAAATCGAGAGAGAAGACCGGTTCGCTCGGGATCGGCCCTTCCGTTCGTTATTTCGCGTTTTTTCCGCCGCGGACTTTGCCGGACCGACGGAGAAAAAGAGCCGCAGAATGCATCAGGCCGGAAGAGGGAAAGAGAGAGGTTCTGCAAAAGAAGCCTGCGAAACGGCATTTTAAAGCAGCTGACAGACAAGCGAGCTCGGAGACAACAAGACGTCCGTCTTCTCCTCTGAGACTTCTTGCTTTCGCGGCCGAGCGCATCCTTTCTTCCTTTTTCACATTTATTCCCCGCTTCTTCTCCTTCCTCGGCTTCCTTCTTCTTATTCTAGACCTTTTCTTGTTCCTCATCTCCTTATTCTCCTCGCTTCTACTTGTTGCTCCATTTGCCGACGTACACGACCTTTCTTCTCCACTTTATCTTTTTTTTTTCAACTCTTTTCTCCACTAGATGTCCTCAAAAAGTTGAAGCCATGTCACTGACTCCGTTTTTAAATGGTTCTTCACATATAATAACGTAGGGGCCGTTCATAAATGACGTTACTAATTTTCGGCTATTGTTGGCCCACACGGAAAAAATTTATCCGTGAAGAAGTCACGAACTTGTAGCTAGGTCTCGGATACGAGATAAAAAAATGAAACATTAAATCCTTATTTCTATGAGAAATATATGGATAAATTTCGAAGTTTCTTACGAACAGTTCGAATTTCCTACGAACAGTTCCTGAAAATTTCAGACTGAAATAAAAAGAGGAAAAATTTTATTTGTGCGATTTAATTTTATATTAATTTATAAATTCGCAACTCAGAAGATTCGAACCCTCCAGACTGCTGACTCACCAGTTTCTAAACACATAAACCAGGAGTGCGTAAACACGCGCAGCCATCGAGGCCAAACAAAATAGGTATTATAAAACTTCTAGCCACTCATCCGACGAGCTCGAGGCACACATACGAGCGCACACACGCACCGCGCGTGTGTGCGTGGGCCACGTACAGCGAGACTTAGTTTCGAGTTCCCAGATTCGTCAGGCAAGCTCGTGAGTGCTCTGAGAATCTTTTCCCAATCATTCGTAATATTTTTGTAATTATTCACGTAAACAAAAAGTGATGAACCGTTTTAGAATTTTCACATCGAGTTCGTCAATCTTTCTCAAAGTTCGTAGGTTATTTACGAAAATACATAAATATCCGATGAATTTTTCTCAAATCCGAGACCTAGCTACTAGTTCGTGACTTTTTTACGGATAAATTTTTTCCGTGCACCCCTGACCCTCTTCGTTGGCGATCGTAGTTTTGCCCCCCCCCCCTCGCCCGCAAAATTAACGTAGTCTAAAATTCGGTCAAAACAGGGGAAATAGGGTGATTTTTCATGAAAATTGGGGAATAATCGGGGAATACATTTTTTCAAATAAAATTGATGTAAATACCATATTGAATTCAATATGAAACTTGAAAAAAAAACTGAAAAACTGAACAAACAAAGAAAATGCATTTTAAACCATATAGTTGAATTTTCAACTAAAAAGGATATTTTTTGAACAAAAAATGGAATCTTCAAATTTTTAATTTAAAAACTTAATTCTCAAAAACAAGAAACGAATCTTAAAAAAATGAATTTTTAATAAATTAGTTCAACTTTCGACCAAATAGTTTAATTTTCAACCAAAAAATATGCATTTTTAAACAAATATGTAGTTAAATTTTTACCCAAGAAGATGAATCTTCCACAAAGAAAATTAATTTTCTATTTAAAAAAAGACGAATTTTCAACAAAATCTCTTCATTTTCGACTAAAAAGGATAAATTTTTAACCAGCAATGGAATAGTTACATTTTTAATTTTTTTTTAATAATTCTCACTAAAAAAATTTATTTTCAGGAAAATAGTTACATTTTCAACCAAAGAGATGAATCTTCAACCCAGAAAATTAATTTTACACCAAAAAAGACAAATTTTCAACAAATTACATAAATGTTTATTCTCATAGTTGATTTTTTAAACTAAAAAGATAAATTTTTACTAAAAATCAAATAGTTAATTTTTCATTGAAAAAAAAATTAATTTTTATTAAGAAACGAATTTTATACCAAATTGTTGAATATTAAAGACAAAAAGACGAATTTTCTGTACAAAGCAGTTGAATTTTCATCCCAAAGTGATGAATTTTCGACAAAAATGTTAATTTTCAAGCAATTAGGTTAAATTTTCAGTTACAAAAATTATCCTTTAACCCAAAAAATGAATTTTCAATAAATTAGTTTAATTTTCTACTAAAATTATGAATCTTCAACCAAAAAAAAAAAAATTAATTTTTAAGAAATTAGTTGAACTTTCAACCAAGCAGTTGAATTTTTAACCCAAAAAGAAAGATTCTCAACAAAAAATATAATAGTTCATATTGCAAAAAAAAATAATTTTGAATAAAAAACAATCTAATTTAACCACAAAAATAAAGGAATTTTCAACATAATACTGAATCCTCAACTAAAACACATTAATTTTCAACCAAAAAGTCGAATTTTTAACCAAAGAAATTGATTTTCTACCAAAAAAACTAGTTTTTAACAAAGTAAATAAATTTTCAAACAAGAAGCTTAATTTTATACGAAAAAGGACAAATTTAAAAACAAGATAAATCTTTAACCAAATAGTCTAATTTTCAACTAAAAAGTATTTTCAACCGAAAGAACACGCATTTTCAACAAAATAGTTAAATTTTCGATGAAAGTAATTAATTTTTAATTAAAATGATAAATCTTCAACAGATAAATTAAATTTTTAAACAAAGTTTAAAATTTTATCTCTTTCTGTAGAAATTTATTTTTTTGTTTGTTAAAAATGCAACCGTCTGGTTAAAAACCAATCTGCTTCGGTTGCAAATTAACTTTTTTTATTGGAAATTAACTTTTTTTTTGAAAATTCAACTGTTTTGTTAAAAATTCAACTGTATTGTAGAAAATTCGTATTTTCGACTCGAAAATTAAACAATTTGGTAGAAAATTAAACTACTTAATTAAAAATCGATGTATTTTGTTGAAAATTCGTATTTTTTGTTGAAAAATCAATTTTTGTTTGTTAAAAATCCAACTGTTTTTGGTTTACGTATCAATTTTTACATTTTTCTTTGGAAATTCAACTTTTTAGATTAAAAATTCAACTCCTGGGTTGAAAGTTGAACTACTTTGTTAAAAGTTAATTTTTTTGGTTGTAAATGCATAAGTTTAGTTGAAAATTCGTTTTTTTTTTGTATTGAGAATTAATTTTTCAAACTGAAAATTTAACTATTCCTTTTTTGGTTGAAATTTGATCTTTTTTAGTTGAAAATTCAATTGTTTTCTTGAAAACTCATTATTTGTCTAAAAACTCGTCTTTTTATAGAAAATAAGCCTCTCGAATTAAAATTTAACTATTTGGTAGAAAATATATTTATTTTTTTAGCAGTTTGTCTTTTTTGGTAGAAAATAAGTTTTTTTTGTAGTAAAATGGGTTGCAAATTGATCTCTTTTAGTTGCGGATTCAAGATTTTTCTTGAATATTGGTATTTTTTGGTTATATTTAACTATTTTTTTATTTAAAATTAAAATCTTTTTCGGTTTAAATATCAACTATAACATTGTTGTCACGTGACCGGATTCCTACCTTACCGACACTTTTTTTATTTGTAAACTTATTTTCACACGAATAGCCACATCGAGTTGAAAATTTGGGATAATAAATAAGAAGCACTATGAAAGGTTGGTCTGGTCCTAAATTTTAATAATCATGAAAAAAAAAAATTATTTACAAAAAAACTTTTTTCATAATTATAAAAATTTAGGACCAGATCCACCTTTCCTAGTGCTCCTTATTTATTATCCCAAATTTTCAACTCGATGTGGCTATTCGTGTGAAAATAACTTTGCAAATAAAAAAAGTGTCGGTAAGGTAGGAATCCGGTCACGTTACCCAATCGTCACATGGCCTTAAAATCAAAATTCAAAATACTATTTCACGTCCAATACTCCAGTTAATGTATGGAATTCCTGAAAATAAAAACGAGAATCCAACGACCAAATTTGGACCACCACCATAAAATGCTTCTATTGTAATTAAAAAAAAAAAAATCTTTTTCTTAAGGCCATGTGACGAGTGGGTCACGTGACGGAATTCCTACCTTACCGGCACTTTTTTTCCTAACTTATTTTCACACGAATAGCCACATCGAGTTGAAAATTTGGGATAATAAATAAGAAGTACTAAGAAAGGTGGGTCTCGTCCTGAATTTTTATAGTTTTGAAAAAAAAATTTGTTGTAAATAATTTTTTTTTCTTTTTTCATGATTATTAAAATTTAGGATCAGACACACCTTTCTTAGTGCTTCTTATTTATTATCCCAAATTTTCAACTCGATGTGGCTATTCGTGTGGAAATAAGTTAGAAAATATAAAAAATGTCGGTAAGGTAGGAATCCTGTCACGTGACCCACTCATCACATGGCCTTAAGAATTTTTTTTTTTTTAATTACAATAGGAGCATTTTATGGTGGTTGTCGAAATTTGGTTGTTGGATTCTCGTTTTTATTTTCAGGAATACTATAAATTTTCAAAACTAAAGAAATAGTATAATTTTTTGTCGAAATAGTAGCAAAATAGGGTCATAGGTCAAAAAAAGTGTAAAATAGTGTGAAATAGTGTGGTGAGTCCGAGGCCCAAAAGTAAGGCACGTATTTCCCAAAATAGTAGGAATTGGCCTTTTGCGGATTCCATAATTCCGGACAGGTTCGAGGATAGGAGGGTATCTGGTGCCTACAGCAGGGCACGTACTGGAGTCCCTCGCGATGCCAGAGGCCCAGTCAGTCAGTCAGTGCAGTCAGTCAGGCCCAGTGTTACGGGTTACCACGTAATTTCATGGGAACTATAATTTGGGCGAATGGGTCCGGGCGAAGAAACGGACGGGTCGGGACGGGACGGAACGTAATGGGCGAATCTAAGGCCCACCGAAAGCACGGGTCCGTCGAGAGAGGCGGGAAGAATGGGCGGGATAATTACCCGCGATGCACGCCGCTCGTTATATCTCAAGCCTCTTCTTTCCTCTTTCCTCCTCTATCCTCCTCTATCCCCTTTTCTTTTTCTTCCTTTTCCGCCTCCAACGCCTGCCTGCCTTCTTCGCCGTTCTTCTTTCAGATCTTTCTGCTGCCTTGCTTATACCACATCTGAATTTCAAAACACCAGAATATTTAGCGCAAACGAATCTCCTCAGAAGGATCGAGAGTAATTCACTTGTAATCCACGATAATCCACTTGCAATACAGGATAATCTACTTATAATCCAGAGCAATTCAAATGTTATCCAAGTAATTCATTTGTAATCCAGAGTAATCCACTTTTAATCCAGAGTAATCCACTTTTAATCCAGAGTACTCCACTTTTAATCCAGAACAATCCACTTGTAATTCAGAGTAATTCACTTGTAATCCACGGTAATCCGCTTGCAATCGAGCCCAATCCACTTTTAAACTAGGACAATCCACTTGTAATCCAGGCATCCGTTTGTAATCCAGGGCAATCCGTTGTAATCCAGAATAATTCATTTGCAATCCAGAGTAATCCGCTTGCAGTCCAGCACAATCCCCTTGTAAACCAGGACAATCCACTTGTAATGTAGAGTAATTCACTTTTAATCCAGCGTAATCCACTTGTAATACAGGATAATCCACTTTTAATACAGGATAATCCACTTTTAATCCAGAGAAATTCAATTGTAATCTAGAATAAACCACTTGTAATCCAGGGTAATCCAGAGTAATACACTTGTAATCCAGAGTAATCCACTTGTAATCCAGCGTCATCCGCTTGCAATCCACTTGTAAACCAGGAGAATCCATTTGTAATTCAGAGTGATTCACTTTTAATCCAGACCAATCCACTTGTAATCCACTTGTACTCCAAGACAATCCACTTGTAATTCAGAGTAATCTACTTGCAATCCCGTGTAACCCACTTTTAATCCAGAGTGATCCACTTGTAATCCAGGGTAATTCATTTGTAATCCAGGGTCATCGGCTTGCAATCCATCACAATACACTTGTCAACCAGGACAATGCACTTGTAATCCAGGGTAATCCACTTGTACTCCAAGACAATCCACTTGTAATACAGGATTATCCACTTGTAATCCAGCGTAATCCGTTTGCAATCCAGCACAATCCACTTGTAATCCAGAGTGATTCACTTTTGATCCAGACTAATCCACTTGTAATCCAGCCTAATCCACTTGTACTCTAATACAATCCACTTGTAATCCGCTTGCAATCCAGCACAATCCACTTGTAATCCAGAGTGATTCACTTTTAATCCAGGCTAATCCAATTGTAATCCAGAGTAATCCACTTATAATTCACAGTAATACACTTGCACTCCAAGACAATCCAGTTGTAATCCAGCACAATCCACTTGTGTTCAAGTGATTCACTTTTAATCCAGAATAATCCACTTGTAATTCACTTGTACTCCAAGACAATCCACTTGTAATCCAGAGTAATATACTTGAAATCGCGTGTAAACCACTTTTAATCCAGCGTAATCCACTTGTAAATCAGAGTAATTTATTTGTAATTCAGTGTATTCCGCTTGAAATACAGCACAATCCACTTTTAAACCAGGACAGTCCACTTGTAATTCAGAGTTATTCACTTTTAATCTAGATAATCCACTTGTAATCTAGAGTAATCCACTTAGAATCTCCTTGTACTACAAGACAATCCACTTGCAATACAGGATAATCCACTTGTAATCCAGCGTAATGCACTTGTAATCCAGCGTAATCCGTTGAAATCCTGTACAATCCGCTTGTAAACTAGAACAATCGACTTGTAATCCAGGGTAATCCACTTGTAATCCACTTGCACTGCAAGACAATCCACTTTCCATACAAGATATTCCACTTGTAATCCAGCGTAATCCACTTGTGATCCAGAGTGATTTACTTTCAATCCAGGATAATCCACTTTTAATCCACTTGTAATCCAGCGTTATCCACTTGTAATTCAGAGTAATTCACTTGTAATTCAAGGTAGTCCGCTTGCAATCCAGCACAATCCACTTTTTAACCAGGACACTTGTAATCTAGGACATCCACTTGTAATCCAGAGTAATCCACTTGCAAACCAGAGTAAACCACTTGTAATCCAGAATAATCTTCTTGTAATCCCATGTAACCCACTTGTAATTCAGAGTAATCCACTTGTAATACAGAGTCATCCACTTGTAATCCAGTGTAATCCACTTGTAATCCAGAGTAATCCACTTGCAATCCAAAGTAATCTACTTGTAATTCAGAGTAATTCACTTGTAATCCAGAGTAATTCACTTGTAATCCAGGGTAATCGGCTTGCAATCCAGCACAATCCACTTTTAAACTAGGACAATCCACTTCTAATTCAGAGTGATTCACTTTTAATCTATGCTAATCCACTTGTAATCCAGAGTAATCCACTGTTACTCCTAGACAATCCATTTGTAATCCAGAGTAATCCACTTGCAAACCAGAGTAATCCACTTGTAATCCAGAATAATAAACTTGTAATCCAGAATAATAAACTTGTAATCCCGTGTAACCCACTTGTAATCCAG
>CAKNYM010052081.1:61254-73304 GCA_932195095.1 Andricus curvator
TTCAAATTCGGTAATATTAGAAACTCTCGAGAATTTTATTATTCGGGGATTTTCAAATTCGGCAATATGAGAAATTGTCGGGAATTTTATTATTCAGGAATTTTATTTTTCGGAATTTTATTATTCCGAAATTTTATTATTAGGAAATTTTACAGTTTCGGGAATTTTTTTTTCGGGATTATTCAGTCGTCCATTTTTCACACGGTCGATCTTTTTCACCAAATAGGATATTATTTTTCATTTTAAACAAGTTTTTTAATTCAATAATAAAATCATTACACATTTATTTAAGGATTTTATAATTTAAACGAATGTATAATAAAATTTTATTTACATTTAAAATACCTCTATTCCAATTACATAATTTCTGTCAATGTTTGTGATGCTGTGAAATGATAATCTGAATTTAATTTTCAAAATTATATGTAAATATGTTTTACTTTTTTCTCAAATTACTAGAAAAGGTTACTAATAAATCAAATTTTCAGAAATGAAAGTTGATTAATTTTGTTCACAATATTAAATTACATAAAGATTGAATTTTAATTTTTCTCTACTAAGTGACATACATCGATTATTTATTTTTAAGTTATGTAATTGAATATTGGCTATAATTTGTATGATAGAAGTTTATTTATATTTAAAATAGCCTTATTCCAGTTACATAATTTTTCAAATGTTTTTGAGCTTGTGAAATGAGTATCTGAATTCAATTTTCAAAATGATATGTACAATGTTCATGTGTTTTATTTTTTTCAGAAAATTATTATAAAAGGTTATTAATAATTGAAATTTTCAGAAATAAAATTTCAAGTTTAAAAAAATATTCAGTGAGAATCATTTGAATTTTTCAATGAAAATAAGTATTCAAGACATTTTATTTTGTAAACTGATTGATTATTGACTGATTAATTTTTTCACAATATTAAATGTTGTAAATATTGAATTTCAATTTTTTTCGATTTAGTTTCATGAATTTTTCATTTACTTTGAAGTTTCTAATTGCATATTGGATATAATTGGTATCATAAAAGTTTATTGATATTTAAAATACCCCTATTCCAGTTATATATGTTTTAAAATGTTTCTGATGATGTGATAAGATTATCTGAATTTAATTTTCAAAATTATACGGACACACGTTTTAATTTTTTCTGGAATTAGTTTGAAAGGTTATTGATGACTAAAATTTTCAGAAAAATATAAAATCAACATTATTTGAGTGTTTTGATGAAAACAATGATTTAATGTTTTCATGTTCTAAACTCAATAATTATTTATTAGCTGATTAATTTTTTCACAATATTAAATTACATAAAGATTGATTTTTAATTTTTTAATATTAACTAACATAAATTGATTATTTACTTCAGGGTTATGCAATTAAATATTGGTTATAATTTATATGATGGAAGTTTATTTTTTTTCAAAATACCTCTATTCCAATTATGTAATTTTTGTAAGTTTTCGTGATGTTGTGAAATGAGTACCTGAATTCAATTTTTATAACTAGGTTTTAATTTTTTCTGAAATTAATTTAAAAGGTTAATAACAATGAAATTTTTTGGAAAATATAAAATAAACATTATTAAAATGTTACAATGGGATTAATTTTGTATTTCTTTTTATGTTGGAAACTGATTAATTAATTATTAACTGATTATTGTTTTTACAATATTAAATTACATAAAGGTTGAATTATAATTTTTCTAGATTGAGAAACATAAATTAATTATTTATTTCAAGATTATGTAGTTGAATATTGGCTATAATTCGTATATCGAAAGTTTATTTATGTTTAACATATCTCTGTTGCAACTATATAATTGTTTTAAATTTTCGTTCTGTTTTGGAATAATTATCTCAATTCCATTCTCACAATTATATGTAAATGTTTTAATTTATTCTGAAATTAATTTAAAACGTTAATTATAATTATAATTTTCATAAAAATGAAATTTTAATTCAATTTTATGTATTTTGACCCGCTCTTCTTTTTCTGTAAAAATTTATTTAAAAATTCCATTGCAAATACATGTTTATTGATTTTTATATTGAGAACTGAGAATCGGATCAGAATATGATTGTTTAAATTATAGGTATTAATTTGTTAATGATTTAGCGATGTATATTGATGCTTACATTTTAGAAAAATGGCCGTGAAAGGACCCGCAAATTTTATTATACAAAAATTATTTTTTTTTTAAATATATTAAATTACATATAACGTGCACTTGAAATCTTAAAATGATATCTCGCCATTTACTATTATTAATAGTGATAGTAAATTCTGCGTTACATGGATTCACGGAATACATTCTTTGAGAATATAATTTCAGCAAGAATGTGATTGGTCAAAAAATATTAAAAAATAAATAGTTATTCGAAAATTGCGCGCACATAATAGTCTAGTAATAATAAAATCAGACCTACCAACTGGAACTCGAAACCCAAGTTTAACATTCGTCAGCAAGTAGGCCGGCCCGCCAAAAATCAATTCCAACTTCGATTTTAGTGGGAAAACCTTGTCCTTTTCTCCCAAATTCAAATCCTCCGAGTTCTGATCACTGATGTCCAGATCCCTCTCTTCCAGACTCTCTTTTCCAGCCTCCTTTTGCAACTGCCTGCTCTTCGGCGGTATTTCCGGTACGGGACAAGCCGGATAGAAAATCTTGAGGGTGCTGATCAGTCTCTTCAACTTGTAAAGTTGCTTCTCTGTCACAAAATCGACGTTGGAAAAAAGAGCTTGTAGTAATCCCTGATCATAATAGTCTAATACTGACATGTAATAGGTGAGATAAATTAACATTTTCCTACAAGATTTAATTGTCCTCTCTTCGCGCATCAGCTTCTCGAGCAAGAGTCGAGCACTGGCTTCGCAGTTCACTTTGACTGCGTAGGCAAACAAAACCAACAACTGATGCAGATGCAACACCTTGTTCTCCTTGTCCTCGTACTTTTTTATCAAATAATTCAGGAGCGGGATGTGCTTGTGATTCATGGAGGAAATCGCAGTCAACAGAACGTGTCCAGTCTCGAAACCACAGTCGTCCCACAATCCTCGATCCACGATTGCATCCACAAATTTCGCGTCGTAGAATTCTAGGTGCCTGTTGATTTTTTTTTTAAAAGTTTTTTTAGTTTCTTATTTTATTGGAAACATCGGCTTAGTGTTCTAAAGAGTTTAAGTGCTCGGAGAAATTCTCACGAGCATGAAAATATGCTCATCCGCCCATTTTTGGTTAAAAATTAAGCTTTTTTTAGTTGAAAATTTACTTATTCGGTTGGAAATTTATCTATTTTTATGAAAATTAGTTTTTTCTTAAAATTTATTTGGAAATTCGTTTTTTTTTGTTAAAAGTTAATTGTTTGAATAAAAAATTTGGCTATTCTATTTTTGGTTGAAAATTGATATTTTTTAGATAAAAATTCATCATTTTTGTTGAAAATTCATCTGTTTGGTGAAAAATTCAATTATTTGATAAAAGATTCCTGTATTTTTATTTAAATGAGATTTTTCTTATTTAGAATTAATTGTTTTAACTGTAAATGTAACTTTCATTTTTGGTCGAAAGTTTATCTTTTTTGATAGAAATTAATTCTTCTTGGTTGAAAATTATACTATTTCATTGAAAATGTATCTGTTTTCGGTGAAATTTTAACTATTTGTTGAACATTCGTCTTTTTTTGTTAAATGAGTACTCTCATTAGTTGAAATTTCACCTTCTTGGTTAAAAATTAATTTCTTTGGTTAAAAGTTCATTTGTTGGAAATTCGTTTGGTTTTTAGTTGAAAATTTATTTTACTAATTGAAAATTATCCTAGTTTATTTTTGGTAGAAAATTTATATTTTTAGTTTAAAATTCATGTATTTGGTTAAAAATTACATTTTTTAGTTGAAGATTCATCATTTTAGTTGAAAATTCACTGTAACTATTCAATTTTTTGTGAAAAATTTACCTTTTTTGATAGAACTGTAATCTTTTTCATTAAAAAATGATCTGTTTAGTAAACAATTTAACTATTCTATTTTTTGTTAAGAATTCATTTCTCTCATTGAAAAAAAAACTAGCTGAAAATTAGAAATTAGAAAAATCCACTATTTGATCAAAATTTCATATTTTTGGTTGAAAATTCATCATTGTGATTAAAAATTAATTTCTTTGGTTGAAAATTCGTTTCTTTTTAGTTGAAAATGATTTGTTTAACTGAAGATATAATTATTCCATTTTAGCTTGAAAATTTATACTTTTAGTTGAAAATTGATTGTCTTAACTGAAAATTTAATTCTCCTATTTTTGGTTAAAAAATAATTTTTTTGGATGAAAAAAAAACTATTTTGTTGAAAAATCGTTTTTGTTTTTTTGGTTGAGCATTTATTTTTCTGATATTTTAACTATTCTAATTTTGGTTGAAAATTGATTTTTTTTAGATGAAAATTCATGTTCTTTTTTGAAAATGAGTTTTTTTTTGGTAGAAAATTAATCTTTTGGGTTGAAAATTCAAGTACTTAGTTGGAAGTACTTTGTTAAAAATTCATTTATTTGGTTGATGTTTCATCATTTTAGTTAAAACCTCCTTCTTTTCTTCAAAATTTAATTCTTTTGTTGACAATAATGTTTTCTAGGTGAGAATTAATTGTTTTAACTGAAAATTTAACTCTTACATGTTTGGTTCAAAATTTATCTTCTCAAGTTGACAATTCATATATCTGGTTTAAAATTCCTGAATTGTATTGAAAACTCGAATTTTTTGGGAGAATATTTAATCTTCTTGGTGACTAATTCATCCTTTTGGTTGGAAATTCCTTTAAAAATTCAAATATTTGGTTGAAAATTCATCTTATTGGTTGAAAATTTTAGATTTTTCTTATTTAGAATTAATTTTTTAAACTGGAAATGTAACTTTTTCATTTTTTGTCGAAAATTCATCTTTTCTGATAGAAATTTAATTTTCTTGGTTGAAAATTATACTATTTCGTTGAAAATTGGCTTTAATTTTTTTACTGAAAATTAAACTATTCTATTTTTAGTTGAAAATTTATCTATTTTCTGTGAAAATTTAACTATTTGTTGAAAATCCGTCTTTTTTTTTGTAAAAGAGTTCTCCCTCATTTGTGAAATTTCATCTTTCTGGTTAAAAATTAATTTCTTTGGTTGAAAATTCGTTTGTTTTTTGCTTGGAAATTTAGTTTACTGACTGAAAATTATCCTACCTTATTTTGGGTAAAAAATTTATCTTTTCAGTTTGAAATGCATGTATTTGGTTGAAAATTAATTTTTTTTAGTTGAAGATTCATCATTTTACTTGAAAATTCACTTTAACTATTACATTTTTTGTGGAAAATTTACCTGTTTTGATTTGGAATGTAATATTTCTCGTTAAAAAATTATCTGTTTAGTAGAAAATTTAACTATTCTATTTTTTGTTAAGAATTAATTTCTTTTATTGAAAAAAATGTTTAGTTGAAAATTCGTTTTTTTTTGTTGATAGAAAATTCGTTTTTTGGATTGAAAAATCCACTATTTGGACAAAATTTCATACTTTTCGTTGATTACAAAATAATTTCTTTGGTTGAAAATTAATTAATTTTGCTGAAAACTCGTTTTTTTAAATTTACTTTTCTAACTGCAAATTGAAATATATATTATATTTTTGGTTCGTAAATTCATCTTTTTTAGTTTAATATTGAATTATTTTGTTGAGAATTCATTTTTTTTTAAATTGATTGTTTTTATTGAAAAATTTAATTCTTCTGTTTTTTGTTTAAAAATCGGAGAAATTCTCACGAGCATGAAAATATGCTCGACCTTTATCTGCTTTGAGAATTTAATGAGCATTTATGAACATTTTGAATAAGGATTTCAAAAATCGTATTTCCTACTTTTATTAATAATAATTACATTATTTAAATTTCGCGAGCAAATGTATCGCTTCAAATTGGAAAGGGTGCTAAATATAAATGATAAAAAAATCAAAGGAATAGAAAACATATTATTCGCATTAAATTGTGCCTTATTCAGAGTTGCTACAATATGCCAATTTCTAAATTCTTCTAGGTATACAACCAATAATACACCTAGAAGATTAATAATATTATTTCAAAAAAAAATGTTGTTTCTATATATATTTAAAATACTTTTTAGTTGTCTTTCAAGTGAAAAAGACAAATTTTCAACAAAAGAAATGAATTTTCAAAAAAGAAGCTTAATTTTCTACCAAAAAAGACTAATTTTCCACAAAATAGTCGAATTTTCATCAAGAAAAGATCAACTTTCAAACAAAAATGGAATAGTAACATCTTCAATTAAAAAATTAATTCTCAACCAAAAAAGAACAACAAATTTTCAACAAAATAGTTAAATTTTGAATTGAGTTTTTAACCAAAAAGATGATTTTAGAATTCAACACTCAATCGAAAATATGAATTTACAAGAAAGAAAATTAATTTTCTATGAAAAAACACGAATTTTTAACAAAATACATGAATTTTAAACCAAATAGTCAAATTTTTAACCAATGAAATGAATTTTCAACTAAAGTGAGGAATTTTTAACCAAAAAACTGATTTTTCAACGTAGAAAATTAACTTTCTACCGTAATAACAAATTATTAAGAAAATAGTCGAATTTTCAACCAAATAGTTGAATTTTCAACTAAAAATATGAATTTTCAACAAAGAAGATTAGTTTTCCACAAAAAAAAACACGAATTTTCAACTAAAATAAGGAAGTTTTAAAAACAAAAAAATTGATTTTCTACCAAAAGAGACGAATTTTTAACAAACAAAAAAAAATGAATTTGCAACTAAATTGATGAATTTTCAACAGAGAAAATTAATTTTCTACAAAAAGAAAGACAACAAAAACAATCAAATTTTCAGCTAAAATGAGGAATTTTCTACCAAACAAGACGAATTTTCAACTAAATTGATGAATCTTCAGCAAATAAAAATCAATTTTTAACAAATTGATTCAACATTCAACCAAAAATATGAATTTTTAACCAAATAGTTAGTTGAATTTTCAACCCAAAAGATTAATTTTCTACCAAAAAAAACTCATTTCACACAAAGTTTATGAATTTTCATCTAATAAAACATCAATTTTCAACCAAGATTAGAACAGTTAAAATGTCAGAAAAATAGAGGTTCAACAAAAAAAAACGAATTTTCCAAAAAATAAATAAATTTTTTTTTCATAACAAACAAATGATTTTTTAACAAAAAACAGAAGAATTAAATTTTTCAATAAAAACAATCAATTTAAAAAAAAATGAATTCTCAACAAAATAATTCAATATTAAACTAAAAAAGATGAATTTACAAACCAAAAATATAATATATATTTCAATTTGCAGTTAGAAAAGTAAATTAAAAAAAAACGAGTTTTCAGCAAAATTAATTAATTTTCAACCAAAGAAATTATTTTGTAATCAACGAAAAATATGAAATTTTGTCCAAATAGTGGATTTTTCAATCCAAAAAACGAATTTTCTATCAACAAAAAAAAACAAATTTTCAACTAAACATTTTTTTCAATAAAAGAAATTAATTCTTAACAAAAAATAGAATAGTTAAATTTTCTACTAAACAGATAATTTTTTAACGAGAAATATTACATTCCAAATCAAAACAGGTAAATTTTCCACAAAAAATGTAATAGTTAAAGTGAATTTTCAAGTAAAATGATGAATCTTCAACTAAAAAAAATTAATTTTCAACCAAATACATGCATTTCAAACTGAAAAGATAAATTTTTTACCCAAAATAAGGTAGGATAATTTTCAGTCAGTAAACTAAATTTCCAAGCAAAAAACAAACGAATTTTCAACCAAAGAAATTAATTTTTAACCAGAAAGATGAAATTTCACAAATGAGGGAGAACTCTTTTACAAAAAAAAAGACGGATTTTCAACAAATAGTTAAATTTTCACAGAAAATAGATAAATTTTCAACTAAAAATAGAATAGTTTAATTTTCAGTAAAAAAATTAAAGCCAATTTTCAACGAAATAGTATAATTTTCAACCAAGAAAATTAAATTTCTATCAGAAAAGATGAATTTTCGACAAAAAATGAAAAAGTTACATTTCCAGTTTAAAAAATTAATTCTAAATAAGAAAAATCTAAAATTTTCAACCAATAAGATGAATTTTCAACCAAATATTTGAATTTTTAAAGGAATTTCCAACCAAAAGGATGAATTAGTCACCAAGAAGATTAAATATTCTCCCAAAAAATTCGAGTTTTCAATACAATTCAGGAATTTTAAACCAGATATATGAATTGTCAACTTGAGAAGATAAATTTTGAACCAAACATGTAAGAGTTAAATTTTCAGTTAAAACAATTAATTCTCACCTAGAAAACATTATTGTCAACAAAAGAATTAAATTTTGAAGAAAAGAAGGAGGTTTTAACTAAAATGATGAAACATCAACCAAATAAATGAATTTTTAACAAAGTACTTCCAACTAAGTACTTGAATTTTCAACCCAAAAGATTAATTTTCTACCAAAAAAAAACTCATTTTCAAAAAAGAACATGAATTTTCATCTAAAAAAATCAATTTTCAACCAAAATTAGAATAGTTAAAATATCAGAAAAATAAATGCTCAACCAAAAGAAAACGATTTTTCAACAAAATAGTTTTTTTTTCATCCAAAAAAATTATTTTTTAACCAAAAATAGGAGAATTAAATTTTCAGTTAAGACAATCAATTTTCAACTAAAAGTATAAATTTTCAAGCTAAAATGGAATAATTATATCTCCAGTTAAACAAATCATTTTCAACTAAAAAGAAACGAATTTTCAACCAAAGAAATTAATTTTTAATCACAATGATGAATTTTCAACCAAAAATATGAAATTTTGATCAAATAGTGGATTTTTCTAATTTCTAATTTTCAGCTAGTTTTTTTTCAATGAGAGAAATGAATTCTTAACAAAAAATAGAATAGTTAAATTGTTTACTAAACAGATCATTTTTTAATGAAAAAGATTACAGATTTACAGATTTTTCTATCAAAAAAGGTACATTTTTCACAAAAAATTGAATAGTTATAGTGAATTTTCAACTAAAATGTTGAATCTTCAACTAAAAAATGTAATTTTTAACCAAATACATGAATTTTAAACTAAAAATATAAATTTTCTACCAAAAATAAACTAGGATAATTTTCAATTAGTAAAATAAATTTTCAACTAAAAACCAAACGAATTTCCAACAAATGAACTTTTAAGCAAAGAAATTAATTTTTAACCAAGAAGGTGAAATTTCACCTAATGAGAGTACTCATTTAACAAAAAAAGACGATGTTCAACAAATAGTTAAATTTTCACCGAAAACAGATACATTTTCAATGAAATAGTATAATTTTCAACCAAGAAGAATTAATTTCTATCAAAAAAGATAAACTTTCGACCAAAAATGAAAGTTACATTTACAGTTAAAACAATTAATTCTAAATAAGAAAAATCTCATTTAAATAGAAATACAGGAATCTTTTATCAAATAATTGAATTTTTCACCAAACAGATGAATTTTCAACTAAAATGATGAATTTTTATCTAAAAAATATCAATTTTCAACCAAAAATAGAATAGCCAAATTTTTTATTCAAACAATTAACTTTTAACAAAAAAAAAACGAATTTCCAAATAAATTTTAAGAAAAAACTTATTTTCATAAAAATAGATAAATTTCCAACCGAATAAGTAAATTTTCAACTAAAAAAAGCTTAATTTTTAACCAAAAATGGGCGGATGAAATTTCAGGTAAAAAAATTAATTTTCAATAAAATTAAAGTCAATTTTAAACGTAAGAGTATAATTTTGAACCAAGAAGATTAAATTTCTATCAAAAAAGATAAATTTTCGAGAAAAAAATGGAAGTAATAAAAAGAATCTCATTTTCAACCAAAAAGATCAATTTTCAATTTTTCGACCAATAAGATGAATTTTTAACAAAGTACATGAATTTTCAACCAAATATTTGAATTTTTAAAGGAATTTCCAACCAAAAAGATGAATTAGTCACCAAGAAGATTAAATATTCTCCCACAAAAGTCGAGTTTTCAATAAAATACAGAAATTGTAAACCAGATATTTGAATTTTCAACTTAAGAAGATAAAGTTTAATCCTAAAATGTACGGGTTAAATTTTCAGTTAAAACAATTAATTTTCAACTAGCAAACATAATTTTCAAACAAAATAATTTAATTTTGAACAAAAGAATGAGACTTCAACTAAAATGACGAAACATCAACCAAATAAATTAATTTTCAACAATGTAGTTCCACTTCCAACTAAGCAATTGAATTTTCTACCAAAAAGATGAATTCTCAACGAAAAACGTGATATTTTATATTTTAACCAAAAAGCATTTTAATTTTATACGAAAAATAGTTGAATTCAACCAAAAACGATGAATTTTCTAAAAAATGGTTTGAATCCTCAAGAAAAACAGATTAATTTTCAACCAAATCGTTGCGATTTTTAACCATAATGATAAAATTAGTTTCAACTTTAATTTATCGAAAACTCCCTAACTCTGTCGGGTTTTCCCTAACATTCCCAGACTTTTCGGAAGTACCTGACCTGTAGCAACTCTGTCATTTTAAAAAGTATATGTTTATTTCACTATAGAATGTTTTTGTAAAAATATATGTATTAATTATGATATATATTTGTTTAAACAGTAAATTCTTTTATTTTTAATGCTCTATAAATGCTCTGTTCAAGTTTAAATGCTGAGCATATTCTCGAGAGCATTTGCTCAACATAAATTCTTGGGCATTTAAGAACTCTACATCGGCTCAAAGAAATTTTTATGAACGGAGATTTTGTCTCAGTAATTTTTTTTCTGAAAAAAGATCTTCTCCTTTCGCTCCGCTGGGAATCGAACCACATAACAACTGATTTCCGGTCAGGTGCTTTGCCATTGAGCTACTAGAGAGATCGAGAGAAGAAACTTTTTTCAGAAATACAAGAATTATTTTGCTAGATGGTACAAATCAAATTTTTCAAGGAATCTGTATTATCGTGAGAGAATAACAGAAAATATTTAACGTCTTTTCAGACTAGATGGAGCTATGAAAGAAAAATTATTTTAAATAATTTTTTTCTGAAAAAAGATCTCCTTTCGCTCCGCTGGGAATCGAACCACAGAATTTGAAAATTTTGATTTCCACCATCTAACAAAATAATGCATGTATTTCTAAAAAAAGTTTCTTCTCTCGATCTGACCGGAAATCAGTAGTTCTGTGGTTCGATTCCCAGCGGAGCGAAAGGTGATGATCTTTTTTCAGAAAACAATTACTTAAAATAATTTTTCTTTCATAGCTCCATCTAGTCTTGAATTCCCAAAATTCTTTGAATTCCTTGAATTCACTGAATTTGAAGAATTCTTTGATACTCTTGAATTTTCGGAATAACTTGAATTCTTCTAAATTCATTGAATTCCCAAAATTCTTTGAATTCTCTGATATCCTTGAATTTTCTGAATTACATGAATTATTCTAAATTCATCGAAGTCCCAAAATTCTTTGAATTCCTTGAATTCTATGAATTTTTAGAATTCCCTGGAATCTTTAAATTTTCTGAATTCTTTAAATTCTCTGAATTCCTCGAATTCTTCTAAATTCATTGAATTCCTTGAATTTTTTCAACTCCTTGAATTCTTTGAATTACTGGAATTCTCTAAATTTCTCGAATCCTTCTGAATTCCTCGAATTCTTTTAAATTCCTTGAATTTTTTTAAATTCCTTGAATTCATCTAAATTCATTGAATTCTTTGAATTCCTCGAATTCTTCTAAATTTCTGGAATTCTTCTAAATTCCTGGAATTCTTGAAAATTCCTAGAATTCTTGAAAATTCCTTGAATTCTTCTAAATTCGTAAAATTCTTTTAAATTCTTGAATTCTTTTTATTCCTCGAATTCTTTTAAATTCATTAAATTTCTTGAATTCTCTGAATTCTTAGAATTCTCTGATACCCTTTAATTTTTGGAATTACTAGAATTCTCCTAAATTCATTGAATTCCAAAA
>CAKNYM010052081.1:76603-87584 GCA_932195095.1 Andricus curvator
TTTTTTCAATTATTATCAATTTAAATTCAAACAATAATTTTAGAAACCTTAAACATTGAATAATTTAAAAAAATATATATATTTGATTATAAACACAAATTTTAATTGTTTAAATTGGCAAATTTTATAATTTGGGAAATTTCCAGTTTGGATATTTTATAATTCGGTAATTTTCTTTCGGGAATTTTATTATTCGGGAATTTCGTTATTCAGGAATGTTATAATTTAGGAATTTTATTATTCGGCAATGTTATGATTAAGTAATTTTATTATTCGGGAATTGTATAATTCAGGAATGTTATTATTTGGAAATTTTCCAATTCGGTAATATTATAAACTGTCGGGAATGTTATTATCCAGGAATTTCCCAATTTGGGAATTTTATTATTCAGGAATTTTCCAATTTGGGAATTTTATTATTCGGGAATTTCCCAATTCAGGAATTTTGTTATTCAGAAATTTTATTATTAGGAAATGTTTTTAATTGGGATTTTCGTTATTCAGAAATGTTATTATTCGGGAATTTGATTATTCGGAATTCGGAAATTTTCCAATTTGGGAATTTTATTATTCCGAAATTTTATAATTCGGGAATTTTATTATTTGGGAATTTTCAAATTCGGTAATATTATAAACTATTTGAGAATTTTATTATTCGGAAATTTTATAATTCGGGAATTTTATTATTCGGGAATTTTCCAGTTTGGATATTCTATAGGTCGGCAATTTTCTCTCTGGAATTTTATTGTTCGGGAATTTTATTATTTGGAAATTTTCCAATTCGGCAATATTATAAACTGTCGGAAATGATATTATCCAGGAATTTCCCTATTTGGGAATTTTATTATTCAGGAATTTCCCAATTTGGGAATTTTATTATTCAGGAATTTTCCAATTCGGGAATTTTATTATTCGGAAATTTTATTATTCAGGAATTTCCCAATTCAGGAATTTTATTATTCGGGAATTTTCCAATTTGGGAATTTTATTATTCGGGAATTTTATTATTCGGAAGTTTTATAATTCGGGAATTTTATTATTCGGAAATTTTCTAATTTGGGAATTTTATTATTCGGGATTTTTATTATTCAGGAATTTTATTATTTGGAAATTTTATAATTCGGGAATTTTATTATTCGGAAATTTCATTATTCGGGAATTTTCCAATTCGGTAATATTATAAACTATTTGAGAATGTTATTATTCGGAAATGTTATTATTCCGAAATTTTATTTTTCGGGAGTTTTCTAATTTGGGAATTTTATTATTCGGAAATTTTATAATTCGGGAATATTAGTATTTGAGAATTTTCAAATTCAGTAATATTATGAACTATTGGAGAATGTTATTATTTGGAAATTTTATAATTCGGGAATTTTATTATTTGGAAATTTCATCATTCGGGAATTTTCCAATTCGGTAATATTATAAACTATTTGAGAATGATTCGGAAATTTTATAATTTGGAAATTTTATTATTCAGGTGTTTTCCAATTTGGGAATTTTATTATTCGGAAATTTTATAATTCGGGAATTTTATTATTCGGGAATTTTTAAATCCGTTAATATTATAAACTATTCGAGAATGTTATTATTCGGAAATTTTATAATTCGGAAATTTTATTATTCGGGAGTTTTCCAATTCGGGAATTTTATTATTCGGAAATTTTATAATTCGGGAATTTTGTTATTCGGAAATTTCATTATTCGGGAATTTTCAAATTCGGTAATTGTTCGAAATGCCGGGAATTTTCCAATTTGGTAATATTATAAACTATTTGAGAATATTATTATTCGGACATTTTTTAATTCGAAAATTTTATTATTCGGGAGTTTTGCAATTCGGGAATTTTATTATTCGGAAATTTTATAATTCGGGCATTGCCAAATTCGGGAATTTTATTATTCCGGAATTTTATTATTCCGGGAATTTTGAAATTCGGTAATATTATAAACTATTTGAGAATGTTATTATTTGGAAATTTTATAATTCGGAAATTTGATTATTCGGGAGTTTTCCAATTCGGGAATTTTATTATTCGGAAATTTTATGATTCGGGAATTTTATTATTCGGCAATTTTCAAATCCGGTAATATTATAGACTATTCGAGAATGTTATTATTTGGAAATTTTATAATTCGGGAATTTTATTATTCGGAAATTTAATTATTCGGGAATTTTCAAATTCGGTAATATTTCGAACTATTGGGAATTTTCCAATTTGGTAATATTATAAACTATTTGAGAATGTTATTATTCAGAAATTTTATAATTCGGGAATTTTATTATTCGGGAGTTTTCCAATCCGGGAATTTTATTATTCGGAAATTTTATAATTCGGGAATTTTCCAATTCAGTAATATTATAAACTATTTGAGAATGTTATTATTCGGAAATTTTATTATTCGATTTTTTTGCCTAGTACGTCCCTTTTCTCGGATCGCGTCACATATTTCTTAAAACAATAAATTCTCTAAATTCTCTTTAATGCTTTATAAATGCTCTCTTCGATCTTAAATGCTGAGCATATTCTCAAGAGCATTTGCTCAACATAAATTCTTGAGCATTTAAGAACTCGACTCACCCCTGCCAGACTTTGTCCTTGATGCATCGTAAAATTTCGATCAAACTCCAGAGCGGAATCTCCATAATATTCTGAAAAATATGCTTCTGTGCCTGCTCCAGCATCGGCTCATATCCCGGAAGAAGATGATCGAGAGTGCAGAGAATCCGGAAGATTTGCAGCCAATCGGGTGGATTCTGATTCATCAGCGACTTGAGGAAAGTTTCCGAAACTCTGATGTCCACAATTCCAAAAGCATGCATTAAATTCATAGCGCTGATTATAGAACTCGTGGACAATTTCTCAAGTTCCTCGGTCAAAATCTTCGTCCTGAGACGACGCACCAGAAGATTCTTCTTCGACTCCGTCCAGGAAGTGTTGGCCATTCGTTCCAGGACGTGGACGAGCAACATCTCGATTTGAAGGTACTTCAGGAATTTGATATTCGGATCAATGTGCCGGTGCCAGTAGCGCATCACGATCAGCGGATTGATACTGCTGATTTCTAATTTGCATAATCTGATGAGAATAAATGTGGCCACGGGATAGGTCATCCGTGTTGTTGTGTTGCACAAATTGTCGCACAAGAGCTCGAAACTCAACTCGCTGTGCAGGTCCTTCAGGTAGGTGTATTTGTGGTTTGGCTGGTAGAAATAGGTGGATTTTCGCAAAAATTCCATACATGATGTTAGGTCCATTTCGGGACTATTCACGAGGCTTTCCATCTCCAGGAGTAATTTTTTGTGAGTCTCTTCTGGCGAACTGAGAGGTGAGGAAAAACCATCATCTAATTTGGAAGATAAATCAATTTATTGTTAAACATTATATTTTAAGCAGTTCAGGTTTCAAGAATTTTCAGGGGATTTCGAAGGATTTGAAATAATTGACAGGATTTATACAAATTTACATGGGGTTTTAAAGAATTCAAATGGTTAAAATCTTAAAGAATTTTCAACGGATTTCAATAATTTCAAGGTATTCGAAGACATTTTTAACAGATTTCAATCATTTGAAGGGATTTCAAAGAATCATAAAGATTTTAGGGATTTTTTTTTTAATTTCATGGAATTTTCCAGGAATTTCAAAAGATTGCAAGGATTTGGAATAGTTTGGAGTATTTAAAAATATTTCAAAAAAATCTTCAAAGATTTTAATAATTTAGAGATATTCTAAGACATTTTTAATAGATTTCAGTCATTTAAAGGGATATCGAAGAATTTTAAAGATTTTAGGGAATTTTTTTTAATTCCATGGAATGTTTTTGGAATGTTTTAAAATTCCCTAAAATATTTCAAATCCTTGCAGTCTTTTGAGATCCCTTGTAAATTCCATGGTTCTTTCAAAAATTCCCTAAAATATTTAAAATTCTTTGATATCCCTTCAAAATATTGAAAACTATTAAAATATCTTGGAATCTTTTAAAATACCCTAAACTATTTCAAATCTCTGGAAATCTTTTGAAATCCCTTGCTAATTCCATGGAATCTTTGAAAATACTCTAAATTATTTAAAATCCTTTGAAATCCGTTGAAATTCATTGAAACGTTTTATATCAATTGATTTCAATAATTTGAATTGACTCCAAAGAATTTTTAAGATTTTCGGGTATTTTTGAAAATTCCAAGAAATTTGAGTTAAAATAATTACAAGGGATTTCAAAGTATTTGAAATATTTTACAAATTTCAAGGGATTTTAATGATTTGAAGGGTTTTAAACAATTCACATAGGGTTTTAAAGAATTGAAATTTTTAAAATTCCAACGAATTTTCAACGGATTTCAATAATTTAAAGGAATTTCAAAGGATTTTCAAGATTTTTTGGTATTTAAAAATTTTTAAATGAATTTGGAAAAATTCTAAGGAACGTTGAATAAACTTAAATAATTTAAAGATATTAAACATTTTAAAAAATTTCAAGAGATTTCAAAAGATTTTAAAGGATTTTAAATAGTTTAGAGTGTTTTAAAAGATTCCAAAACATTTCTAATAGTTTTCAGAAATTTGAAGTGACATCGAAGAATTTTAAATATTTTAGGAAATTTTTAAAAATTCCCCCCTGCAAGGATTTGAAGTATTTTGAAGTCTTTTAATAGATTTCAAATTAATTTTAATAGATTTCAGTATTTTAAGCGTATTACAAAGGATTTTAAAGATTATAACATATTTTTAAATTTCTAAAGATTTTTCAAGAGGTATAAAACGTATGAAGGGATTTCAAAAGAATTAAAATGTTTTTTTTATTCGTTCGCTATTACTAGAATATTTCAAGTCTTTGGGAAAACTTTTTAAATCTTTTAAAAAAATTTGAAATTGTTTCAAATTTTTAAGAAATCTTTCAAATTTTTGTAAAATCTTTCTCAAATCTTTTGTATTAATTTAAAATCATTAAAAAATTTGAAAACATTTGAAATTTTCTAAAAATATTTGAAAATTTCAAATCTTGGAATTGTTTTGAAATCTTAGCCTAAGAATTCAAGGTGAGGTAATAATTGAGTAAATTTACAATAATTCAAGTGAAGTAAAAAAATTCAAGGGGATCCCGAAGAATGTAAAAGAATTCAGGGTGAATTTCAGAAAATAATTTCAAATCTCATCAAATCTTTGAAACCCTACTAATTTCTAACTAAAAAAATGACTAATGACTATAAAACAATTCAAAAAATTCAAATGAATTGGAAAGTTTTCAAAATGGAAAAACTACATTTATTTCTGTAAAATTTGAGTGAATTAAGAGGAATTTAAGGGAAACCAGAAGAATTCGATGAAATGCATAAAAATTCAAGGTCCATTAAAAAAATTTTTAATGAATTGACAACAATGTAATAATATGAAAAAATTCATTGAATTGAGGAAGTTTGAAATGAATTTTAGAAAAAATTAAAGAGAATTCAAACGAGCTTGATGAAATGCCTAAAAATTTAAGGTGAGTTTTAATGACTTCAAGATGAATTAAACAAAAACTTTTAAAAAATCCATTGACCTGCGTAAAATTGAGTGCATTTAAAAGAATTCAAAAGGATTTAAAAGAATTCAGGATAAATTAATAAGAATTCAGGGCGAATTCCAAATGAATTGCAGAAAATATTAGAAAATCTTTGAAACCTTACGAAATCCCTCACTTCTTGTGAATAAATTCTTTGAAATCCATTAAAATATTAAAATTCCTTCAAAATTATTAAAACCCTTGGAAATCTCTTGAAAATGTTTAAATCTCTTGAAAATGCCTTGGAATCTTTTGAAATACCTTAAAATTTTTCCAAGTCTTTGAAATCCCTTCAAACTATTGAAGTAAATAAAAAATTTCTGGGAATCGTTAAAATTTCCTCAAATATTTCCAATCCTTTGAATCTTTTGTAATCCCTTGAAACTTTTTAAAGCTCTTGAAAATGCATGGGAATCTTTTAAAATAACCTAAAATATTTCAAATCCTTTGAAATCCTATTAAATTACTGAAATCAATTAACAATTTCTTTATAATCTTTTCAAATAACCTAGAACATTTCTAATCCCTTAAAATCTTTTGAAATGCCTTGAAAGATTTTAAAGCTCTAGAAAATGCCATGGAATTTGAAAAGTACCTCAAAATATTTCAAATCCTTTGGTCATTTTATGAATTAATCTGCAGAAGCAATTATATAAAAACTTCTAAAAAATTCAAAAAATCAAATGAATTATGTAAAATTGAGTAAATTTATAAGAATTCAAATAAATTCAAAAATTCAAAAGAATTTCAAAGAATTCAGGATAAATTAATAAGAATTCAGGGTGAAATTCAAAAAATAATTTTAAATCTCTTCAAATCTTTAAAACCCTACAAAATAACACACTTTTCTTGAATAAATTCTTTAAAATCCACTAAAATGTTATTAAATCTCTTAAAATTATTAAAATCAATTAAAAGTTCCTTGGAATCTTTGAAGATTTCCTAAAATATTTCAAATCCTTTGAAATTCTATTAAATTACTGAAATAAATTAACAATTTCTTTATAATCTTTTAAAATAACGTAGAATATTTCTAATCCCTAAAAATATTCCAAACCCTTTGGTCATTTTATGAATTAATCTGCAGAACCGATTATATAAAAACATTTCAAAAGATTTGAAGGAAATTGAAAAGATTTCAGGGATCTTTGAATAGAATTAAATAATTTGAAAATAATTCAAATTTTTGTAATTTCAGGGTACCTATTTAAAAAAAATTCAAGGAATTTGCAAGACCTTTAAAAAGTTTCAAAATTTTTGAAAATGATTTCAAAGGATGTGACATATTTAAGAGAATTTTCAAAGATTTTAAGGTATTTTTAAAAGATTCCAAGATATTTTTAATAAATTTCAATAATTTGAAAGGATTCCAAATTTTAGGATATTTATAAATATTCCAAGGCATTTTCAAAACATTCAAAAATTTCAAGGAACTTCCAACGATTTTTAATAATTTAAAACAGTTCAAGAAAATTTTCAAGAGCTGTACAAAATATCAAGGGAATTCAAAAAATTTCGAAGAATTGTCAAGATATTGCTGTAATTTAAGGGTAATCCAAATTAAAAAAAAAGACAAATTAACAAGTTGAAAAATTGAGAAAGTAAAGAATCCTTTGAAGTCTTTTGAAATTCCTTGAAAATTCCATGGAATTTTTAAAACTTCTCTAAAATTTTTACAATTCTTTGAAATCCCTTGCAATTATTAAAATCTATTAAAAATGTTTTGGAATCTTTTAAAACAATACCCGAAATTATTTCAAATTCTTTGAAATCTTTTGAAATTCCTTGAAACGTTTTATATCTCTTGAAAATTCCTTCGAAGTTTTAAAAATACTTTAAAATCTTTAACATCCTTTATCGTTTATATTCTTTAGAATACCTTTGAATTAGGGAATTTTTAAAATATCCATCGAATTTTAAAGAGATTTCAAACAAATTTTAAATGATTTTAAATAGTTTAGAGTATTTTAAAAGAGACTTTTAATAGATTTCAATAATTTAAAGATATTTGAAGGGATTTTAAAGAACCATACAGATTTTAAGGAATTTTTTTAAAAATTTTATGGAATTTTTAAGGAACTTGAAAAGATTGCAAAGAATTTAAAGTATTTTAGGGTCTTTTAAAAGACTTCAAATTAATTTTAATAGATTTCAATAATTTAAAGGTACTCCAAAGGATTTTAAAGATTTTAGAGTATTTTTAAAATTTACAAGGAATTTTCAAGAGATATAAAACGTTTCAATGGATTTGAAAAGATTTCAAAGAATTTGAAATAGTTTAGGGTATTTAAAAAAAAGTTTCCAAGATATTTTTAATAGATTTTAATAATTTAAAAGTATTCCAAGACATTTTTAATAAATTTCAATAACTTGAACGGATTTCAAAACATTTTAAGGATTTAGGGAATTTTTAAAATATCCATCGAATTTTCAAAAGATTCCAAAAAATTTAAAAGGATTTTAAATAGTTTAGAGTATTTTAATACTTTCCAAAGGATTTTTAATAGATTTAAATAATTTCAAGGTATTCCAAGACATTTTGAACAGATTTCAATCATTTGAAGGGATTTCAAAGAGTCATAAAGATCTTAGGGATTTTTTTTTAATTTCATGAAATTTTCCAGGAATTTCAAAAGATTGCAAGGATTTGGAATAGTTTGAAGTATTTACAAATATTTCGAAAAAATTTCCAAATATTTCAATAATTTAGAGATATTCTAAGACATTTTTAATAGATTTCAGTAATTTGAAGGGATATCAAAGAATTTTAAAGATTTTAGGGAATTTGTTTTAATTCCATGGAATTTTCAAGGGACTTCAAAAGATTGCATTAAAATATCATAAAAGTTTTTGAAATCTTTTAAAATTCCCTAAAATATTTGAAATCCTTGCAGTCTTTTGAGATCCCTTGTAAATTCCATGGTTCTTTCAAAAATTCCCTAAAATATTTAAAATTCTTTGATATCCCTTCAAAATATTGAAAACTATTAAAATGTCTTGGAATCTTTTAAAATACCCTAAACTATTTCAAATCTCTTGCAATCTTTTGAAATCCCTTACTAATTCCATGGAATCTTTGAAAATACTCTAAATTATTTAAAATCCTTTGAAATCCGTTGAAATCCATTGATACGTTTTATATCAATTGATTTCAATAATTTGAATTTACTCCAAAGAATTTTAAAGATTTTAGGGTATTTTTGAAAATTCCAAGAAATTTGAGTTAAAATAGTTTGAAGGGATTTCAAAGGATTTGAAATATTTTAGAGTATTTTATAAGATTCCAAGGAATTTTCAAAAGATTAACAAATTTCAACGGATTTTAATGATTTGAAGGGTTTTAAACAATTGAAATTTTTAAAATTCCAACGAATTTTCAACGGATTTCAATAATTTAAAGGAATTTCAAAGGATTTTCATAATTTTTTGGTATTTAAAAGTTTTTTAATGAATTTGGAAAAATTCTAAGGAACGTTGAATAGACTTAAATAATTTAAAAGATTTTAAAGGATTTTAAATAGTTTAGAGTGTTTTAAAAGATGCCAAAACATTTCTAATAGTTTTCAGAAATTTGAAGTGACATCGAAGAATTTTAAATATTTTAGGAAATTTTTAAAAATTCCCTCCTGCAAGGATTTGAAGTATTTTGAGGTCTTTTAATAGATTTCAAATTAATTTTAATAGATTTCAGTATTTTAAGCGTATTCCAAAGGATTTTAAAGATTATAAAATATTTGTAAAATTTCTAAAGATTTTTCAAGAGGTATAAAACGTATGAAGGGATTTCAAAAGAATTAAAATGATTTGAAATATTTTACTGTATTTTATAAGATTCCAAGATCCCAAGATATTTTCAAGAGATTGAAACAAATTCGAGGGATTTGAAGGGATTTAACCGTGGCGGTTTAAAGAATTAAAATTGATAAAATCTTAAAGAATTTTCAACGGATTTCAATAATTTAATCGAATTTTTAAGGGCTCTAAAAAGTTTCAAGGGCTTTCGGAACATTTCAAAAGATTTGAATTATTTGAGGGAATTTCAAAAGATTTCAGGGATCTTTGAATAGAATTTCAACTTTCAACCAAGCAGTTGGATTTTCAATCAAAATAAATAAATTTTCAACGAAATATATTCATCTTTCTATAAAAAAAGAAAAAACTTTTAACAAAATACGTGGATATTCAAGCAAATCAATGAATTATCAACTAAAAAAGATTAAATTTTAACCAAAAATGAAATGGTTGAATTTTCAGTCGAAAAAATTAGTTTCCAACATAATATGGACCTTGTAACAAAATAATTAAATTTTCAAACATGAAACATAAATTCTCAACAAATTACATGAATTTTCCAATCAAAAAAAAAAATTTTGCACCAAAAATAGAATAGTTATATTTTCAGTTACAAAAATTAATTTTTACAACAACGAAAAAGAATGTTTATCAAAATAGAGGAATTTTTAACTAAATATTTGATTTTTCCACCAAACAGATGAATTTTCAACCAAAAATATTAATTTTCTATCAAAAAAGACGAGCTTTCAACAAAATACATGAATTTTCAACCAAATTAATCAATTTTTAAGTAAAAAAAGATTAAATTTTAATTAAAAATGGAATGGTTACATTTTTAGTTTATAAAAATTAATTTTTAACGAAAAAAACGTGTTTTTAACAAAATAGTTACATTTACAACCAAAAAGATGAATTTTTAACGAACTACATGAATTCTTGACTAAAAATATAAATTTGCAACATTTTTTAATTTTAATTTTTACACAAAAAAAAAGAATTTTTAAGCAAATGGATACATTTTTAAACAAATAATTAAATTTTTAACTAAAGAGGTGAATTTTCAACTAAAATTATAAATCTGGACAAAAATTAATTTTTAACAAAGTATTTCAACTTTCAACCAAGCAGTTGAATTTTCAACCAAAAAAGATAAATGTTCAACCTAAAATATTAATTTCCTCTAAACAAAACTAGAAAACATTCAACAAAATACATGAATTTTCAAACAAATAAATGAATTTTCAACTAAAAAAGATTAAATTTTAACCAAAAATGAAGTGATTGAATTTTCAGTCGAAAAAATTAATTAAAACATGAAAGATGAATTTTAACTAAATATTTGATTTTGCTACCAAACAGATTAGTTTTGAACTAAAACGATGATTCTTGAACCAAAAAAATTTAATTTTTGAACAAAGTATTTCAATTTTCAACTAAGCAGTTGAATTTTCAACCAAAAAGATAAATTTTTAAACCGAAATATTCATTTTCTATCAAAAAGACAAACTTTCAACAAAATACATGAATTTTCAAGCAAGTGAATGAATTTTCAACTAAAAAAGATTAAATTTTAACCAAAAATGGAATGGTTAAATTTTCAGTTCACAAAAATTAATTTTCAAAAAAAAAAAAAGGATTT
>CAKNYM010052081.1:104892-125834 GCA_932195095.1 Andricus curvator
TTATTCCATTCCATTTTATTATATTTATTTTTTCTTTGATTGTATTAAACTCTATTTTATTCTGTTTTGTTTTACTCGGTTCCATTTTAATCTATTTTATTTTAAACTATTTTATTTGATACTATTTTTTTTTGTTTTGTTATTCTATGCTATTTTATTCCATTTTATTTTATTTTTGTATTTTTTTATTCTCTTCAACTCTATTTCATCTTATTCTATTCCATTTTATTATATTTATTTTTTCTTTGATTCCATTAAACTCTATTTTATTTTATTCTGTGTTATTTTATTCGATTCCATTTTAATCTATTATATTTTAAACTATTTTCTTTCATACTATTCTATTAATTTCCATTTTATTGTATTCTATTCTATTTTCATTTAATATATTTCATTTTATGCTATTTTAGTTCATTTTATTATATTTGTATGCTTTTTATACTATTTTATTCTGTTTTATTCTATTAAATTACATTTTTATATATTTTATTCTATTTTATTCCATTTTATTATTTTCCTATATTTTTTATATCCTATTAAACTCTATTTTATTCTGTTTTTTTTTTAATAAATATTTTTATTTTATTCTGATTTATTTTATTCGAATTCATTTTATTCTATTTTATGTTAATCTATTTTATATTATTTTATTCCATTTTATTTTAGTTTATTCTATTGAGCTCCATTTTATTATATTTTATTCTATTTTTTCCTCTTTTTTATTCTATTTTTGTTTTACTCTATTTTATTTTATTGTACATATTTTGTTCGGTTTTATTTTATTCTTTTTTATTCTATTCTATTTTAATTTATTTTATATCACTCTATTTTATTCTATTCTGCTCTATTGTATTCTATTCTATTCCTTTTTATTCCATTCCATTTTATTATGTTTTATTGTATTTTACTGTATTTTATTATATTTTATGTTATTCCATTGTATTTTATTTGGTTTTATTATATTCTATTTTATTCTTCTTTATTCTATTTTATTTTACACTATTTTATTCTATTGTATTTTATTCTATTTTATTGTCTTCTATTTTATTGTATGCTCTTTCAATCTATTTTATTTATTTATTTTGTATTTCATTTAATCCAGTGTATTTTATTGAGTTTTGTTGTATTCTATTTTATTGTATTTTTTTTTATTGTTTTACATTTTATTCTATTTCATTCTATTCCATTTCATTCTGTTTTATTATGTATTTTATTCTTTTGTATTTTATTTCATTCTATTTCATTTTATTGAGTTTTATTATATTCTATTTCATTATTTTATTCTATTGTATTTTATTCTATTGTATTTTATTATATTATATTTTATTATTTTATTCTATTTTCATTTTAATCTTTTTATTCTATTTTATTTCATTTTATTTCATTCCATTTTTTTTGTATTCTATTAAACTCTACTCTATTTTATGCCATTTTATATTTTTTTACTTATTTTTTGTTCTCCTAAACTCTATTTTATTTTAAACTATTTTATTTCATACTATTTTATTCCATTTTATTCTTTTTTTTTTATTATTCTCTTCAACTCTATTTTATTTTATTCCATTGCATTTTATTATATTTATTTTTTCTTTGATTCTATTAAACTCTATTCTATTTTATTTTAATTGAATATATTTCATTTTATACCATTTTATTCTATTTTAATTTAATATATTTCATTGTATACTGTTTTATTCAATTTTATTTCAGTTTATTCCATTAAACTCCATTGTACTATTTTTATTTTATTCCATTCCATTTTATTATTATTTTTTTCTTCTATTAATTTCTATTCTATTTTTGTCCATTTTTTTATTCTATTAAACTCTATTTTATTTTAATCTATTTTATTCCATTTTATTTTATTTTATTTTTGTTTTACTTTTTTTGTTCTATTTTATTTGAGCTCATTCCATTTTTTGTATTCTATTAAACTCTATTTTATTTTATTCCATTCCATTTTATGATTTTTGTTTAGATTCTATCCATTCTATTTTATTTGATTCTGTTTTATTTGAATCGAGTCCATTCTAATTTATTTTATTTCATACTATTTTATTCCGTTTTATTCTATTTTAATTTAATGTATTTCATTGTATACTATATTATTCCATTTTATTTTAGTTTATTCCATTAAACTCCATTGCATTATTTTTATTTTATTCGATTTCATTGTATTCTAGTTTTTTATTCTATTTAATTCTATTTTTGTTTTACTTTTTTTATTCTGTTAAACTCTCTTTTATTGTATTCTATTTTATTATTTTCTTATATTTTTTTATTCTATTAAACTCTATTTTATTCTGTTTTTGTTTATAAATATTTTTATTTTATTCTGATTTATTTTATTCGAATTCATTTTGTTCTATTTTATGTTAAATCTATTTTATTTTATTCCATTTTATTTTATCATATTTTTTTACTCTTTTTTATTCTGTGTTTGTTTTACTCTATTTTATTTTATTTTACTGTATTTTATTATTTTTATTATTATAAAATTTATTATTATATTTTATTATATTGTCTTGTATTCCATTGTATTTCATTGGGTTTTATTCTATTCTATTTTATTTTATTCTTCTTTATTCTATTCTATTTTATTCTTTTCTATATTAAATATTTTATTTTACACTATGTTATTCTATTGTATTTTATTCTGTTTTATTGTCTTCTATTTTATTGTATGCTGTTTCAATCTATTTTATTCTATTATATGTTATTCTTTTCCATTTTATTATATTATATTTTATTCTTTTGCATTTTATTATATTTTATTCTATTCCATTTCATTCTGTTTTATTCTGTATTTTATTTCATTCCATTTTATTTTATTGAGATTTATTATATTCTATTGTACTATTTTATTCTATTTCATTTTATGTTATTTTAGTTTATTCTATTTAATTATTTTTCATTCTATTGTATTATATTGTGTTTTGTTATGTTTTCTATTTTATTTGGTTTAATTGTATTGTATTTAATTCTATTTTCTTTTGAAATCACAATTAATGTGAAATTTTAATATAATATATATTCAAAGATGAACTTTAAATCAGAAAACATTTAACTGCATTCAAGTACAGTTTATCTAAATTTAAGAAAACAAATTAGTTTATTTTAAAATAATATAAAATAGGATAAAATAGAATAACCTAAAACATAATAAAATATAGCATGAAATAAAATAGAATTAAATATAATAATATGAAATAGAATAAAATAAAGTACAAAAAATACAATACAAATAGAGTAAAATAAAACAGGTAAAAATCGAACAGATTAAAATAGAATAGAATAAAGTAGAATAGTATAAAAAAGAATAAAAGATAATAGAATTAAAAAAAATAATGGAATAAAATAGAGTTGAATAGAATAAAATATAACAGAATAAAAAAAGAATAGAATAAAATAAGATACAATTTTTGGGAAATTAAATAAATCTAAAAAATTTCAAAATAATGTCGGCAAGGTAGGAATCGATTAAGTATGACATGGCCTTCAGTTAATTTCTGAATTTGAGATGTAACATTGTTTTAAATAAGAAGTCAATTTTCTACGAAGATACTGATTTTTCAACACGAAAAGACGAATTCTTAAGAAAACAGTTGAATTTTTAAACAAAAATGATTTCTTTTTAACAAAATTATTGAATCTTCTACCAAATAGTTGCATTTTTGTCCAAGAAAGATGAAATTTCTATGGAAACAGATGAATTTTTAAATTAAGTAAACCAATTTTTAAATAAATAGTTGAATTTTCATCCAAGAAAGATTTCAGTTGACTTTTCAACACCAAAATATGAATTTTAAACAAGTAAATTTTCTATGAAATAGTTGAATTTTCAACCAAAAAGAATGACTTAATAAAACTGCTAAATTTTCAAACAAATAATACATTTTATAGTTAAAAAGATAATCTTCAGGAGAAACAATTTGCAAAAAAAGTAATATAAATATAAATACAAGGCAAATAAATTAATAACAAGAATATTATTTCAGGGTTATCGCAAAACTTCATTTTAAAAATTCCCTAACTTTGTGGATAATTCATCTTTTTTTTTTTTTTTGTAGAAAATTAATCATCATGGTTGAGAATTAATTTCTTTAACTGAAAATTGAACTATTTCTTTGAAAATTCACGTATTTTGTTAAAAAATCGATTCTTTTTTTTGGTAGGAAATTATCTTTTTCTTTGAAAGTTAATCTATTTGTTTGAAAACTCAGTTAAATATTTATCATTTTAGTTGAAAATTCATCTTTTAGGTTGGAAATAAAATTATTTGGTTGAAAGTTAAACTATTTTGTTAAATTGTCTTTTTTTTGCTTGAAGGTTCATCGTTTTAATTAAAAATGCATTTTTTTGGTTTGAAAAATGAGCTCTTTAATTGAAAACTTGTTTTTCCTTTAGATTTTTTTTTGGTTCAAAATTATTTTTTTATTCTGGAAATGTAACTATTAATCCAGTTGAATATTCCATAATTTTAGTTAAAAATTCATCTCTTTGGTTGAACATTCATTTTTTGACTAGAAATTTAATTATTTAATTTTTGGTTGAAAAATTATCTTTTTTAGTTAAAAATTCGTCTTTGTTGATAGAAATTAATCTTCTTGATTGAAAATTAATCTTTTTGGTCAGAAATTTAATTATTTCAGTTAAAGATTTACAAATATTTTTTTGAAAGTTATTTTTTTTGTTGAAAGTAATTTTTTCTAAGTTTTGGTTGACAATTGATCTTTTTTAGTAAAAATTAATTTTTTTGTTTGAAAATTCAACTATTTCAGTTGAAGATTCATTGTTTTAGTTGAAAACTCTTATGTTTGGTTTAAAATTAATTTTTTAACTAAAATTATTACTATTCCAATTTCGGTTGAAAATGATTATTTTTTTAGTTCGAAATTCAACTATTTTGTTTTAAAATTTGTCTTCTTTAATTAAAAATTCAATCATTTCGTTAAAAATGCATGTATATTGTTGAAAAATTGTATTTTTTGGTAGAAAATTGATCTTTTTATTTAAAAATTAATCTTCTTGTTTAAAAATTTATCTTTTTGGTTGAAAAATTCAAGTGTTCCAGTTAAATATTCATCATTTTAGTTAAGAGTTCGTCTTTTTTGGTAGCAATTAATCTTCTTGGTTGAAAATTAATCTTTTTGGTCAAAAATTCAATTATTCTAGTTAAAGATTCATCATTTCAGTTAGAAATTCATCTTTCTGGTTTGAAATTCAACTATTGCAGTTAAATATTTACAATTTTATTTGAAAATTCATCACTTTGTTTGAAAATGTAACTATTATTTTGAAAGTTAGTTTTTTTTGTTGAAAGTAATTTTTTTAACTGAAAATTTGACTTATTCCAATTGAAAATTCCATAGTTGTTGTTGAAAATTCATCTGTTTGGTTGAACATTAATTTTTTTAACTTGAAATTTAATTATTAATGTTTTGATTGACAATTTATCTTTTTTTCAGTAAAAATTAATTTTTTTGTTTGAAAATGGAACTATTTCAGTTAAAGATTCATTGTTTTAGTTGAAAACTTTTATGTTTGGTTTACAAATAATTTTTTAAACTAAAAATGTTACTATTCCATTTTTGATTGAAAATTATTATTTTTTAAGGTCAAAATTTAACTATTTGGTTGAAAATTCGTCTTCTTTTATTAAAACTTCAAACCTTTATTTAAAAATTAATGTATTTGGTTGAAAAATTGTATTTGTGGGTAGAACATTAATCTTTTTATTTAAAATGTAATCTTCTTTAAAAATTCGTCTTTTTGGTTGAAAATTCAAGTGTTCCAGTTGAATATTTATCATTTTAGTTGAAAATTTATCTTTTTGGTTTAAAATTTAACTATTCCAGATAAAGATTCATAATTTTATTTGAAAATTCATCACTTTGGTTAAAAATTGAACTATTTTATTGAAAATCCGTTTTTTTTTGTTGAAAATTAATTTTTTCAACTGAAAGTTTAACTATTCCATTTTTTTGTAAAAAATTGATATTTTTTAATGGAAAATTTAAGTCTTTCTTTCAAAATTCATTTATTTTGCAACGTTTTGCTCTGTTGTGTTATAAATATTTTAAATTTATTCTGTTTGCAGATTTGAAACTACATTTGGCAGGAACTGATTATGGGAGTTTTTTGGCCAATGAACCATCGCCTCTCGCTGTGAGTGTGATCGATGACAAACTGAGGGAAAAATTGGTCGTGGAATTTCAGCATATGCGCAATCATTCCGTCGAGCCTTTGTCACAATTCCTGGACTTCATCACTTACAGTTACATGATTGACAATATTATTCTCCTCATCACCGGAACTTTGCATCAGCGGCCCATTTCCGAATTAATTCCCAAATGCCATCCTCTGGGAAGTTTCGAGCAGATGGAGGCCATCCACGTCGCGGCAACTCCTGCTGAATTGTACAATGCGGTTCTGGTCGACACTCCACTTGGTAATTCATTACGAGAATTTATTTAACAAATTAAATTTGGGATTTCCAGGGTGGCTACAGGTCAGGAAAATCGGGCTCATCACAGTATTGACACTATTTGACCTTTTTTTAAAGCAGTGACGCTATTTTGTTACTGTTTTGAAAAAAATGACCATAAAGACACTATTTTCAAACAGAAAAAACGAATTTTCAGTCAATACAATTTTTTTTTTATCAAGAATGTTGAATTTTCGACCAGAAAGATGGATTTTCAACAATATGCATACATTTTTAACTAGATAGTTGAATTTAAAAACAAGAAGATTAATTTTCTACCAGAAAAAACAAATTTGTAACAAAAAGGCATAATTTTTCAACCAAATAATTGAATTTTCTACCAAATTGTTGAATTTTCAAGTTAAAAAGACGAATTTTGTATAAAACAGTTGAATTTTCAACCCAAGAATATAAATTATCAACAAAAAAATACATTTACAACAAAGCGTTCTACTAAAGTTATGAATTTTGAAACAATAACATGAATTTTGAAGAAAGTAGTTCGTCTTTTAGCAAAGTAATTGAATTTTCAACCAAAAAAGATGAATTTTCAACAAAAAAAGATGAATTTTCAACGAAAAATGTAATAGTCGATATATAAACTAAAAAATATTTTAATTTGAAATAAAAAATAGTTGGATTTAACCAATTTATACTAATTTTAAACAAAATACTCGAATTCTCAACTAAAACGTATTCATTTTCAAACAGTTGCATTTTCAATAAAATAACAAAAATTTCTATCTAAAAAGACGAATTTTCAACAAAGTAGTTAAATTTTCTACCAAATTGTTGAATTTCTAAGCTAAAGAGACGATTTTTGTATAAAAAAACTTGAATTTTTAACCAAAAAATATAAATTTACAACCAATCAGTTGAATTTTCTACAAATTAGTTAAATTCTCAGTTTAAAAAATATAAAAAAAAGATTTCAACTGAAATTATTCCTTTTCAAACAACAAAATGAATTTTGAACGAAGTAGTTCCTTTTTTTAGCCCAGTAATGGAATTTTCAACCAAAAAAGATCAATTTTTAACGAAAAATCTAATAATTGATATTTCAACAAAAAGGATTTTAATTGAAAATAATAAATATTGTCACAAACAGATGCATTCTCAATAAAAAAAAAATTAATTTTCTACCAAAAAAGACGAATTTTCTACAAAGTAGTTAAATTTTTCAACAAATTGTTGAATTTTCAAACCAAAGAGACGAATTTTCTGTAAAAAAGTTGAATTTTCAACCCAACAATATAAATTTTCAAACACAAAATAAATTTACAACCAATCAGTTGAATTTTCTACAAATTAGTTAAATTCTCATTTTAAAAAATAATTTTTAACAAAAAAAATCAACTAAAGTTATGAATTTTCAAACAACAAAATGAATTTTAAACGAAATAGTTCGTTTTTTGCCAAGTAATTGAATTTTCAAAAAAAAAAAAAAAAGAATTTTCAACGAAAAATGTAATAATTGATATTTGAAAAAAAAGGATTTTAATTAAAAATAATAAATATTGTCACAAACAGTTTAATTTTTAATTTAAAAAATTAATTTTCTACCAAAATAGATGTATTTTCAACAAACTAGTTAAATTTCCTACCAAATTATTGAATTTTCAAGTCAAAAAGACGATATTTCTATAAAAATAGTTGAATTTTCAACCCAAGAATTTAAATTCACAACCAGTCAGTTGAATTTTTAACAAATTAGTTGAATTCTCAGTTTAAAAAATGATTTTTAACCAAAAAAAAAAAAGAATTTCAACTAAAATTATGAATTTTCAAACAATGATGAATTTTCAACGAAAAATGTAATACTTGATATTTCAACAAAAAGGATTTTAATTTAAAATAATAAATGTTTTCACAAAAAAGTTGCATTTTTAATTTAAAAAAATTAATTCTCTGCCAATTTAGAGGAATTTTCAATAAAATAGTTAGATTTTCTACCAAATTATTGAATTTTCAAGTCAAAAAGGTGAATTTTCTGAAAAAAAGTTGAATTTTCAATCCGAAAATATAAATTTTCAATCAAAAAATCAGTTGAATTTTCAAAAAATTAGTTAAATTCTCAGTTTAAAAAATATTTTTTAACAAACAAAGATTTTAACTAAAATTATTCCTTTTCAAACAATAAAATGAATTTTAAACGAAGTAGTTCATCTTTTAGCCAAGTAATTGAATTTTCAACAAAAAAAGATGAATTTTCAACGAAAAATGTAATAGTCGATATATAAACTAAAAAAGATTTTAATTTAAAATAAAAAACAGTTGGATTTAACCAATTCAGACTAATTGTAAACAAAATTCTTGAATTCTCAACTAAAACGTATTAATTTTCAAACTGTTGCATTTACAATAAAAAAAAATAATTTTCTACCAATAAAGACGAATTTTCAACAAAGTAGTTAAATTTTCTACCAAATTGCTGAATTTCTAAGCGAAAGAGACGATTTTTCTATAAAAAACTTGAATTTTCAACCAAAAAATATAAATTTACAACCAATCAGTTGAATTTTTCACAAATTAGTTAAATTCTCAGTTTAAAAAATAATTTTCAACGAAAAATGTAATAATTGATATTTCAGCCAAAAAGGATTTTAATTGAAAATAATAAATTTTGTCACAAACAGTTTAATTTTTAATTTAAAAAATTAATTTTCTACCAAAATAGATGAATTTTCAATAAAATAGTTAGATTTTCTACCAAATTATTGAATTTTTAAGTCAAAAAGGCGAATTTTCTATAAAAAAGTTGAATCATGGGCATCGGGCTTATCACAGTATTGACACTATTTTACCCTTTTTTAAAGCAGTTACACTATTTTGCTACTGTTTCGAAAAAATGACTATAAAGACACTATTTTCAAACAGAAAAAAAAACGAAGTTTCAGTCAATAACAATTTTTTTGTTATAAAAAATGTTGAATTTTCTAGTAAAAAAGATGGGTTTTCAACGAAACAGTTAAATTTTCGACCAGAAAGATGGATCTTCAACAATGTGCATACATTTTTAACTAGATAGTTGAATTTGAAAAACAAGAAGATTAATTTTCTACCAGAAAAAACAAATTTGTAAAAAAGGCATAATTTTTCAACCAAATAATTGAATTTTCTACCAATTTGTTGAATTTTCAAGTTAAAAAGACGAATTTTCTATAAAACAGTTGAATTTTCAACCCAAGAATATAAATGATCAACAAAAAAATACATTTACAACAAATAAGTTGAATTTTCAACAAAATAGTTAAATTTTCTACTAAATTGTTGAATTTTCAAGTCAAAAGGACTATACTTTTATAAAAAAGTTGAATTTTCGTCCCAAAAATATAAATTTTCAACAAATTAGTTGAATCCTCAGGTTAAAAAATATTTTTTAACAAAAAAAAAACAAGAACAATTCAACTAAAATTATGAATTTTCAAACAACAAAATGAATTTTGAAGGAAGTAGTTCATCTTTTAGCCAATTAATTAAATTTTCAACCAAAAAAGATTAATTTTCAACGAAAAATGTAATAGTTCATATTTCAACAAAAAGGATTTTGATTGAAAATAATAAATTTTTTAATAAACAGTTGCAATTTAATAAAGAAAAATAATTTTCTACCAAAAAAGATTAATTTTCAACAAATTAGTTAAATTTTTCACGAAATTATTGAATTTTAAAGTCAAAAAGGCAAATTTTCTATAAAACAGTTGAATTTTAAACACAAAAATATAAATTTTCAACCAAAAAATCAGTTGAATTTTCAAAAAATTAGTTGAATCCTCAGTTTAAAAATATTTGTCAACAAAAAAAAGAAAAATTTCTACTAAAATTATGAATTTTCAAACTACAAAATGAATTTTGAAGAAAGTAGTTCGTTTTTTAGCCAAGTAATTGAATTTTCAACCAAAAAGATGAATTTTGAAACAAAAAAGATGATATTTCAACCAAAAATGTAATAGTCGATATATAAACTAAAAAATATTCTAATTAAAAATAAAAAACAGTTTGATTTAACCCATTTAGACTAATTTTAAACAAAATACTTGAATTCTCTATAATAAAACGTATTAATTTTCAAAGAGTTGCATTTTCAATAAAAAAAAGATAATTTTCTACAAAAAAGACGAATTTTCAACAAAGTAGTTAAATTTTCTACCAAATTGTTGAGTTTTTAAGCCAAATAGACGATTTTTCTATAAAAAAGTTGAATTTTCAACCCAAAAATATAAATTTTCAACAAAAAAATAAATTTACAATCAATTAGTTGAATTTTCTACAAATTAGTTAAATTCTCAGTTTAAAAAATAATGTCGAACACAAAAAAAATGAACTAAAATTATGAATTTTGGACGAAGTAGTTGGTCTTTTGCCAAGTAATTGAATTTTCAAAAAGAAAAGAAGAATTTTCAACGAAAAATGTAATAATTGATATTTCAACAAAAAAGATTTTAATTGAAAATAATAAATTTTGTCAAAAAGACGATATTTCTATAAAAAGAGTTGAATTTTCAACCCAAGAATTTAAATTCACAAGCAATCAGTTGAATTTTCAACAAATTAGTTAAATTCTCAGTTTAAAAAATAATTTTTAACAAAAAAAAAGAATTTCAACTAAAATTATGAATTTTCAAACAATGATGAATTTTAATTGAAAATAATAAATGTTTTCACAAAAAGGTTGCATTTTTAATTTAGAAAAAAATAATTTTCTACCAACATGGATGAATTTTCAATAAAATAGTTAGATTTTTGACGAAATTATAGAATTTTCATGTTAAAAAGACGAATTTTCTATAAAACAGTTGAATTTTCAACCCTAGAATATAAATTATAAACAACAAAGTAAATTTACAACCTGCTAGTTGAATTTTCAACCAATTAGTATTTTTAACTAAATAGTTGAATTTAAAAACAAGAAGATTAATTTTCTACCAGAAAAAACAAATTTGTAACAAAAAGGCATAATTTTTCAACCAAATAATTGAATTTTCTACCAATTTGTTGAATTTTCAAGTTAAAAAGACGAATTTTCTATAAAACACTTGAATTTTCAACCCAAGAATATAAATGATCAACAAAAAAATACATTTACAACAAATAAGTTGAATTTTCAAGAAAATAGTTAAATTTTCTACTAAATTGTTGAATTTTCAAGTCAAAAGGACTATACTTTTATAAAAAAGTTGAATTTTCGTCCCAAAAATATAAATTTTCAACAAATTAGTTGAATCCTCAGGTTAAAAAATATTTGTTAACAAAAAAAAAAGAAAAATTTCAACTAAAATTATGAATTTTCAAACAACAAAATGAATTTTGAACGAAGTAGTTCATCTTTTAGCCAAGTAATTGAATTTTCAACCAAAAAAGATTAATTTTCAACGAAAAATGTAATAGTTGATATTTCAAAAAATTAGTTAAATTTTTCACGAAATTATTGAATTTTGAAGTCAAAAAGGCAAATTTTCTATAAAACAGTTGAATTTTTAACCCAAAAATATAAATTTTCAGCAAAAAAATCAGTTGAATTTTGAGGGAATTAGTTCGTCTTTTAGCCAAATAATTGAATTTTCAAACAAAAAAGATGAATTTTCAACCAAAAATGTAAAAGTCAATATATAAAATAAAAAAGATTTTAATTAAAAATAGAAAACCGTTGGATTCAACCAATTTAGGCTAATTTTAAGCAAAATACTTTAATTCTCAACTAAAATGTATTAATTTTCAAAGAGTTGCATTTTCAAAAAATAATAATAATAATTTTCTATCAAAAAAGACGAATTTTCAACAAATTAGTTAAATTTTCTACCAAATTGTTGAATTTCTAAGCCAAAGAGACGATTTTTCTATAAAAAAGTTGAATTTCTAACCCAACAATATAAATTTTCAACAAAAAAATAAATTTACAACCAATGAGTTGAATTTTCAACAAATTAGTTAAATACACAATTTAAAAAATAATAAAAAAAAAAGTATTTCAACTAAAATTATGAATTTTCAAACAATGATGAATTTTCAACGAAAAATGTAATAGTTGATATTTCAACAAAAAGGATTTTAAATGAAAATAATAAATGTTTTAACAAACAGTTGCAATTTAATAAAGAAAAATAATTTTCTACCAAAGAAGATTAATTTTCAAGAAATTAGTTAAATTTTTCATGAAATTATTGAATTTTGAAGTAAAAAATGCGAATTTTCTATAAAACAGTTGAATTTTTAACCCAAAAATATAAATTTTCATAAAAAAAATCAGTTGTATTTTCAGCAAATTAGTTAAATCCACAGTTTAAAAAATAATTTAAAAAAAAATGCAACTAAAATTATGAATTTTCAAACAATGATGATTTTTCAACGAAAAATATAATATGTGATATTTCAACAAAAAGGATTTTAATTGAAAATAATGAATGTTTTCACAAAAAAGTTGCATTTTTAATTAAAAAATTAATTTTCTTCCAAAATAGATGAATTTTCAATAAAATAGTTGAATTTTCAATCAAAAAATATAAATTTACAACAAAAAAATCAGTTAAATTTTCAACAAATTAGTTAAGTTCTCAGTTTAAAAAATATTTTTTTAACAAAAAAAGATTTCAACTCAAATTATTCCTTTCCAAACTACAAAATGAATTTTGAAGCAAGTAGTTCGTCTTTTAGCCAAGTAATTGAATTTTCAACCGAAAAAGATGAATTTTCAACGAAAAAATGTCGATATATAAACTAAAAAAGATTTTAATTTAAAATAAAAAAACAGTTGGACTTAACCAGTTTAGACTAATTTTAAACAAAATACTTGAATCCTCAACTAAAACATATTAATTTTCAAAGAAACAGATGCATTCTTAATAAAAGAAATTAATTTTCAACCAAAAAAGATGAATTTTCAACCAAAAATGTAATAGTCGATATATAAACCAAAAAAGATTTTAATTTAAAATAAAAAAAGTTGGATTTAACCAATTTACGTATTAATTTTCAAAGAGTTGCATTTTCAAAAAATAATAATAATAATTTTCTATCAAAAAAGACGAATTTTCAACAAATTAGTTAAATTTTCTACCAAATTGTTGAATTTTCAAGTCAAAAGGACGATATTTCTATAAAAAAGTTGAATTTTCAACCCAAGGATTTAAATGCTCAACAGCAAAATAAATTCACAACCAATCAGTTGAATTAGCAACAATTTAGTTAAATTCTCAGTTTAAAAAAGAATTTTTAACAAAAAAAAAAAGAATTTCAACTAAAATGATGAATTTTCAAACAACGATAAATTTTCAACGAAAAATGTAATAGTTGATATTTCAGCAAAAAGGATTTTAATTTAAAATAATAAATGTTTTCACAAAAAAGTTACATTTTTAATTTTAAAAAATTAATTCTCTGCCAAAATAGATGAATTTTCAATAAAATAGTTAGATTTTCTACCAAATTATTGAATTTTCAAGTCAAAAATATAAATTTTCAACCAAAAAAACAGTTGAATTTTCAATAAATTAGTTAAATTCTCAGTTGAAAAAATATTTTTTAACAAACAAAGATTTTAACTAAAATTATTCCTTTTCAAACAATAAAATGAATTTTAAACGAAGTAGTTCGTCTTTTAGCCAAGTAATTGAATTTTCAACCGAAAAATATGAATTTTCAACGAAAAATGTAATAGTCGATATATAAATTAAAAAAGATTTTAATTTTAAATAAAAAACAGTTGGATTTAACCAATTTAGACTAATTGTAAACAAAATACTTGAAATCTCAACTATAATAAAACGTATTAATTTTCAAAAAGTTGCATTTTCAATACAAAAAAAAAATAATTTTCTATCTAAAAAGACGAGTTTTCAACAAAGAAGTTAAATTTCTTACCAAATTGTTGAATTTCTAAGCCAAAGAGACGATTTCTCTATAAAAAAAGTTGAATTTTCAACCCAACAATATAAATTTTCAACAAAAAACTGAATTTACAACCAATCAGTTAAATTCTCAGTTTAAAAACAAATTTAACGAAAAAAAAGAATAATTCAACTAAAATTATGAATTTTCAAACAACAAAATACATTTTCAACAAAAAACTAAATTTACAACCAATCAGTTGAATTTTCTACAAATTAGTCAAATTCTCAGTTTAAAAAATAATTTTGAACACAAAAAGGATTTTAATTGAAAGTAATAAATGTTGTCACAAAGATTTTAATTTTTAATTAAAAAAATGAATTCTCTACCAAATTATTGAATTTTCAAGTCAAAAAGACGATATTTCTATAAAAAGAGCTGAATTTTCAACTCAAGAATTTAAATTCACAACCAGTCAGGTGAATTTTCAACAAATTAATTAAATTCTCAGTTTAAAAAATAATTTTTAACAAAAAAAAAAGAATTTCAACTAAAATTATGAATTTTCAAACAATGATGAATTTTCAACGAAAAATTAAATAGTTGATATTTCAACAAAAAGGATTTTAATTGAAAATAATACATTTTTTAACAAACAGTTGCAATTTAATAAAGAAAAATAATTTTCTACCAAAAAATCATTAATTTTCAACAAATTAGTTAAATTTTTCACGAAAATATTGAATTTTCAAGTCAAAAAGGCAAATTTTCTATAAAACAGTTGAATTTTTAACCCAAAAATATAAATTTTCAACAAAAAAATCAGTTGAATTTTCAACAAATTAGTTAAATCCACATTAAAAAAAAAATTCAAACAAAAAAAATGGAACTTAAATCAGGAATTTTTCAACAACAAAATGAATTTTGAACGAAGTAGTTCGTATTTGCCAAGTAATTGAATTTAAAAAAAAGGAATTTTTTGAAAATAATAAATTTTGTCACAAACAGTTTAATTTTTAATTTAAAAAATTAATTTTCTACCAAAATAGATGTATTTTCAACAAAACAGTTAAATTGGCTAACAAATTATTGAATTTTCAAGTCATAAGGACCATATTTCTATAAAACAGTCGAATTTTCAACCCAAGGATTTAAATTCTCAACAGCAAAATAGATTCACAACCAATCAGTTGAATTTTCAACAATTTAGTTAAATTCTCAGTTTAAAAAATAATTTTTAACAAAGAAAAAGTATTTCAACTAAAATTATGAATTTTCAAACAATGATGAATTTTCTACGAAAAGTGTAATAGTTGATATTTCAACAAAAAGGATTTTAATTGAAAATAATAAATGTTTTAAAAAAAAAGTTGCATTCTCAATACAAAAAAATTAATTTTCTACCAAAAAAGACGAATCGTTAACAAAATAGTTAATTTTTTAATGAAATTATCGAATTTTGAAGTCAAAAGGCAAATTTTCTATAAAAAAGTTGAATTTTTATCCCAAAAATATAAATTTTCAACAAAAAAATCAGTTGAATTTTCAACAAATTAGTTAAATTCTCAGTTTAAAAAATAATTTTTAACAAAAAAAAAAGAATTTCAACTAAAATGATGAATTTTCAACGAAAAATGTAATAGTTGATATTTCAGCAAAAAGGATTTTAATTGAAAATAATAAATGTTTTTCAAAAAAGTTGTATTTGTAATAAAAAAATTAATTGTCTACCAAAATAGATGAATTTTCAATAAAATAGTTGCATTTCCTACCAAATTATTGAATTTTCAATTCAAAAAGACGAATTTTCTATAAAACAGTTGAATTTTCAACCCAAAAATGTAAATTATCAACAAAAAAATCAGTTGAATTTTCAACAAATTAGTTAAATTCTCAGTTTAAAAAATATTTTTAACAAAAAAAGATTTCAACTAAAATTATTCCTTTTCGAACAAAAAAAAGGAATTTTGAACGAAGTAGTTCATTCTTTAGCCAATTAATTGAATCTTCAACCAAAAAAGATGAATTTTCAACGAAAAATGTAATACTTGATATTTTAACAAAAAGGATTTTAATTAAAAATAAAAAACAGTTGGATTTAACCAATTTAGACTCATTTTAAACAAAATACTTGAATTCTCAACTAAAACGTATTAATTTTCAAACAAACAGATGCATTCTCAATAAAAAAATTAATTTTCTACCAAAAAATACCAATTTTCAACAAAATAGTTAAATTTTTCAACAAATTGTTGAATTTTCAAACCAAAGAGGCGAATTTTCTGTAAAAAAGTTGAAATTTCAACCCAATAGTATTAATTTTTAACAAAAAAAATAAATTTACAACCAATCAGTTGAATTTTCAACAAATTAGTTAAATTCTCAATTTAAAAAAAACAAAAATTCAACTAAAATTATGAATTTTCAAACAACAAAATGAATTTTGAACGAAGTAGTTCATCTTTTAGCCAAGTAATTAAATTTTCTACCAAAAAAGATGGATTTTCAATAAAATAGTTACATTTTCTACCAAATTGTTGAATTTTTAAGGCAAATAGATAAATTTTCTGTGAACCGCTTGAATTTTCAATCAAAAGATATAAATTTTGAACCAAAAAATTAATTTAGAAACAATCAGTTGAATTTTAAAAAAATTAGTTAAATTCTCAGCTTAAAAAATCATTTTTAAGAACAAAAAAGCTCAACTAAAACGTATTAATTTTCAAACAAACATTTCCATTTCGAACTGAAAAAGGCGAATTTTCTATAAAAAAGTTGTATTTTCAAACTAAAAATACTAATTTCCACCAAAATAGTAATAGTTGATATTTAAACCAAAAAAGATTTGAATTTTAAATACAAAGCATTTGAATATAACCCAAAAAGACGATTTTTCAATAAAATACTTGAATCCTCAACTAAAACAGATTAATTTTCAACCATAAACTTGCATTTTTAACAAACAAAAAAATCATTTTCTAACCATTTTAAAAATACCAAGAAATTTTCAAGAGCTTTAAAAAATTTCAAGGTACTTCAAAAGACTTCAATTGGTTTGAAACATTTTAGGGTATTGCAAAAGATTCCAAAGATTTTTGAATTTATTTGAATCATTTGAAGGGATTTCGAAGAATTTGAAAGATTTTAGGGTATTTTTAAAAGTTCCACGGAATTTTTAAGGGCTTTAAAAGATTTTAAGAAATTTAAAAAGATTTATAGGATTTGAAATGTTTCAGGGTATTTTTAATAGATTTCAATAATTGAAGTAATTCAAATGGATTTTAAAGATTTTAGGTTTTTTTTTTTAAATTTCAAATAATTTACGAAAGCTTGAAAAAGTTTCGAGGGATTAGAAAAGATTTCCAAGGATTTGAAATATCTTAGGGTATTATGGATAGATTTCAATCATTTGAAGTGTTTGAAAGGGATTATTAAAGATTTTAGGGTATTTTCTAAAATTCCAAGAAATTTTTAAGTGCTTTAAAATTTTTTAAGGTATTTCAAAATATTTCATTTGATTTCAAATTTTTGAGGGTATTTTAAAAGATTCCTAACATTTTTAGCAGATTTTAATAATTTTAAGTGATTTCAAAGGATTATTTCAAATCCTTTGAATTTCTAAAAATACCCTAAATTCTTTCAAATTCTTCGAAAAATTTTTTTTTTTGTATTTTCAGAAATATTTTAATTCGTTATCTTCTTTTTCTTTGAAATTGTTGTATTTTGGTTATTTTAATTTTTTAATCGAGTCCAAATTTGATGCTTGGATTCTCTTTTTTTTTACATTTTAATTTTTAGAAGAATTTGAAGAATTGTAAGTTTTAATTAAATTTAATATCAGTAATAAAAAAATGAAAAATATGAACTTGAAATTAAATCGACTTCAATTTTCAGCTCCTTTCTTCGTCGATTGCATTTCCGAGCAGGACTTGGACGAGATGAACATCGAGATCATTAGGAACACTTTGTACAAAGCATATCTCGAGGCTTTTTACAAGTTCTGTAAAGATATCGGCGGTACGACTGCCGATACGATGTGTGAAATTCTTGCCGTAAGTTCGATTCCTTCATTTGAAAACCAAGAATTTTATTTGGAAAGAGGAAAAATTTTTTTTATACAAAAATTTAAAATTTTTTAAATTTAAATATAATTCAAGTTTGAGCACCTAAAATATTTTACACTAAACGTACGCGCGTTTAATAAATATAAATAATATTTCTCTAAAAAATAGGTGTAAACTGAAAAAAATTTAAGATTTATTAATGTAAAATTGTATTATTACATTTTTAGTTAAAACAATAAATTATTTTCAACCAAGAAAAAGGGAATTTTCAACAAAATTGTTAAATTTTCAAACAGACTGATGAATCTTTGATATAAAAAAAAAAATCTCAACAAAAAGTGCAATAGTTGATATTTCCACAAAAAAAATTTAATTTTTAATCAAAAACTGTTAAATTATACTAACAAATACGAATTTCCAACATAGGAGTTGAATTTTCAACCAAGAATGATTTTTTAATCAATAAAGAAAAAAAATCTCATCCAAATGTTGAATTTACAACCCAAAAATATGCATTTTCTACCAAAATAATTGAATTTTCGACTAAAAAAGACGAGTTTTCAACAAAATAAATGGATTTTCAACTGAAAAAGATCAATTTTCTACCAAAAACGAAGAAATTTTAGTGAAGAAGATTAATTTTCTACCAATAAAGAATTTTCAACCAATTACATAAATTTTCAACTAGTTGCATTTTTAAAATAAAAAAATAAAATTTCAACAAAATAGTTGAATTTTCAACCAAGAATATAAATTTTCTACCAAAAAGGACGAATTTTCAACAAAGTACATCAATGTGTAATAAAATATTTGAATTCAAAATTTAAAAATACAAAAGAGAAAATATTTTTATCAAAGAAAATCTGTTTGGAAAATGTTATTAGATTCGGAGAAAATTCAGAGAGAATTTTTTTTTTCGTTTGAAGCGCAGGTGTTCATACCTTTTTCTTTTTTTATACCATTTTTATAAAATTATTGTTATTTCAAATTCAAACAATCATTTAAAAAAATTTAAACACTAAAAAAATTCTTTGACAAAAGTATTTTATTGTTGTATTTTAAATAAATAAATAATATTGATTAAAATACAATTTTTTTTAAATATTTAAATTCCGGAATTTTCGAGTTTGGATATTTTATAATTCGGCAATTTTATGTCGGGAATTTTCAAATTCGGTAATGTTATAAATTGTTTGGGAATTTTCCAATTCGAGAATTTTACAGCGCAGGGAATTTTATTTTTCAGGATTTTTCAGACGTTCCAAAATTATTTGAAATTCCACGAATTTAAATTGAATTAAAACAGAAATAAAAAAAAAACAATTCCCGGCAGTGTAAAATTCCTTAATTGTAAAATTCCCGAACAGTTTATAATATTACCGAATTGGAAAATTCCCGAATAATAAAATTCCCGATACTGTAAAATTGCCGAATTGGAAAATTCCCAAATAATAAAATTCCCGAATTGGAGAAATCCCGAAAAATAAAATTCCCCAATCATAAAATTCCCGGATAATTAATTTCCCGAATTATGAAATCCTCAAATAATAAAATTCCCGATACTGTAAAATTCCCGAATTGGAAAATTTCCGAAAAATAAAATTCCTGAATAATCAAATTCCCGAATTATGAAATTCCCAAATAATAAAATTCCAGGTACTGTAAAATTTCAGAATAATAAAATTCACGATTTGGAAAAATCCCAAATAATAAAATTCCGAATTATGAAATTCATGAATAAAAAAATTCCCGATACTGTAAAATTTACGAATAATAAAATTCCCGAAAAATAAAATTCCCAAATAATAAAATTCCTGATACTGTCAAATTTCTGAATAATAAAATTCCCTACTTGGAAAATTTCCGAATAATAAAATTCCCGATACTGCAAAATTTCCGAATTGGAAAATTACCGAATACAAAAATCCCCGATACTGTAAAATTTCCGAATTGGAAAATTACCGAATTGGAAAAATCCCAAATAATAAAATTCCCTAACAGTTTCTAATATTACCGAATTGGAAAATTACCGAATAAAAAAATTCCCGCTACTGTAAAATTTCCGAATTGGAAAATTCCCGAATCGGAAAAACCCCAAATAATAAAATTCCCAAACAGTTTATAATATTACCGAATTGGAAAATTTACGAATAATAAAATTCCCGAATTGGAGAAATCCCGAATAATCAAATTCCCGAAAAATAAAATTCCCCAATCATAAAATTCCCGATAAAAAAATTCCCGGATAATCAAATTCCCGAATTATGAAATTCCCAAATAATAAAATTCCCAGTACTGTAAAATTCCAGAATAATAAAATTCACGATTTGGAAAAATCCCAAATAATAAAATTCCCGAAACTGTAAAATTTACGAATAATAAAATTCCCGAAAAATAAAATTCCCGAAAAATAAAATTCCCAACTAATAAAGTTCCTAAATAATAAAATTCCCGATACTGTCAAATTTCTGAATAATAAAATTCCCTACTTGGAAAATTTCCGAATAATAAAATTCCCAGTACTGCAAAATTTCCGAATTGGAAAATTACCGAATACAAAAATCCCC
>CAKNYM010052081.1:126683-150521 GCA_932195095.1 Andricus curvator
AAAAAGATTCCCGATACCGTAAAATTTCCGAATTGGAAAAATCCCAAGTAATAAAATTCCTGAACAGTTTATAATATTACCGAATTGGAAAATTCCCAAATAATAAAATTCCCGAAATATAAAATTCCTGAATAAAAAAATTCCCTATACTGTAAAATTTACGAATAATAAAATTCTCGAAAAATAAAATTCCCGAATTGCAAAAATCCCAAATAATAAAATTCCCGAACAGTTTATAATATTACCGAATTGGAAAATTCCCAAATAATAAAATTCCTGAAATATAAAAATTCCTGAATAAAAAAATTCCCGAATTGGAGAAATCCCGAAAAATAAAATTCCCCAATCATAAAATTCCCGAATAATAAAATTCCCGAATAACAAAATTCCCGAAAAATAAAATTTCCCGAATTATGAAATTCCCAAATAATAAAATTCCCGATACTATAAAATTCTCCAATAATAAAATTCACGAATTGGAAAATTCCAGAAAAATAAAATTCCTGAATAATCAAGTTCCCAAATTATGAAATTCCCAAATAATAAAATTCCCGGTACTGTAAAATTCCAGAATAATAAAATTCCCGATACTGTCAAATTTCTGAATCATAAAATACCCTATTTGGAAAATTCCTGAATAATAAAATTTCCGAATTTAAACAAATACATTTTTGATACATATTATTATTATTCATTCTGGATGAAATTTTGTTTTAAATTATTGTTATTTTAAATTCAAACAATAATTTTAGAAACTTTAAACATTAAAAATAATTTTTGTTGTCTGATTCAAATATTTGATTATTGTACTCTTAACAAATAAATAATATTTATAAAAAAAATTAATTATTTAAATTTGGGAATTTTATAATTCGGGAATTTTCTAGTTCGGATATTTTATAATTCGGTAATTTTCTGTCGGGAATTTTATTATTCGTGAATTTTACAGTACCGGGAATTTTATTTTTCGGGATTTTTCTGTCGTGCTCCTTCATATCTTTTGAAATTGTTGAAATCCGCAGAAATCCCTTGAAATAAAATTAATTTTATTCGCTAATGTTCTCTAGAAATTTGTTAAAATCCCCTGCAATCGTAAAAATCCATTAAAATATGTAGAAACCATTGGAAATATTTTCACTATTAATCACAAATTCTGATTTAAAAAAACATCTATTTCAGGATTTTTCTAACTGAAAAATGTATTTTAACAATAAATATTACCATAAATTAATTTAATATTGAGGTTCTTTTATATGGAGGTATCAAGTTATTCCTTGAAAAGTTTGATTTCAATTCGAAATTTCGAATTTCTTGAATAAAATAGATGATTTTTGTTCAGTTTGAGGCAGACAGGCGAGCTATCATCATCACAATTAACTCCTTCGGAACCGAGTTGGGAAAAGACGATCGGGCGAAATTATATCCACGATGTGGTCGATTAAATCCTGATGGATTGGCAGCTTTGGCCCGAGCTGACGATTACGAACAAGTCAAGGCTGTTGCAGAGTATTATACGGTAACTATAACAATTTTTTATTATTTTTTAAATTAATTAATTAATTGAAATTCTTGAATAATAAAATTAATTAAATTATAATAATATATTACATTTTTTAATTATTTTATTAATTATAATATAAAAATATAATATATTATTTGTATAATAATAAATTAATAATTAAATTAATTTAAAAAAAATGAAACTAAATTAATAATAGTAATAAATTTATAATAATAAATAAATAAGAATATATATTATGATATAATTATTAGAATTATTATAAATCAATTAAATCACATTTTTAAAATTTAAATTAGAAACATATTTAATTATAATTAATTAATTAATTTTTTAATTATTTTTCGTTTCAGTTAAAAAAAATAATTTCTTTCTTACAACTATTTGGCCACTATTTTGAAAAAAAATTACAGTAATGCTATTATTTTCTTGAATTGCTCGCTAATGCAACTTTTTTTTTTTGGTCTTCAAAAATATTCGCAGATTGGGCTAAAATAATATATCCGCCGTCTCAAAATTTGGAAATGTTTTTTTAAAAAGGTTTTAAAAATTTTCAAAAAATTTCAACAGATTCCAAGGATTTTAACAAATTCCAAGGAATTATAAGAGATTTCAAGAAGTTATTCTGTTTGAAAATTTTAACTAATTTTTTGAAATTTTTTCGTTTTTTGTTGTTGTTGATAATTAATGGTTTTAATTGAAAATTTTATTATTCCATTTTTTGTTGAATATTGATCTTTTTAGTTGGAAATTCATGTAATTTGTTAAAAATTTGTCTTGTTCAGTAGAAAATTCATATTTTTATTTAAGAATTCCTTTTTTTTATGAAGATTCATATTTTAGTTGAGAATTCATTTCTTTGGTTGAAACTTTAACTATTTTGTTGCAAGTTCATGTATTTTGTTGAAAAATTGCGTTTTTTAGTATAAAGTTCATCTTTTTGATTAAAAATTCAAGTATATGATAAAAATTAATTTTTTGTGCAAAAGATTCATCAATTTAGTTGAATATTGAACAATTTTGTTGATTTTTTTTGTTCAAAATTAATTTGTTTTTTAACAGAAAATTTAACTATTTTATTTTTTGTTCAAAATTTATTTTTTCTAATTGAAAATTCATCTATTTTCTTAATTTGTCTTTTTTAATAGAAAATTCAGCTTTTTAATTAAAAATTCATTTTTTTATGAAGATTCATAATTTTTTAGTTGAAAATTAATTTCTTTGGTTGAAACTTTAACTATTTTGTTGAAAATTGTTTTGTTTTTTTGTTTAAAATTAACTTTTTAAGCTAAGAATTTAACGATTCCACTTTTGTTTGAAAATTGATTTTTTTTAGTTGAAAATTAAAGTATTTTGTTGAAAGTTCGTGTATTTTGTTGAAAATTTGCCTTTTTTAGTATAAAGTTCATCTTTTTGATTAAAAATTCAACTATTTGGATAAAAAATCATCGATGTAATTGAATATTTTAGTATTTTGTTGATTTTTTTTCGTTCAAAATTAATTTTTTTCAACAGAAAATTTAACTATTCTATTTCTTGTTGAAAATTGATATTTTCTAGTTAAAAATTTACGTATTTTATTAACAATTTGTCTTGTATAGTAGAAAATTCATTTTTTTGATTAAAAATGCATTTTTTTATGAAGACACATATTTTTTGTTTAAAATACATTTCTTTTGTTGAAATTTTAACTATTTTGTTGAAAATTATTTTTTTTTTTGCTAGAAAATAAATTTTTTAACTGAAAATTTAACGATCCCATTTTTGTTTAAAAATTAATTTTTTTTTAGTTGGAAATTAACTATTTTGTGGAAAGTTCTCGTATTTTGTTGAAAATTTGCCTTTTTCAGTATAAAGTTCATTTTTCGATTAAAAATTCAACTATTTGGTTAAAAATTCATTTTTTTAACTGAGAATTTAACGATCCCATTTTTGTTTGAAAACTGATTTTTTTAGTAGAAAATTTTACTATTTTGTTGGAAGTTCATGGATTTTGTTGAACATTTGTCTTTTTTGGTATAAAGTTAATCTTTTTGATTAAAAATTCATTTTTTTAATGAAGATTCCATTTTTGTTCAAAAATTGATTTTTTTTTAGTTGAAAATTTAACTATTTTGTTGAAAGTTCGCGTATTTTGTTGAAAATTTGCCTTTTTCAGTATAAAGTTCATTTTTTGATTAAAAATTAAACTATTTGTTTAAAAATTCATTTTTTGAACTGAGAATTTAACGATCCCATTTTTGTTTGAAAACTGATTTTTTTTAGTAGAAAATTTAACTATTTTGTTGAAAGTTCATGGATTTTGTTGAACATTTGTCTTTTTTGGTATAAAATTGAATCTTTTTGATTAAAAATTCATTTTTTTATGAAGATTCATGATTTTAGTTTAAAATTCATTTCTTTGGTTGAAACTTTAACTATATTTTGTTGAAATTTTTTTTCTTAGTTCCAAATTAATTTTTTTAACTAAGAGTTTAACGATTCAATTTTTGTTTAAAAATTGACTTTATTAGAAAATGTAACTATCTATGTTCTTTTGTTTAAAAAATCTTCTTTTCGGTTAAAAATTCAAGTATTCCAGTTAAATATTTGTCATTTTAGTTGAAAATTCATCTTTTAGGTTGGAAATAAAATTATTTCGTTGAAAGTTAAACTCTTTTGCTCAAAATTAATTTTTTTTTGTTGGAGATTCATCGTTTTAGTTGAAAATTTATTTCTTTGGTTGAAAAATGAGCTGTTTGATTTAAAACTTGTTTTTTCTTTCGATGTTTTTTAGTTGAATTTTGTTTAAACTGAAAACGTAACTATTCATTCATTATTTCACTTGAAAATTCATCACTTAGGTTGAAAATTGAACTATTTTCTTGAAAATCCATTATTTTTTGTCGTAAATCAACCTTTTTTTTTTTGAAAATTCAACTATTTCGTTGAAAATTTATGTACTTTGTGGAAAATTCGTCTTTTTTTGTAGAAAATTACTCTGTATGGTTAAAAATTCATCTTTTTGGTTTTAAAAACTCACCTATTTCAGTTGAAGATTCATCATTTTAGTTGAAAATTCATCAGTTTGGTTGAATATTAATTTCTTCAACTGAAAATTTAACTGTTCCATTTTTGGTTGAAAATTTATCTTTTCTAGTTCAAAATTCAAGAATTTGGATTAAAATTTGTCTTTTTTAATTGAAAATTCATCTATTTTATTGTAAATTCACATATTTTGTTTAAAAATCGATTTTGTTTGGTAGAAAATTATCTTTTTCTTTGAAAGTTAATCTTCTTTTGTTTAAAAATTCTTCTTTTCGGTTAAAAATTCAAGTATTCCAGTTAAATATTTATCATTTTAGTTGAAAATTCATCTTTTAGATCGGAAATATAATTATTTGGTTGAAAGTTAAACTCTTTTGTTCAAAATTATTATTTTTTCCATTGGAGATTCATCATTTTAATTAAAAATTCATTTTTTTGTTTAAAAATGAGCTGTTTTGATTGAAAACTTGTTCTTTATTTGTTTTTTTTTGGTTGAATTTTTTTTTCCAACTGAAAATGTAACTATTATTCCAGTTGAATATTCCATAATTTTAGTTAAAAGTTTATCTCGTTGGTTGAACATTCATTTTTTGACTAAAAATTTAATTATTCAATTGTCGGTTGAAATTTTTTTTTCAGTTCAGAATTCAACTATTTGCTTAAAAAATTCTCTTCTTTAATTAAAAAGTCCACTGTTTCGTTAAAAATTCATGTATTTTGTTGAAAAATTGTATTTTTTGGTGAAAAATTGTATTTTTTGGTGAAAAATTAATCGTTTTATTTGAAAATTAATTTTCTTGTTTAAAAATTCATATTTTTGGTTGAAAATTCAGGTGTTCCAGTTAAATATTCATCATTTTAGTTGAAAGTTCTTTGATAAAAATCAATTTATCTTTTTTTTCGTGAAAATTCAACTATTTGGTTGAAAATTTATATTTTTCATTTAAAAATTAAACTATTTGAAAAATGCATTTTGTGGAAAATTCGTCTTTTTTTTGTAAAAAATTAATCTTTATGGTTGAAAATATTTTTGGCATAAAATTCAATATCCCAGTTGAAGATTCATCATTTTAGTTGAAAATTCATCAGTTTGGTTGAAAATTCATTTATTGAACTGAAAATTTAACTGTTCCATTTTTAGTTGAAAATTGATCTTTTCTAGTTCAAAATTCAACAATTGGGATACAAATTTGTCTTTTTTTAATGAAAATTCAACCATTTCGTTGAAAATTTACGTTTTTTGTTAAAAACTCGATTTTTTTGGGTAGAAAACTATCTTTTTCTCTGAAAATTAATCTTCTTGTTTAAAAATTCATCTTTTCGGTTAAAAATTTAAGTATTCCAGTTAAATATTTATCATTTTAATTGAAAATTCATCTTCTAGGTTGGAAATAAAATTATTTGGTTGTAAGTTTAACTATTTTGTTAAAAATTTAATTTTTCTCGTTGAAGATTCATCGTTTTAATTACAAATTTATTTCTTTGGTTGAACATTCATTTTTTTCCTAAAAATTTAATTATTCAATTTTTGGTTGAAAAATTATTTTTTTTATTTGAAAATTCGTCTTTTATGTTAGAAATTAATCTTCTTGGTTGAAAATTAATCTTTTTGGTAAAAAATGCAATTATTCTAGTTGAAGATTCATCCTTTCAGTTAAAAAATCATCTTTCTGGTTTAAAATTCAACTATTTCAGTTGAAGATTCATTGTTTTAGTTTAAAACTCTTATGTTTAGCTTAAAATTATTTTTTTTCTACTAAAAATATTAACATTCGATGTTCGGTTGAAAATTATTTTTTTTTCAGTTCAGAATTCAACTATTTTCAACTGAAAAGATCAATTTTCTACCAAAAATAAAATAGTTAAATTTTCAGTTAGTAAAATAAATTTTCAACCAAAAAAGAAACGGATTTTCAATAATATAGTTAAATTTTCAACCAAAGGAATACATTTTTAACCAAAGAAATAAATTTTCACCTAAAACAGATAAATTTTCAAATAAAAATAGAATAGTTAAATTTTCAGTACAAAAATTAATTTTCAACGAAATAGTATAATTTTCAACTAAAAACGATACATTTCTATCAAAAAGATAAATTTTCGACAAAAAGTGGAACAGTTACATTTTTAGTTAAAAAAATTAATTCTAAATAAGAAAAAATTAATTTTTAACAAAAAAGATAAATTCTCAACCAATAAGATGAATTTTCTATCCAAATAGATGAATCTATAACAAAGTACACGAATTTTCAACCAAATATTTGAATTTTTAAATGAATTTTCAACCAAAAAGATGAATTATTCACGAAGAAGATTCTCACAAAATTCACTTTTTCAATAAAATACAATAGAATTAAAAAAAGCTAATTTTCAACCAAAAAGATCAATTTTCAACCAATAAAATGAATTTTCTATCAAAATAGATGAATTTACAACAAAGTACACGAATTTTCAAATAAATATTTGAATTTTTAAAGGAATTTTCAACCAAAAAAAAGCTAAATTAACAAACCAAAAATATAATATTTCAATTTGCAGTTAAAAAAGTAAATAAAAAAACAAGTTTTCAGCAAAATTAATTAATTTTCAACTGAAAATATAAATTTTCAAGCGAAAATGGAAGTTTTATTTTCAGTTGAAAAAAATTAATTTTCAACTAAAAAGAAACGAATTTTCAACCAAAGAAATTATTTTTCAATCACTAGGATGAATTTTCAACCAAAAATATGAAATTTTGATCAAATAGTGGATTTTTCAATCCAAACGATGAATTTTCTATTAAAAAAAACAACAAAAAAACGAATTTGCAACTAAACAGTTTTTTCCAATGAAAGAAATTAATTCTTAACAAAAAATATTATAGTTAAATTTTCTAATAAACAGATAATTTTGTAACGAAAAAGATTACATTTTTTATAAAAAAAAGTAAATTTTCCACAAAAAATGTAATAGTTAAAGTGAATTTTCAACTAAAATGATGAATCTTCGACTGAAAAAAAATTAATTTTCAACCAAATACATGCATTTCAAACTAAAAAGATAAATTTTCTACCAAAATAAAGTAGGATAATTTTCAGTCAGTAAAATAAATTTCCGAACAAAAAAGAAACGAAACAAACTCTTTTACAAAAAAAAAAGACGGATTTTCAACAAATAGTTACATTTTCACCGAAAACAGATAAACTTTCAACTGAAAATATAGAATATTTAACCTATCCGTTTTTTGGTTAAAAATTTATGTTTTTTGTCGAAAAAATATTTTTCTACCAAAAAAGAATAATTTTTAACAAAATACATGGATTTTCAACCAAATATATTTTAATTTTTAATTAAATTTTCAAATGAAAAAGATCACTTTTCAACAAAAAATAGAATAATTTAATTTTCAGTTAGAGAAATAACTTTTTAAGCAAGTAAAATCAATTTTCAACGAAATAGTTAAATTTTCAACCAAACAAATGAATTTTCTGTCAAAAAGATTAAATTTATATATATATATATAAAAAAATGTAGTTAAATTTTTAGTTAAAAAAAATTAATTTTCAATAAAAGAAAAATTAATTTTCAATAAAAAAACTAATTTTCTATTAAAAAAGAATAATTTTAGCAAAATACATGAATTTTCAAGCAAATATTTTGATTTTTAATGGAATTTTTCACCTAATAGTTGAATTTCCAACCAAAAAGGTGAATTAGTCATCAAGAAGATTAATATTCTACCACAAAAGACAAAGCTTCAACAAAATACAGAAGTTTTCAAACAAATAGTTGAATTTTCAACTGAACAAGATTAATGTTCAAACAAACATGATATAGTTAAATTTTCAGTTGAAATTTTTTTTTTAAATAAAAAAAACGAATTAAACCAAAATTGAACCAAAAAGATTATTTCTCTACCAAAAAAGATTAATTTGTAATAAAATACATGAATTTTCAACCAAATAGTTGAATTTTTAATTGCAGAAAATAAATTTTTAACCAAGCATAGAATAGTTAAATTTTCAGTTCAAAAATAATTTTAAAACTGTTACAAAATCTTTCAATTGTAACAAAGTAGTTCCACTTAGTAGATTTTATTCTATATAAAGGGTAATTAGTGCGCAATGTTCTAATCTTTTAAAATTCCCTAAAATATTTAAAAATAAAAGCTCTTGAAAATGCCTTAGAAGTTTAAAAAATAGTTTGAAATCTTAAAAATCCTTTTTTGTTCAAAATTTAATTATTTTGTTTGAAAATTATGTTTGCTAGTTGAAAATTAATTGTTTTAACTGAAAATTTAACCCGTACATTTTAGGATTGAAATTTATCTTCTTAAGTGGAAAATTCAAATATCTGGTTTAAAATTCCTGTATTTTATTGAAAACTCGATTTTTGTGAGAGAATATTTAATCTTCTTGGTGACGAATTTATCCTTTTGGTTGGAAATTCCTTTAAAAATTCAAATATTTGGTTGAAAATTCATGTACTTTGTTAAAAATTCATCCTATTGGTTGAAAAATTGATCTTTTTGGTTGAAAATGAGATTTTTCTTATTACTTCAATTTTTTGTCGAAAATTGATCTTTTCTGATAGAAATTTAATCTTCTTGATTCAAAATTATACTATTACGTTTAAAATTTACTTTAATTTTATTGAAAATTAATTTTTTTTACCTGAAATTTCAGGCGCCCATTTTTGGTTAAAAATTAAGCTTTTTTTAGTTGAAAATTTATTTATTCGGTTGGAAATTTATGTATTTTTATGAAAATTAGTTTTTTCTTAAAATTTATTTGGAAAATAATTTTTGTTTGACTGTAAATTTAAACAGTCCATTTTTGGTCAAAAACTCATGAATTTTTTGGAAAGTAGAACAACACTATATTTGGTTTAAATTCCTTTAATGGGGTCAAAATTTGTTTGTTTTTTTTTGTTAAAAATTAATTTTTTGAATAAAAAATTTGGCTATTCTATTTTTGGTTGCAAATTGATATTTTTTAGATAAAAATTCATCATTTTAGATGAAAATTCATCTGTTTGGTATAAAATTCAATTATTTGATAAAAGATTCCAGTATTTTATTAAAAATTCGATATTTTTGGTTGAAAATTAATTGTTTAACTAAAAATTTAAAAATATTCCTTTTTTAGATTAAAATTTATGTTTTTTGTGGTTAAAAATTCATGTATTTTTTTGAAATTTTATTTTCTAGTTGCAAATTTTATTATTTTGTTGTAAAATCCATTTTTTTTCGGCTGAAAATTAATTTTTTTTTCCTGACAATTTAACCCATCAATTTTTGGTTAAAAATTAATCTTTTTTTTAGTTGAAAATTTACTTGCTCGATTGAAAATGTATGTATTTTGATGAAAATTCATTGTTTTTTTAATTTGAAGAATATTTTTTTAACTGTTTTAAACAGTCCATTTATGGTTCCAAATTAATCTTTTTTCGTAGAAAATTCATTTATTTGGTTGAAACGTCATGAATTTTGTGGAAAGTTGTTCTGTTTTATACAAAATTTCACTATTTGGTTAAAATTCCTTTAATGGGGTCAAAATTCGTTTTTTTTTTGTTCAAAATTAATTTTTTGAACTAAAAATTTAGCTATTCTACTGTTGGTTAAAAATTCCTGTATATTATTAAAAATTCGATATTTTTGGTTGAAAAATAAAGTTTATTTATCGGAATCTTTAAAAATACCCTGAAATATTTCGAAATAATTCAAGAAACTTTATAAATATGTCCTGAGATGAATAGTTATTAACCCATGCGTTGATTTATTGAAAGAAAAGTGATATAGGGTACTATAGGGACCAAATTTTGAAAATAGGGTACTTTAGGGACCTTAAATGAATATAGGGTACAATAGGGGATATAGGGACCAGTCTGTGAGGCCTGCCCTACATTCATTCCAATTTCACGGAAAACAATGGAATTTTTTGGATTTTTTAAAATTTTTGCAATTAATTTGGATTCTTTTGAATTTAACTTGAATTGTTTTGAAATCTTATGAATTTATCCTGAATTTGTAACCCTTTGAGCGTGAAAAGAGTACCATCAGGGTGACGACTTGACCGGGAAATTACCTGGAATTTTATTGACCGGGAAAAAACCGGGAATTTAATTTAAAAACCGGGAATTTACTTCTGATTATAGAAAAATTCAAGAAATATAATTTCACTTGGAACAGGGAATTTTTTACATGGAATGGGAATTTTTTAAAGGAATTATGATTCGGATTTAGAAGAAAGGAATTTTCAAAAATCCCTCTTTCAAGTCAGAATTCGTCACAATTTGAAAGTTCCCTCTTCTAAATTTTAGGTAATAAAAGTACTTCAAGCAGTTTTCAGAGTAGAAGTAGAATTTCAAAGAAGAAATATTTCTGAATTATAATAGAAATTTTTTTTACATTGTTCGTTGCGAATTCATCGTTTTTTAGTTAAAAATCCAACTACTGGGTTGAAGGTTAAACTTAAAAAAAAAATTAATTTGTTTGGTTGAAGATTCATCATTTTAATTTAAAATTCATCTCTGGTTGAAAATGTATCTACTTTCTTAAAAATCAATTTATTTTTTTTTTATGAAAATTCAACTATTTGGTTGAAAATTGATATTTTGCATTTAAAAATTAAACTTTTTTTTGAAAATGTATGTACTTTGTGGAAAATTCATCTTTTTTTGTAGACAATTAATCTTTATGGTTGACAATTCATCTATTCGGCATAAAATTCAACTATTCCAGTTGAAGATTTATTATTTTAGTTGAAGATTCATAATTTTAGTTGACAATTCATCAGTTTGGTTGAAAATTAATTTCCTTAAATGAAAATTTAACTGTTCCATTGTGAGTTGAAAATTATTATTTTCAAGTTCGGAATTCCACAATTTGGATAAAAATTTGTCTTTTTTAATTGAAAATTTTTTGATAGAAAATTATCTTATTTTTCTTTGAAAGTTAATCTTCTTGTTTAAAAATTCTTCTTTTCAGTTAAAAATTCAAGTATTCCAGTCAAATATTTGTCATTTTAGTTGAAAATTCATCTTTTAGGCTGGAAATAAAATTATTTGGTTGAAAGTTAAACTCTTTTGTTAAAAATTAATTTTTTTTTTAGTTAAAGATCCATCGTTTTAACTAAAAATTCATTTCTTTGGTTGAAAAATGAGCTGTTTAATTGAAATTTTGTTTTTTCTTTGGATGTTTTTTGGTTGAAAATTATTATTTTTATTAAACTGAAAATGTAACTATTATTCCAGTTGAATATTTCATAATTTTAGTTCAAAATTCATGTCTTTGATTGAACATTCATTTTTGACTAAAGATTTGATTATTCAATTTTTGGTTGAAAAATTATCTTGGTTAGTTGAAAATTCGTCTTTTTTGGTAGAAATTAATCTTCTTGGTTGAAAATTAATCTTTTTGGTCAAAAATGCAATTATTCTAGTTGAAGATTCATCATTTCAGTTAAAAATTCATCTTTCTGGTTTAGTTAAAAAAAAAATAATTTTCAATAAAAACACTAATATTCAATAAAAGAAAAATTAATTTTCAATAAAAAACTAATTTTCTAGCAAAAAAGAATAATTTTTAGCAAAATACATGAATTTTCAAGCAAATATTTTAATTTTTAATGGAATTTGTAACCTTATAGTTGAATTTCCAACCAAAAAGGTGAGTTAGTCATCAAGAAGATTAATATTCTACCACAAAAGACAAAGCTTCAACAAAATACAGAAGTTTTCAAACAAATATTTGAATTTTCAACTGAAGAAGATTAATGTTCCAACAAACATGATATAGTTAAATTTTCAGTTGAAAATTTTTTGTTTAAATAAAAGTAATTTTTAAAACACAAGTAATTTTATTGCTGAATAACAGTCAGAATGGTATTTATACAAAACATAAAAAATAATCGCTTTTATATATTTTCATTTATTATTTGAATTTGAATGATAGTTTTGAAAATAAAAACTTGAACTTGTTGAAAGTGGAACTACTTTGTTAAAAATTCATTTTTTTTGGTTGATGATTCATAATTTTAGTCGACGATCTATTAGGTTGGAAATTCTTTAAAAATTCATGTTTTTGTTGGAAATTCGAGCATTTTGTTAAAATTATTCTTTTTTCGTGGAAAATTCATTTCTTTCATTGAAAATTAGTTTTTTTTATTCAAAAATTATTTGTTCAACTGAAGATTTAACTATTCCATCTTTGTCAGCTATTTACTTTTGTTCATAGAAATTTAATCTTCCTGATTGAAAATTCATCCGTTTGGTTGAAAATTTTACTACCTTGTTGAAAATTCATTTTTTTGATTGAAAATTACATTTTTTGTTTTCGAAAATTAATTTTTTTAACTGAAAATATAACTATTCCATTTTCTCAAAAATTAATTTTTTTAATAGAGATTGAACCTGCTTGGTGGAAAATTCATCTACTTGGTTGAAAATTTGCCTTTTTTGGTAGAAAATTTAAGTGTTGGGTTAAACATTCATTTTCAGGTTGAAGATTCATCATTTTAGTGAAAATTAATTTCTTTTCTTAAAATTTAACTGTTTTGTTGAAAATTCGTTTTTTTGTTGTTAAAATTTTGTCTTTTTTGGTAGAATATCAATCTTCCTGTTGACTAATTCACCTTTTTGGTTGAAAATTCGTGTATTTTGTTAAAAGTTATTCTTTTGTGGTAAAAAATTTGTTTGTTTTTCATTAAAAATTAATTCTTCTTTGGTTGAAATTTTTTTTGTTTGAAAATTAATTTTTTTCACTAGCAATATAACCTTTTTGATTGAAAATTCAACGATTAGGTTGAAAATTCTATTAAAAATAAAAATATTTAATGAAACATTCATCTGTTTTATTAAAAATTATTCTTTTGTTGTAGAAAATTAATTTTTTAGGATGAAATTTCATTTATTTGGTTGAAAATTAGTTTTCTCTAAATGAAAATTATTTTTCTATTTGAAAAAAAATCATGAAGGTCATCTTCAAGGTCAAAATAATAATATATATTATATTCTCATATTTACCCAAAAGCACCTAATTTGAATTGTTTATTCAGAAAGGTTCCAAAATGTTAAAAATTAATTTATTGCTCAATAAAGAGATTCCAGCTAATAATCCTTCTCTGAAAAGTTAAAATAAATTATTTTTAACCCAAAAAAAGGGAATTTTCAACAAAATAGTTAAATTTTCAACCAAACTAATTAATCTTTGATTAAAAAAATGAATTCTCAACAAAAATTGTAATAGTTGATATATCGACAAAAAAGTTTTTAATTTTCACTAAGAAATTAAATTGAACAAAAGACGATTTTTCAACCCTAGCAAGTAAATTTTCAATTAGAAAGATCAATTTTCTATCAAAAATGAAATCGCTACATTTTCAGTTGAAAAAAAATTATTTTCAACCAAAAAAATAATAATTTTCAGCAACAAAAAAAAAAGAATTTTCAGAAAAATTTGTTAAATTTTTTATCAAAGAAATCATTAAAAATGATGCATCTTAAATCGAAAAATCAAATTTTCAACCAAAAAGGGCAATTTGCTACAAGAAAGGCAAATTTTCAACAAAGTGGATGAATTTTCAACTCAAAAAGATAAATTAAAAAAAAAAACAGAATAGTTTAATTTTATGTTAGAGAAACAAGTTTTTAACGAAATATTTAAATTCTTAACAAAACAGATAAATTTTCAAACAAAAAGATTAAATATGTATAAAAAAAATTTAATTTGAAAAAAAAATAATTTTCAACCAAATAAATGAAATTTCAACCTAAAAAATTAATTTTCTTCTGCAAAAGAATAATTGTTAATAAAACACATGAAGTTTTCACTAAATATTTTAATTTTTAATAGAATTTTCAACCTAATAGTTGAATATTCTAGCAGAAAGATTATATTGCTACCAAAAAAAAGACAAATTTTCAACAAAGTAGATGAATTTTCAACTAAACTAGAACCTCATATGCGCGCTCCGCGCGCGACCAATTTATTTACATGTATTTATTTTATTTGGAAATGAATTTCAATAAAATACCATGAAATTAATTTTTACTTCAATAATTTTGATTTGTACATGGCTTCGCATGGATACCCTCTCACGATGCAGAATAAATAATTCTGTAAAAAATTGAGCCTATTCGTTGAAAAATAGCCAGACTCTAAATTTTTCAATCGAAATTGTTTCAATAATTAATAATTCTTGTACATTTACAAAACATAGTAAAGATTCATCGGAAAGACAATTGAGCCTATTCTTAAAAAAAAGCCAAACTCTTGACTTGTTTGTGAAAATTGTTTAAATAATTATACATTCTTTGAAATTTGCAGAGTATTACAGCAAAAAATTACTGGAAAGATATTCTTACCTAATTCTATAAAAAATGGAGCCTATTCGTTAAAAAATAGCCAAACTCTCAGTTTTTTAATTAAAATTGTTTAAATAATTGAAAATTATTGTAAATTTACAAAGCAACATAGATAACAGTCATCGGAAAGATATTCTTAGTTGAATTCAGAAACAAAGTGAGCCTATTTGTTGAAAAACACCCAAACTCTGAATATGTTTATGAAAATTGTTAAAATAATTAACAATTATTGTAAATTTGAAAAGTAACATAGCAAAGACTTATTTTTAATACATTCTTTTTAGTTCTGTAAACAAATTGAGCCAATTCCTTAAAAATAATGATATTACAAATAATAATTCTTGTAAATTTACAATGCAGCATTCCTTGAAAAATAGACAAAATCGAAATATGTTTAGGAAAATTGTTAAAATAATGATTAATTATTGTATATTTGCAAAGTATCGTAGAAAAGATTTATTGGGAATACATTCTTTCTTGATTCCCTTAACTAATTGATCCTATTCGTTGAAAAATGACCGGGTTCTTAATTAATTTATGAAAATTGCTTAAATAATTAATCATTCTTGAAAATTTGCAAATCATCATACAAAAAAGTCATTGGAAAGACATTCTCAGCTAATTCTGTAAAACAATTCAGCATATTTGTGAAAAAATAGCCAAAATTTAAATTTCTGTATGAAAATTGTTTAAATTATTATTAATTCTTGTAAATTTACAAAGCAACATAGAAAAGAGTCATCGGAAAGACATTCTCAGTTGATTTCGTAAACAAATTGAGCTTATTCGTTTATGGAAATTGTTTAAAAAATTAATCGTTCTTGTGAATTTACATAAGCAATATAGAAAATAGTCATCAGAAAGACTTTTCTCAACATCATAGAATAAAGTAATCTGAAAGATATTCTTACTTAATTCTATACAAAATTGAGCCTATTCGTTGAGAAATAGCCAAACTCTTAATTTTTCAATCAAAATTGTTTGAATAATTAATAATTCTTGTACATTTATAAAGCAACATAGAAAAGAGTTATCGGAAAGATATTCTCAGTTGACTCTGTAAACAAATTGTGCCTATTCCTTGAAAAATACCCAAACTCTACATATGTTTATGAAGACTGTTTAAATAATTAATAATTCTTGTAAATTTGCAAAGCTTTATAGAACAGAGTCATCGGAAGGATATTCTTAGTGAATTCTGTAAAAGAACTTTAGCCTATTCGTTGAAAAATAGCCAAACTCTGAAGTTGTTTATGCAAATTGTTTAAATTATTAATAATTATTGTAAATTTACGAAGCAGCATAGAAAAGTGTCATCAGAAAGACATTCGTAGTTGACTTTGTGAACAAAATGTACCTATTCCTTGAAAAATAGCCAAACTCTAAATATGTTTATGAAAATTGTTAAAATAATTAATAATTATTATATATTTGCAAGCTATCGTAGAAAAGAATTATTGGAAATACATTCTTTCTTGATACCTTAAACTAATTTATCCTATTCGTTGAAAAAAGGCCAAGGTCCTTCTGAAAAGTTAAACAAAAATGTAGAGTTGGTTTTTAAATAAAAAATTTATTATAAAAAATCCAAACAGAATAAAAAAATAAATGGTACTCAAAATTTCGAAAGTTTCAAACATTTTGAAATATAAATGAACTATGACTACAACGTTACATCGGAAATGAATCTTTCAAAATGCGAATAAAATATTTAAAATGTTAATTAAAAGCCGCCTTTTTAAAAAATGCGTGAAAGGAATCGTATATATACCGAAGTATAAATGCATATACTTCCACTAAGCTTCTTATGAAAACAAACATCTCGAGTTCAAATAAACACAGATCGCTCATCGTCGATGAGATCGGCTTATGCTTTACTAAGTAACAGTAACGGTAACTAAACTACGAATACCAACTTTCAAAGATAGGAAAAGATAAATTTTCAACAAAAAATAGAATAGTTTAATTTTAAGTTAGAGAAATATGTTTTTAACCGATAAAATTTGGAGAAAAAATTTGATTGCATTTTTTAGTGAAAAAAATTAATGTTCAATAAAAAAAGATAATTTTTAATTTAAAAAAATAATTTTCTACCAAACAAGAGTAATTTTTAACAAAATACATGAATTTTCAACCAAATCAGTGGAATTTTTCACCTAAATTCATTCCAATTTCACGGAAAACAATGGAATTTTTTGGATTTTTAAAATTTTTGCAAATAATTTGGATTCTTTTGAATTTAACTTGAATTGTTTTGAAATCTTATGAATTTATCCTGAATTTGTAACCCTTTGAGCGTGAAAAAGTACCATATTTTATCCCATAGGGACTGTGAGACCGGAATTAATCGAATCCCTTTTTTATTTGCAGGAATACAGCGCTCTTTTTGAAGGCGCAGGGAATAATCCGGGAGATAAAACCCTGGAGGACAAATTTTTTGAACGCGAGGTGCGTTTGAACGTGAATGCATTCCTCCAGCAATTCCACTTTGGTGTTTTCTACAGTTACTTGAAACTCAAGGAGCAAGAGTGCCGCAATATTGTCTGGATTTCGGAATGTGTTGCTCAAAAGCATCGCGCCAAGATCGACAATTACATACCGATCTTTTAATCACAAACTTATGTAATTATTCTCATGCCTTCAAAGTAGGTAAATCTCTCTCATTTCGAAAATTGTTTACTGCCAGACATTTTCTCGGAAAAGAATTTTAAAATATATATTCTAGCACTGGCTCAATGAACCTTTTATCAAGAGAGATTTTGGCAAATTTAAACAGCTGAATCTATTTAAAAAACACTCAATTAATAATTAGAGTATTTAAATTTCGCGGGCGGAAATCGCGCAAAGAAAGGGCGCTAAATTCAATTTATCGAAAGAGTCAAAGTAATAGAAAACTTATTTTTCTCATCACACAGAATTTGAATTGAAATTGTCCTAAATTTTTTAAAATTTGATTTTTAATTCGCCTCAAAATCTCTCTTCAGATATACAATTCTTTGAGCCGATGCTTCATTGTAGAGAATTTGGATAAAATGGATTATTATTACTGATTGGCGTACAATTTAATTTAAAGAAACAAGGTCTTGTACATAGTATATATTTTGTTGTAATCTCTATCTCCAATATAGTATTATCAGAGGTACATTTGTTGTCTGTAAACCGTACATTAATAAACGCATTCTGCATTCCATGTTAAGAATTCAATCTGCTTTTTATTTCAAAAAACATTTTGCCTTTTTTTAAAAAAAAGAATTTCTATTTTGCGGCTATATTATAGCGGAGAAATAATTTTTTGAAGATTTTTTTTCTCGTTCTTCGACAAATTATCCAGGGTGACCGAAAAAATTCATTTTTAAATATTACCCGAATTTTCCCTGACCAATTTTTATTCAAAGACCAGCATTTTAGTATTGGAACATTTTTAACATTGAATATTTATAAACTTTTGCACCTGAAAAGATGAATTTTCAATCCAAACAGACAAATTTTCAACAAAGCAGGTGAATTTTCGACCAAAAACGATTACTTTTTAACGAAAGAGTTCAATTTTTAACCAAATTGTTAATTTTTCAACCTACTAAGAAAAAATAAATTTTTAATAATATATAGTTTATAATTGTAATATATAGTTGTAAATAAAAAAATGTATAATATTTAACCATTATATGTATATTGTTTAACCATTTTATTGAAAATTCGACTTTTTTGTTGTTAGAATTGTTTTATTGTTCAATATTTAACCAAACTGTTGATTAAAAAAATACAATATATAATATAAATACAATAAAATTAAATATATCATTTTTAATAAAAAAATATATAAGGTTTAACCATTTTATCGAAAATTCGACTTTTTTTTTATTAAAATTGAATAATTTTTGATTTCATTTTATACAAAAATGATGACTTTTTTACAAAATAGTTGAATTTTTAACGAAATTGTTGATTAAAAAAAAACAATATATAAAATAAATACAATAAAATTAAATATATAATTTTAATTACAAAATGTATAATATTTAACAATTATATGCATATTGTTTAACAATTTTATTGAAAATTCGACTTCTTTTTTGTTAAAATTTAACAATTTTTTTTTTAATTTTCGACAAAAAACGATGAATTTTAACAAAATATTTAAATTTTTAACCAAATTGTTGATTAAAAAAAAACAATACATAAAATAAATACAATGAAATTAAATATATAATTTTAAATACAAAATGTATAATATTTAATCATTTTATTGAAAATTAAATTTTTTTTTGTTAGAATTTAACAATTTTTTTATTGAATTTTCTAGAAAACACGATGTCTTTTTAACAAAATAGTTAAATTTTTAACCAAATTATTGATTTCGAATTTTTTTAAATATTTATTATGTAATAAACATAATTAAATATATAATTTTTAATAAAAAAATGTATAATGTTTAACCATTTTATTCAAAATTCGACTTTTTAAAAAAACAACTTTTTAACAAAATAGTTAAATATTTAACCAAACTGTCTATTAAAAAAAATAGAAGATATAATATAAATACAATAAAATTAAATATATAATTTTTAATAAAAAATGTATAAGGTTTAAACATTTTATTGAAAATTCAACTTTTTTGTTCAAATTGAACAATTTTTGATTTCATTTTATACAAAAAACGATGACTTTTTAACAAAATAGTTGAATTTTTAACGAAATTGTTGATTAAAAAAAAATATATATATAAAATAAATACAATCAAATTAAATATATAATTTTAAATAAAAAATGTATAACATTAAACCATTATATGTATATTGTTTAACCATTTTATTGAAAATTCTACATTTTATTTTTTTTTGGTTAGAATTGAACAATTTTTTTATTTAATTTTCGACAAAAAACGATGACATTTTAACAAAATAGTTAAATATTTAACCAAACTGTTGATTAAAAAAAAACAATACATAATATAAATACAATCAAATTAAGTCATTTTAATAAAAAATGTATAACGTTTAACTATTTTGCCGAAAATTCGATTTTTTTTTTGTTAGAATCGAACAATTTTTTATTTTAATTTTCGACAAAAAACGATGACTTTTTAACAAAATAGTTCAATATTTAACCAAACAATTTATTTAAAAAAATACAATATATAAAATAAATACAATAAAATTAAATATATAATTTTAAATAGAAACATTCTTTTTAACAAAATAGTTAAATTTTTAACCAAATTGTTGATTTAGAATTTTTTTAAATATTTATTATTTAATAAACATAATTAAATATATCATTTTAAATAAAAAAATGCATAATGTTTAACCATTTTATTCAAAATTCGACTTTTTTTGTTAGAACTGAAAAATTTTTTTATTTAATTTTCGACAAAAAACAACTTTTTAACAAAATAGTTAAATATATAACCAAACTGTTTATTAAAAAAATAGAAGATATAATATAAATAAAATAAAATTAAATATATAATTTTTAATAAAAAATGTGTAAGATTTAAACATTTTATTGAAAATTCGACTTTTTTGTTGAAATTGAAAATTTTTTTATTTAATTTTTGACAAAAAACGATGACTTTTTAACAAAATATTTAAATTTTTAACCAAATTGTTGATTAAAAAAAACAATATATGAAATAAATACAATAAAATTAAATATATAATTTTAAATAAAAAATGTATAACATTAAACCATTATATGTATATTGTTTAACCATTTTATTGAAAATTCTACATTTTTTTTGGTTAGAATTGAACAATTTTTTTATTCAATTTTCGACAAAAAACGATGACTTTTTAACAATATAGTTAAATATTTAACCAAACTGTTTATTTAAAAAAATAGAAGATATAATATAAATAAAATAAAATTAAATATATAATTTTTAATAACAAATGTATAAGGTTTAAACATTTTATTGAAAATTCGACTTTTTTGTTAAAATTGAAAATTTTTTTATTTAATTTTCGACAAAAAACGATGACTTTTTAACAAAATAGTTAAATATTTAACCAAACTGTTGATTAAAAAAAATACAAGATGTAATATAAATGCAATAAAATTAAATAAATAATTTTTAATAAAAATTGTATAAGGTTTAACCATTTTATTGAAAATTCTACTTTTTTGTTAAAATTGAACAATTTTTGATTTAATGTCACACAAAAAACGATGGCTTCTTAACAAAATAGTTACATTTTTAACCAAATTGTTGATTAAAAAAAACAATATATAAAATAAATACAATAAAATTAAATATATACTTTTAAATAAAAAATGTATAATCTTTAACCATTTTATTGAAAAGTCGATTTTTTTTTAGAATTGAACAATTTTTTAATTTAATTTTCTACAAAATACGATGACTTTTTAACAAAATAGTTAAATTTTTAACCAAATTGTTGATTTAGAATTATTAAAAATATTTATAATGTAATAAATATAATTAAATATATAATTTTTAATCAAAAATGTATAAGGCTTAACCATTTTATTGAAAATTCGACTTTTTTTGTTGAAATTGAACAATTTTTGTTTAATTTTCGAAAAAAAACGATGACTTTTGAACAAAACAGTTAAATTTTTAACCAAATTGTCGATTAAAAAAAAACAATATATAAAATAAATACAATAAAATTAAATATGTAATTTTTAATAAAAAGTGTATAATATTTAACCATTATAATTATAATGTTTAACCATTTTATTGAAATTTCAATTTTTTTTGTTTTGTTAGAATTGAACAATTTTTTAATTTAATTTTCTACAAAACACGATGCCTTTTTAACAAAATAGTTAAATTTTCAACCAAATTGTTGATTTAGAATAATTCAAAATATTTATAACGTAATAAATATAATTAAATATATAATTTTTAATAAAAAATGGAGAAGGTTTAACCATTTTATTGAAAATTCAACTTTTTTGTTAAAATTGAACAATTTTTGATTTAATTTTACACAAAAAACGATAACTTTTTAACAAAATAGTTAAATTTTTAACCAAATTGTTGATTAAAAAAAACAATATATAAAATAAATACAATAAAAGTAAATATATAATTTTAAATAAAAAAAAGTACAATGTTTAACGATTTTATTGAAAATTTGATTTTTTTTTTGTTTGAATTGAACCATTTTTTTATTTAATTTTCTACAAAACACGATGACTTTAACAAAATAGTTAAATTTTTAACCAAATTGTTGATTTAGAATTTTTAAAAATAATTAGTATGTAATAAATATAAATAAATATATAATTTTAAATAAAAAATGTATAATGTTTAACCATTTTATTGAAAATTCAACTTTTTTGTCCAAATTGAACAATTTTTTATTTAATTTTATACAAAAAACGACGAATTTTTAACGAAAATGTTAAATTTTTAACCAAATTGTCGATTAAAAAAAAACAATATATAAAATAAATACAATAAAATTAAATATATAATTTAAAATAAAAAATGTATAATATTATTGTTATATTGTTTATTATATGATATATATTATATTATATTAAATATTTTATTGTTATATTTATACATTATAGGTATATTGTTTAACCATTTTATTGAAATTTCTATTTTTTTGTTTCATTAAAATTGAACAATTTTTTTATTTAATTTTCGACAAAAAACGATGACTTTTTAGCAAAATAGTTAAATATTTAACCAATTTGTTGATTAAAAAAATACAATGTATAATATAAATACAATAAAATTAAACATATAATTTTTAATGAAAAATGTATAATGTTTAACCATTTTATTGAAAATTCGATTTTTTTTGTTAGAATTGAATAAATTTTTTATTTAATTTTCTACAAAACACGATGACTTTTTAACAAAATAGTTAAATTTGTAACCAAATTGTTGACTACATTTTTTTTTAAATATTTATAATGTAATGAATATAATAATATATAATTTAATAAATATATATAAATAAATAAATAAAAAAATATATATATATATAATTTTTAATAAGAAATTCATAATATTTAACCATTATATTTATATTATTTAATGATTTGATTGAAAATTCTATTTTTTGGGTTGAGAATTGATTTTTCTAACTAAAAATATAACTGAAAAAGTAATTTCCAACCAAATAGTTACATTTTTAACAACATTATTTTTTAGCCAAAAAGTTACATTTACAACCAAATAGTTAAACTTAAAAAAAGAGACGAATTTTTAATAAAATAGTTGAACTTTTAGCCAAATAGTTGAATTTTCAACCAACTGGTCGAATTTTTAATCAAAACAACTTCAACCAAAAACAGTTGAATTTTTAACCAAATATTTTAATTTTCAAGCTAAAAAACGAATTTTTTAAAAGTTAGTTTAATTTTCAACAAAATAATTAAATTTTTACCAAAATAGTTAAATTTTTAATGAAAAAGAAGATTAAACTTGAACCAAAAACAATTGCATCTTAAACCAACTAATTCAATTTTCAAACAAAAAAGAGAAATTTTTGACAAGAGATTTAAATATTAAAAAAAAATGCCTTAACAAAATAGAATTTTCCACCACATGGTCAAATTTTAATGAAAAAGATTAAATTAAAACTAAATACAGTTGCATTTTTAACCAAATAGTTAACTATACAAGCCAAAAAGATGAATTTTTTAGAAAACATTTGAATTTTCAACAAAATAAATAAATCTTTAACGAAATAATTTAATTTTAATTTTTAATTAAAAAATCCAATTTTCAATCAAAGAAATGAATTTTTAACCAAAAAATTAATTCTCTACCAAAAAACATGAATTTTGAACCAAATTTTGAATTTTTAAAGAATTTTCAACCTCTAATATTTAAATTTTAGAGATAAGAAATGATTTTTCAACCAAAAAGGTGAATTCGTCAATAAGAAGATTAATATTCTACCAGAAAAAACAAAGTTTCGAAAAAATACAGAAATTTTCAAGCCAAAAGACGAATTTTT
>CAKNYM010052082.1:0-32370 GCA_932195095.1 Andricus curvator
GCTTTGTAGAAAATTCGTCTTCTGGGTTGAAAATTTGTGTTTTTTGATTCAAAGTTGACCTCATTTGTTAACAATTTATTTTCTTCCTTGCAGATTCATCATTTGAGTTGAAAATTCATCTTTGGTTGAAAATTCAACTTTTTGTTTGAAGTATTTATTTACTGAAAATTCATCTTTTTTAATTGAAAATAGAACTATTCATTTGAAAATTAATCTCACTTGTTGAAAAATCGTTTTGGTTAAAAATTCATCTTTGTAGGTTGAAAAATCAGAAATTTGGTTAAAAGTTCAACTATTTCGTTGAAAATTTTGTTTCTTTGTTAAACATTAATATTTTTTGTTTAAAATTAATTTTTTGGATAGAATATTTAAATGTCGTGTAAAAAACTTATCCCTTTTTGTTAAGAATTAATCTGTCTTCTAAAGAAATAGATTATTTGGTAAAAAATTTAACTCTTTTTGATTGAAGTTTGATCTTTTTATTTAAAATTCGATTATTTTGTTGAAAATTCATCTCTGTAGGTTGCAAATACATCAATTTGGTTCAAAATTAAACAATTTTGTTGAAAATTTAATTACTTTATTGAAAATTAAACTTAAATAATATAACTCAGTCAAATTTCAACTAATTCTAATCAAAAAGAGATTATTACACACAGAATTGAACTCACTTTGATTATATCAAAAGCAACAAATTATTGGATTGAAAAAATGTCATTAAATTGTCGAAGTTGGAAGAATATGAAACTTTAATCTTTTTGGTTTTAGCCTTATGATTTTTCACCATGGTAAAATGAACAATTACCAAAAAACGGTTTTTGACCATACAATCAGATTTTGGGGGCGTATGAGAAATTTCGCATATGACACATTTTTAGAAAGGTACCTGGAAAAATTCATTTTTGTCCTGGAAAACTTGGAAAAGTCCTGAAATGTTTTGTTTGAAGAAACGCTGGACAGTGGACACCCTGGGTTTGTTTTCAAGTATTTTTCTTACATTCAGTATTTTACCTATGTTTGAGGTCATAAAAGTAGCTTTTATGATTACCAAAATTATTTAATAATTATTTATAAAATTTTCCGAATTTTTTTTTTTTTTTTGTTTTATGGGATGCCAATACATTATTTCTCACGCGGCTTGTATAGAGGAAATATTTGTCAATTTTCCATATTTCCCTGCAAGTTTCTCTCTCTAACAGGTGTAAAATTTCACCAACAGAATACTACCGATTTTCAGGTATGACTTTGCACTTATATTTGCCAAGGGGCACTAGACTGTATTTCTGATTTTTTTATAGATGTCGCTGCAGTCATTTATGATCGCAGCCAAACCCACCGTTTCCCCTTAAGCAGCCCCAAAATTATTAATTTAGGTAAATTTTCGTGAAAAACTTTTAAAAAATTGAACCAATTGGAACACAAATATTAAACTTATGTAAGAAAAACTACGCTTTATAGGGGTTTAAATATCAAATTGCGCACTTTGAAAACGTTACACGGAATTCTATGGATATATTAGTATCTAAATGTCTTAGTACGATATAGAAAAGTGAAAAATATAATAGTTAAAAATCTCATTCCAATAAAGGGCTATTCTTCACAGTAAGTAGTATTATTTTTGGTTTTATTGGGTACAAATTTTCTTCCTCGGCGTCTGGTATCATCAGTTGTATTTCCTTCCAAAAGCATAATACTTTTACGGAAATTAACGTTAATTGATCATACTTTCAATCATTTTGGGGCGGGTTGGGTCACATGATCGCGGTTTAAACTTTTTTCTTTAAATGAAACAAAAATACACACAGTTTTTTTTACCAAATGCAACAAGTTTAGGCGGTGCGTGATCTAGACAAAAAGCATTGGGTTTCTCTAGGACAACCTAATGTGCATCCTCAAGGATAAATAACTCTTGCGATATTCTCGTAGATTATTAATAAAATTAAGGAAATTTTCCATATGGAATTTGACAAACCTTAACTTTACTCAATTTCCATAATTCATGGGAAAAATCCAATTGCAGTTATGAAATCCTAAATATTATCCGATCGAGCTAAACATTGGTGAGCATATTTACATTGCAAATCTTTATAAAATTGGGGCATAGGAGTAGAACATTTAAAATAAAGATTGTACTCCGAATAATATAAGGGTCATTCAAGTGGCCCTGTATCTTTCTCACTTAACAATTCACACTAAAGCCAGAAATTTTATTTCAATCATCAAGAACCGCGTATCTGGAAACAAAAACTTCGTACAGTCTACAATGTACGTACTTGAGGCTGAATAACTGTAGTAGTATTTTGGTAGTTTATAAATAAAATTGACGATATTTTTGGTATTGAGTTTGACAGACCCTCATTTTGTCAATATTGTATGATCGGAATAAATACTGTTGACCATCTTTGTATCGTAAATTTTCGCCAAAATTTTGGAACAGGAGCAAAAAGCTAAGAAAAATATTTCACTCCAGATAATGTGAGGACCACCCTAGTGGCATTGTATCTTTTCCACTCGAAAACGTACACTAGTGTCCGGAATTTCATTTCACTTATCAAGAACCCTATCTGCAAACACAATCCTGATACAGTTTACAATGTACATATATGTCACAGTAGAGGTTGATTTTCGTCTATATAATAGAAGTGACAGCGATCGCGAGAACGATACCACAGAAAATTCATAACAAGTTAGGCGCCACCAGCGTCAGTTCTCGATTGTAGCGTGAAGAGTCGGGGGTAGTACCTTCCGGAAACTCCGGAAGGAAACCGCAAGGTTGGCAAGCGTGAGATACGCATCGAACACGCAGCTGGAAAGTTATTAGTAGTTCTCGATTCACAAATGGTGTAGGGCGACTTTTAAAGTGAGTCGGATGGTAGCGCCGAGATGGCAGCAGTGGCGGCAAATAGAGCAGTGACTAGGGGTATAGTTATGGTGGTAGTGAGACTTAGGATGGCGTTCTCTGTCAATGGTGTAGAACCATTGTTTGATGGACACAAAACAGCCCAGTCGCTTACAAAGTGGCTGCGTTGCGTTCGCTTCGGGTACGCAGGAGCCAAGCAGTGGGTGGTGGTGCTGGTTTGAGGCCTGAGTAAAGGGCAGGGGGTGAAGGGGCTTGCGAGAGAATCACAGTGGTATCAGAGAGTGGGTATTGTCTACAGAGCTAATCAAAACCACCCCTTTCAGGGAAACACTATATGTATAGCTAGGCTTTCTGCGCTTCCCTATATAGAGTCGTATACACGTGGATCTTGCCAAAGCTATCTAGAGACTTATGTGTACATAAACATATGTGTAAATAGGGAAATGCACGGATTCGGGAGGCTCGTGAATCCAGGGAGGAAGCCCTCTTTTTAAATAGTTTTTCTCTTTCAGAGAATGTCATTTTAAAGAGAAAGGAAGAGATAATGTCAGCGAGATAGGAAATTCACTGTAGCTTTCAAAAGAGATGTATGTACTCTTTTGAGGGATCTGTTGTTGATGACCTTCCAACATAAAAAGATTAACATGTAAATGCATTCTCCAGCGGGGAATTTTCTCTGTTTAATAAAATATCATCACGAAATTATATGGTAACAACATGAGCCTAGAACAGTTTCTGCAACGGGTTTATGAATTTTTTGATATTTTTGAATATCCTAGAATGTTCTTAATGTGTGGTTGTATGATGCATGATTTCTTAACTGCCTGAACCCTTGAGGCATATTATTTTTAAAAGAGATGTACTCGTGTGTACTTTTTTAAGGTATCTGTTGTTGAAGAGTCTTTCAAGATAACAAGAAGAATATACTATAAATACATTTTCTAACGGGAGATTCTCTCTATTTATTATACTATTATCAAGATATTATGTGGTAAAAACATGAACCTACATCAGTTTGTGAAGTGGGTTCATGAAGGTTTTCATGTTTTTGAATGTCATTAAATGTTCTTAATGGATGTGTCAGTGTACTAGGAATTATTTCTTGAAAGCGTAAAATCTGTAGACCTATTAATTTCAAAAGAGATGTATGTACTATCTTAAGGGTTCTGTTGTTGATGGCCTTCCAACATAACAAGATGAATATGTGAATAAGTTTTCCAACGGGAAATTCTCTCTATTTAATATACCATTATCACCATAATGTATGGTAACAACATGAACCTAGATCAGTTTGTGAAGTGGGTTCATGAATGTTTTAATGTTTCTGAATGTCATAGACTGTTCTTAATGGATGTGTGGATGTATGAAACATTATTTCTTTAGAGCATAAACTCTGTATGCTTATTATTTTCAAGTATGTACTATTTTAAGGGTTCTGTTGTTAATGACTTTCCAACCTAACAAGATGAATATGCAAATACATTTTCCAACTGAAAATTCTCTCTCTTTAATAAAATATCATCACAAAATTGAATGGTAACAGCATGAACCGAGATCAGTTTGTGAAGCGAGTTAAATAATTTTCAAATGTTTTTGAATGTCATAGAATGTTATTAATAAATTTGTGAATGAATGAGGCATTATTTCTTAGCTGTCTAAACACTGTAGGCCTATTGGTTTCAAAAGGGATGTATGTACTCTTTTAAGGGATTTGTTGTTGATGAACTTCCAGCATAACAAGAAGAACATGCAAATACATTCTCCAACAGGAAATTCTCTCTTCAATAAAATATTATCATGAAGTTCTATGGTAGCAGCATAAACCAAGATCAGTTTCTAAAGTTGTTCATGAATGTTTAAATGTTTTTGAATGTCCCAGAATGTTCTGATTGTGTGACTGTCTAAGATATTACTTCTTAACTGTAGGTCCATAGACCTATCGGTTGGCAGTTTATGTGAAAAATATTTTCTCATTGGAACACATTTTTGCCGAGGGGGGTGAAGTAAAAATTTAGGTTTTGTGCATATAACATCTCGATTTGTCTAAATAACAAGGTTATAATCGCGGGGCGTAGAATTGAAAGGTTCTATCCCGGTCTGACCTATATATTGATTGAAATTTTTAAATTGGCTGAGTTATTATGCATTAATTTTGTAGATACAATTATGATAATGGAATTTCAATATAGATTTTTGCATTCAGTCGAATTGAATACCATTGAGAGTTTTCGACAGGAGACGATATGCATCTGTTTCCGCAGAATCACCTACGTCCTACATACACGACCGTTAGTCGATATTAATTAAGCGTGCCTATCTCGGTCGTTGAGAGCCTCGAGCGAGATAAAATTGCATTGTTAGTAGATATTTTATGAACCATTTCACGTCAAGTTTAGATTCTGTCATGCTGTATATTGTAAACCTGCTTTTATTCTACATATATGTGGGGTATAAGAGACCCCAAGGTACGCAAGTACAAACGTCTCGTGTAGAGAATCTGGAGCAACCCGGTTACACGGCCCTTTCTTTGATGAATTATTACAGGATGAATCTGTGCATTCAAGGTAGTGGCAAACACTGCTATCTATGTAATGAAGTGGACCAGAAGATGTTCAATTTCGTCAATTTCATCCAGTTTGGATAATAGAATTTTTTATGAGGAATCTCAAATTAATGAAATACTTATATTTCGAGTTAAGGTAATTAATAGAAGTTGAGGGGATGACCGAAAACAGACAGTTGGTATTCTGAAATTCTTCCAAAAAATATCATTAAAATCGATTGACATCTAGATGCTTCTCATTGTTGGAAAACTTGTAATTTTTTCTTATTTAAAAAAATTTATAACGCTGTAAAGAATATGTCAGTTTTTGGATATTTTGAAAAAAAAGATAAGTCGTTTATTCAGTATCAACTAAAGAATCATGACATACAACGTAATCTTGATTATGGAATAGAAGTTCACCCATAATCCTGAAAAAGGTTATTTCTGCTTTTATGTGATTTTCTTTGCAATTTTCTTCTTGAGTGACTTAATACTTCAGGCAATGAACTTAGTTTTTACACAAAATTAAAACTAAAACACGAAAACCATAAAACTTCTATTAAATAAACATTTTCAACCTGAATAATTCTTTTCTAAATCATGCTTAGATTTCTCCTTAAAAATTCGCAGTAATTAAGATTGAGCCTATTTTCGTCGACTTTATAAATTTTTAAACAAATTACCCAATTTTGAATTGGATCTGTGTACGTAGTTTTTATTTGCCTTTGCTCAAAATTTTTGTTGTTGTTGTTTGAATTGATACAAAGCGGAGGACGTTAATTGAAAAATAGAATTTCATCCTCGCCCACAAATTTTCGAAAATGAGATTATTGGATGCAAAAAAAATTATAATGCATATCCTGACAAAAGAATTTTTTTTATGATAAATTAAAATTTTTAATTTTAAAGTTTTTTCAGGTTTCAATCGTTTGCGAAACTATGAATGTTTCCGATGTTTCGTGAACATTGGCGTTCACGGAACTTCGGCAACATTCATAGTTTCGGACACGATTGAAACCCGAAAAAACTTCAAAATAAAAAATTTTAATTTATCATAGTGAATCATCGTGAAAGCATTAAATCTACAATTTTTTTATGTATGATATCATTTGATAATATTTCTTTTAGTTACCATTCCATAAGGAATTTTAGAATATTTTTCAAATGTACGAATATTTAGAGTATCCAAAAATTTCCAAAACTGCCAGAAATCATTATGATTAAAAATTGCAACTATTTGGTTGAAAATTAATCAATTTTGCTTGAGGATTCAAACCATTTTGTAGAAACTTTTTTTTTTTGAATTCAACTATTTTTTGTATAAAATTAAAATCCTTTTTGGTTAAAATATAAAATATCACGTTTTTCGTTAAGAATTCATCTTTTTTGGTATAAAATTTAATTACTTAGTTGGAAGTGGAACTACTTTGTTAAAAATTCATTTATTTGGTTGATGATTCATCATTTTAGTTGAAAACCCTTTCTTTTATTCAAAATTTAATTATTTGGTTGAAAATTATTTTTTCTAGATGAAAATTAATTCATTCAACTGAAAACTTAACTCGTACATGTTTGGTTCGTATTTTCTTTTCTTATGTTAACGATTCATCTTATTGGTTGAAAATTCATCTTTTTGGTTGAAAATGAGATTTTTCTAATTTAGTATTAATTTTTTAAAGCGAAAATGTAACTTCCATTTTTTGTCGGAAATTGATCTTTTTTGATAGAAATTAATTCTTCTTGGTTGAAAATTATACTATTTCATTAAAAATTTATCTGTTTTCGGTGAAAATTTAACTATTTGTTGGAAATCCGTCTTTTTTTGGTAAAAGAGTACTCTCATTAGTTGTAATTTTACCTTCTTGGTTAAAAATTGATTTTTTTGGTTGAAAATTCATTTGTTGGAAATTCGTTTAGTTTTTAGTTGAAAATTTATTTCACTAACTGAAAATTATCCTACTTTATTTTCGGTAGAAAATTTATATTTTGAGTTTAACATTCATGTATTTGGTTATTAATTAAATTTTTTAGTTGAAGATTCATCATTTTAGTCAAAAATTCACTTTAATTATTCCATTTCTTGTGGAAAATTTACCTTTCTTGCTAGAAATGTAATTTTTTTCATTCAAAAATTATCTGTTTAGTAAAAAATTTAACTATTCTATTTTTTGTTAAGAATTCATTTCTCTCATTGAAAAAAAAACTTTTTAAAAATTAGTTTTTTTCCTTTATAGAAAATTCATCTCTTGGATAAAAAAATCCACTATTTGGTAAAAATTTAATATTTTTGGTTGAAAATTCATCATTGTGATTAAAAATTAATTTCTTTGGTTGAAAATTCGTTTCTTTTTAGTTGAAAATTATTTTTTTAACTGAAGATAAAATTATTCCATTTCAGCTTGAAAATTTATATTTTCAGTTGAAAATTAATTAATTTTGCTGAAAACTCGTTTTTTTTTTATATTCACTTTTCCAACTGCAAATTGAAATATTGTTTGAAATTGAATTATTTTGTTGAGAATTCATTTTTTGGTTGAAAATTAATTGTTTTAACTGAAAATTTAATTATCCTATTTTCGGTTAAAAAATCATTTTTTTTTATGAAAAACAAAACTATTTGTTTGAAAATTCGTTTCTTTTTGTTGAGTATTTATTTTTCTGACATTTTAACTATTCTAATTTTGGTTGCAAATTGATTGTTTTTAGATGAAAATTCATGAACTTTGTTGATAATTTATCTTTTTGACTTGAAAACACAACTAAAAAGTATTTTAAATATATTTAGAAACAACATTTATTTTGCATAACATTATTATTCTTCTAGGTGTATAGTTGGTTTTATACCTAGAAGAATTTAGAAATTGCGATATTGTAGCAACCTTGAATGAGGCACTGTTTAATGCGAATAATATGTTTTCTATAACTTTGATTTTTTTATCATTTATATTAAGCACCCTTTTGAATTTGAAGTGATAAATTTTCCCAAAAAATTTAAATAATGTAATTATTATTAATGTAAGTAGAAAATAAGATTTTTTAAATCCTAATTCAAAATGCTCATAAATGCTGATTAAATTCTCAAAGCACATAAAGGTCGAGCATATTCTCGAGCATTTTCTCATGCTCATGAGAATTTCTCCGAGCACTTAAACTCCTTAGAACACTATTGATAAGACGAAAATTTATTTGCATATGAATACGCCCTTATGTTTCCAAGTTAGCTACATAACCTGCAAATTATATTTATCAAGTCATCATATCTATTCTAATTGCGATAATATTTTTTACTTTAATTCTGTTCATAAATTATGTTCGTCAGGTTCCATTATATGTGTGCTTGAATGTAGAAGTTGTGTTATTAACTAGATAAAATAACAAAGTGAGCTAATGGAAAAATAGGTTCTTTGGAAAAAGTCTCTATTAAAATTTGGTTCCTTTGAAGGTCCATCTGGAGACTCGTTTTTGGGGTTCCTTTTTGTTGGAGCTCCTTAGGAATCAAAAATTGGTTCTAATAGAAACCCTAGTTTTTCTGTAAGGCAGTAGGGATGGGTAACGCTCGGTGAGAATCGATTCCTCGATTCCGCTGGATGCGTCGATTCCGAGGAATCGAAGGCAGGAATCGATTCTTCGATTCCTATTCCAATATTCCTTCACTCCCCCCACCTCAAAAAGCCCGCGTTAATTGAAAATTTTTAAGGGTTTATGAAGACAGAGACAAACTTATCCGACGAACCATTTGAAAAGTGAGAAAGTCGATACGAAGGCAGGAATCCACCCAACGGAAAAGACCTGCAATGAAATAACCGAAACACGCCAGTAACCAATCACAGATTACCTTTAGGAAAACGAAAATTTATTTTCTCTTAACTCTGTGATCGTAATCGATGTTGATTCCGATGAAGAATCGATTCCTGGAATCGATTCCCTAGAACCAAGAATCGATTCCGAAGAATCGAGGCCAAGGATCGATTCTTCGAAGGAATCGGAATCGACTTGGCCATCCCTATAAAGCAGTTGCTTTCATAATAATAAATTTAAAATTCAAAATTTAAAGTTCAATATTTAAAAATTTTAAATTAAAGCTTTTTCGGGTTTCAATCGTGTGCGAAACTATAAATGTTGCCGACGTTTCGTGAACATTGCAGTTCACTTCTTCAGGGCTGACCTGAAACTGAAGATTCAGGTTATGTTGTTCTTATATATGTATTCTCTACGATGCCTGTGATTGGCCAGAGCGCCCCATGGTGGAGACTGGTCAAACTTGATTGGCCAATCAAGTCTTTTTTAAGTCCCCACCATATAAGGCATGCACCATTAACTAACACAGTAAAAAACATCTCTAACCATCCTCTCAGCAATGAAATGATTTCAGCCTTATCTAAAGGACATAATTTTGCAGTAGCTCCGTCGAAAATCCCGAAAGAAGAAATCATCAGTAATTTGGAATCCACAATATATACCCTTCCACCCGAAAAAACAAATTACATACGGCGTAGGACGGCCAACATCTTACGCCAAGCCCCACTTCCCTCCTCAAACTTAACAATACAAGAAAAAACAGCAATTAAAGAACTCAATCAGAACAAAGACATCATAATATTACCCGCAGACAAAGGCAACGCAACAGTAATAATGAATAAAGAAGACTATAAAAACAAAATTATGGACCTTCTTACTGACAATACATATAAAAAACTCAAAAAAGACCCCACAAAAACAATAGTCAGCAAAACAAAAACCCTTCTAAAAGACTCAAAACTTGACAGCGAAACAATATCTAAATTAAAACCTACTAATCCCATCTCACAAAAACTTTACGGACTCCCAACAATCCACAAAAACAACATCTCACTCAGACCGATCGTCAGCGCAATAAACGTCCAAAACTCTTTTGACTTCATCAGAAAGATATAACAGATTCACATTCAACCTCAAGACATCCAAGTGAGTTTCGACGTAGTATCTCTCTTCACAAAAGTACCAATCTCTAATACAATCGATATTATTAAATCCTTTGCGAACTTCCCTTCCAATCTCACACATTTAATTGAACACTGTCTCACTAATACCTACTTCTCTTTCAATAACCAATTCTACGAACAAACCTCAGGAGCAGCAATGGGATCTCCAATCTCACCTGTAATAGCCAACATCTTTATGGAAAATCTAGAAACTAAAATCTTCAACAAATCCAAGCTTAAACCGGAATTTTGGTGCTTTACGTTGACGACACTTTTGTCATGTGGAGACATGGACTAGATGAACTACACAAGTTCTTCAATCTCATCAATAAAATACACCCTAATATCAAGTTCACCATGGAAATTGAACAAAACGGAAAATTACCTTTCTTGGACGTACTAGTTTACAAAATATCTGATAACACATTAAGACATGAAGTTTACAGAAAACCCACACATATAGATACCTACATGCCTCCTCCCACCACCACCCATCTCAAAAGCAATCGATCATAAACTCCCTTGTATACATATCTATCTCCATAACAGATAAAGATAACTTACAAAAGGAACTACAAAATGTTAAACAAATGCTAATACAAAACGATTACACAAACAAACAAATTAATATAGCAATAAGAAAATACACTCAAAAAAACAAGTCAATACAACCTACTAAAGAAAGAGAGAGAAAAACAACCACCATCCTACCCTACATTCAAGGTATCACAGAACAAATAGGAAGAATTCTCAACAAACACAACATCCAAAGCCACCTGCGAAAATAGGACGACTTCTAAACAACCCTAAAGATAAAAAGGAACATTTCAGTGATCCAGGAATATATAAAATCCCTTGTTCTTCTGGCAAAGTCTATATTGGAGAAACCGGGAGGGCGGTGAGTCAACGTGTAAAGGAACATGAGAGTAAAGTCAGGCTAAAACATTTCACGCAATTAGCAGTAGCTGAGCATCATATCGAAACAGGACATAGCATTATATATGACAAAACAACCGTCATCGCAAAAACGTGCAATGAATTTCCAAGAAAACATAAAGAAGCAATCGAAATCTTAAAACACCCTAATAACATCAATAGGGACAATGGATATAATACTAATCCGATTTGGCTTTCCGTCCTCCCGGGTTTTTTAAAAAAGACTTGATTGGCCAATCAAGTTCGACCAGTCCTCACCATGGGGCGCTCTGGCCAATCACAGGCATCGCAGAGAATACATATATAAGAACAAAATAACCTGAAACTTCAGTTTCAGGTCATTCCTGAAGAAGTGAACTGCAATGTTCACGAAACGTCGGCAACATTCATAGTTTCGCACACGATTGAAACCCGAAAAAGGTTTAATTACAAATTTTAAAATATTAAACTTTAAATTTTAATTTTATTATAATGAATCATCGTGAAAGCATTAAATCTATCAGTTGCTTTGCTCTATTTTGTTATCGTTTTGGCGTATCTATAAAGTAAAAAGTTAGCCTGACAAGCCTTTTAAAATAAAGACAGCTACATAACTTACTTTGGGAAGACGTGTCTGCATAAGCCCACCAGCAGATTACGTTTCATAAAGTTAGATATGCCATTTGTATTTGAGTAACAGCAACGGCAGGAGGGATGGGGTGGCGTGGGCGCCTGGGAGGGAAGAGACTGTGCGGTCGAGAGGTTGGAATGGACGGGGCCGGGACGGGGGTTGTATCTCTGACTCGAGCGCCTGTTACATCCATATCTATATCCCATGTACCGGGTGCCCAATAAATCTATTACCAGGTCCCGTGGGGTTGAAGGCAACGGGCCTTGGGCGACATGAGGGATCGGCTGAAACCGTCTATCTCGGTTATGACTTCTAGCCAAGGCACGCGTCACGCACCTAAGTAAAGTGCGTGATTCTATATGCGTATATGTTAGCGCACAGTGGCTCGGTGCGGTAAATTCGGGTTTTTTCTTTCAATTCTTACGGGACTTTTCTGCCCTCGTACTTTATTTACCATTCGGTGGAACTTTTGCCCGTAGATCTTTACTTTCTTTATATATGTATTTTTTATTAAATCCCAAGAATTTCTAAGAATGAACCTGCACCCTTCGGAATTTTGTTTGGATTCATATTCCTCCCAGTAATAGGTCATTACGAAACTTGTAATATGCTAAAGTGCGCTTTTTAGTCAATCTTGAGAAGAATGGCTTTGAAAAATCAACGCGTATTAGGTTGTCCTCATTTTACGAGCATTTTGCTTCCTCATAAGTATCAAATAAATTCGCTTCCTCATAGAGGGAGGTTTTCCCTAACAAAAGAAAAAAATTGATACGTTCAATATTTTTCAAGCTTATGTTTCTGTCTTTCCGAATATTTGTCACAAAATCAGAGGGCTTACCAAAATGTCAATAGATGACGTGTTACAATAAACAACTCTTTCACCTACGGTAGTTTTATATTTCAAATTAAAACCTCATATATAATGTAACTTTTCTTAAAACTTTCTAAGTAGCTATTAATTGATCAATAATCGTCTTCGAAATTTCGTCAAAAAATCAATCCACGCGTCTCGAAGACGCGAACAATATTGCATCAGAAGCAGTACTGTTATATTCCTAATATAAAAAAATCTTCCCATTAAAAGGAAACTCATTTGGTTGAAAAATTTAAAAACGATATGAGTAGGTTATGGTAGATCATGAAAACTTTTTAATTTTGGCAATCGATGCGTCTCGAAGACGCGAACAAATATATTATATACATTATAGTTGTTTTCCCAATATTAAAAAGTTTTCCTTATATCAACAAGATAAACAACATTTTTTTCAATTTATAAATCGGTATTGATAGATCATAAGAGGTTATAGAAGGTTTGTCAATATGTGATTCGACGTGTCTCTAAGATGCAAATAAATATATATATAATAATAGTAATAGTAATAGTACTCCTAATATAAACAAAGTTTTTCTCATATAAACAGAAATCACAAATCTTGTTTAAACTTCATAAATCGGTAATGGTCGGTCATAAAAGATTCACCAATAGGTCAATCGGTGCATCTCAAGGACGCGAACAAATACTCCACATGTAATATTGTCGTATTTTGTATATCAAACAAGTTTTTTTCATATAAACAGAATAAACCATTTTTTTTAAACATGATATCGGTACTGGTTGGTCACAAAAGGTTTATCAATAGGACAATCGATGCGTCTCAAGGACGCGAACAAATACACTGAATATAATATTGTCGTATTCTGAACATGAAAAATGTTTTACTTATATAAACAGAATAAACCATTTTTTGACATTCCATAAATCGGTACTGGTAAGTTACAAAAGTTTCAACAATAGGTCGATCGATGCGTCTCAGAGACGCGAACAAATACGCTAGATTTCGTATTGTTGTATTTTGAATATCAAAAACGTTTTCCTTATATAAATAAGGTAAAATTTTTCTTTTTAAATTTCTAAACGCAAGAAAAAACTAATTCTAAATGGTCGATCTACCACAAAATCCTATCAGATTCATGATCGTAGCTGTTTTAGTTTTCTAGATATGGTGAACAGAAAAAAGTTACACACACACACACATACACGTACATTTCGAAAAAAATTTATTTTCGAGCTCCTGGGGTTGAATTATGTCAAAATATGTCAAAAAATTCTATTTGAAAATTTAGGTCATTACAAACCTCCCTCTATGAGCAAGCAATAAGCAATAAAAAAGAGGAAAAAGTCAACCAAAACAAACCTCTCCCTTTTTTCTTTATCCGTTCTTTTTATACTACGAGGGCACCAACATGTTTCAAGATCAATTTAGATCCCCTCATCAGGGATTATTTATAGGAAAACTATAAGGTTTGAATTAATAACAATTTTTTTTTGCTAGTTCAAACTAACATAATACCTACAAATAAAAAACACATATGTTTTGTGAATCCGAAAGTCAGTTGTTTTGAAAAAACACATTCAAAAAGTTCAATATATGCAAAAAGAATTGCATAGAAAGACCCCAAAATATGTTTCCAAACAACTTTGTAATCGGCTCATTAGAGACCAGTATCAAGAGGAAAAAATCTGCACGCTTCGCGGGCACATTCGTACTACTAATAACCGTACATAGAATTTTCAAATCTTAAAAAAAGTGGTCTCAAAAATTTTCAAAATGTGCTCACTTTTTGAATTTTCATCGAAAATAGCTGGTTAGCGAACTCGTTCTTTCTTTGTAGGCCATGCAAAAGTGTACCAAAGCTTAATCAAATCTGATCATTTTTTCGAAATTTATCGTGGCCACAGACAGACAGACAGACTACAGACAGACAGACACCTTGGTAAAAACAGTTTTTTCCGACTCAGGAGGTCTCAAAACGTGGAGATTTGATGAAATTTTACATAAAACCAATACCTTCTCATTAGAATGAGAATGTAAAAAGAGGGAGAGAATAAGGTAAGAGACAATCAATTCATCCTCACTCTCTTATCATTTCTCTTTCTCCGTCTTTTTTATACTACTTTTGGGACCAACATGTTTCGAGATCACTTTAGATCTCCTCATCAGGGTATAATTTTATAGGATACTACGGACAATTATTTCTATCATATGCTTTATATTAGTAATGTATGTATATATGAGACTGAAGTTTCTTATCGTACTGTTATTTACATTATTTTTTATTTATGGATGGATTTTTATATTTTAATTTTCGGCTTAAGTGTCAATCCTTAATATTTCGTAAATCTTTCATGCACTTGAATACTAGTTTTAATTTCAAATGAACAGAAAATTAAAATATAATAATTTCCAATGTTTCCTATAAAAATTCAATAAAATCATCAAAGGCTTTGTTATATCTCGAAATGTCTATATTTAAATTGATTTCATTATTGCCTTCTCTCTTTATGTGTAACATCTCCATGAATTAACTTTTTATTTGCCCCACAATCTGTCAATTTCTGCGAAATCTATGATGATATGTTAAAAATTTCTAAGAAACTTGAGTTTCATATCAAGTAAAAACCATAAAGTAGAAAAAGACTGCTGTTATTCTGTTATTCTGCTGTTATTTCCTATATTTCATTGTGAAATGGAAAAATTTATTCCGTTATAAATCTTATATGAAAACCATCAGCACAACACCAATTTTGATTGTCATAATCACCATAAAAATGTTAATAGATAATAATTATGTTCCAAAGATATTTTTTATAAAATTTGAAAAAATGGTTGATTTTGAATTAATCCATATTCCGAAATACAAATTCGTCGAATTAAATGGGATTTTGTTTGGAAATTCAGAAAAGTTTATTAAAATTTATTTATTTTTTCATTTAGTGCAATTTTAAAGTTACACTTTAACTTCACTTTACAATCTAACTGAATTTTTGCTATTTTTTTATTTAGCAACAGAATTTTTCTTAAAAAAAATGTTTTGTTATTTTGATTCTTCAAGATTTCGTCAAGAGCGACTGAACCGCACCGGGTCACCCTGAGTACTGAATTCACTTTTTAAACAAAGGAAAAGAAATAGACGAACGAAAACTCCCTTTGAAATTTACAGATTTTTGGTTGTACGCATTTTCCAAGAACTCAAGTACAATTAATTGAAGTGTTTCCATCTATAAGTCGCGTTTGCATTTTTGTAATTTTTTAGATTTTTTCTGAAAATTTTATTAAAGATTTCTGAAATATCAAGGATACTTTATACAACATCAGAAATTTTTGTTATACCCAGTGAAGCTCAATGAAGAGTTGAGTCCTAGAATTTTCATGTTAATCAATAAAATAAAGTTTCTGATTAATTATGATCTTATTTATAGCAATCGCTTACAATTAAAAGATATTGATGAACAAAATTCTTTAAGAACAAATAGGATTTTGAATTTGCATTATTTTTTAATTTATCAAAAGCATAATATCGACGTATTTTTGTATACACCAGTATACGTATTCAATGAAACTTGTTAAATTATTCTATTAATTCTTCCTTAGACAGCCATTATTGAAGGTGTTAAGGGTTTCATGCTTTCATTTATCGAAAGTCTTTGATTTGAATAAGTAATACATGAACATCCCTCTGGCAACCTTACTTTTGGTAAGTACCAAGATGTCGTAATATCACTTTTTTAATTGTTTTTAATCATAAGAAATTAAATTTTCATTAAACTTTTCTAAGTGCAAAAAATTACACAACAGAAGTTTGTTAGGTGAAAAAATATCTCCTTATAAATTAAATTTTATTATATAATAATCGGACTCGGAAAGGACAAAGGTGATAGGAAAAACGATCACTGTGCCTGGATCAGAAATTAACTTTTGTCTAATTTTGTATTCACTAGTGAAAAATTGATAAACTTATAAAATAATTTTCTATAACAAGAATAAAAGAAAACAATTTTAACACAAAAAATTTAGCTGATCATAAATTTAGTTTTATTAATTAAATAGGACACTTCGTATATTTTGACAGCGGAAATATTCACCGGGATTTCCATTCTCTTGTCTTTTTCAGAAATTCTAAAAATTATCTTTCTCGAATTTTTTGTTTATAAAAAATATCTCTATTCTTTATTTATAGGTATTATCTGAGTTTTAACCAGCAAAAACATTTTATTAATTCAAACCTCATAGTTCTCGAAACATGTAGGTTTGTTAGTAGTATAAAAAGGACGGAGAAAGGAAAAAGTGAGAGGTTGGTTTTGATTGACTTTTTCCCCTTTTTCTCCCTCTTTTTTCAATGGTTATTTTTGTCTTTGATAAGCCGTAAAGTGAGGTAGTTTGTAAGTCTGCTTTTTAATCATCTTATTTAATTAACAAAACCAAATTTATGATTAACTAAATTTGTTGTGTTAAAATTGTTTCCTTTTATTCTTGGTATAAAAAATTATTTTATACGTTTATCAATTTTTCACCAGTGAATACAAAATATGACAAAAGAAATTTTTTGAAAGAAAAAACATCTCTGGTTTTCATTTATAGGTATTATGTGAGTTTTAACAAGCAAAAAAAATATATTCATTCAAACTTTATAGTTTTCCTGTAAATAATCCCTGATGAGATCTAAATTGATCTCGCAACCTGTTGGTTCCCTAGAAGTTTTTTGATAAACGTATAAAATAATTTTTTATAACAAGAATGAAAGAAAACAATTTTAACACACAAAAATTAGCTAATCATAAATTTAGTTTTCTTAATTAAATAAGAACATCTCTATTTTTTATTTGTAGATATTATGTGAGTTTCAACTAGCAAAAACATTTTATTAATTCAAACCTTATAGTTTTTGAAACATTTTGGTTCCTTATTAGTATAAAAAGAACGGAGAAAGGAAAAAGTGAGAGGTTAGTTTTGGTTGACTTTTTCCCCTTTTTGTCCCTCTTTTTTCGTTCACTGTTAAAAAAATCTGATCGAAATTTAATATACATGTGAGTAAAGTCATTTGCACATACCGTACATTAATTTTAATATACCATCATGTTGTAAAATTAATATACACGTATATTAAAGTCGGCAAAACAGAATGCGTGAAAACAACAAGTCCTTTGATACCTTCAGATCTTGTCAAGTTTTAAAAACTAAAGCAATAACCTTACATTCGTCGATTAAATTCTTACTTACAATTAAAGTGCAACGTACGGGTGGAATTACTCCTAAAATTCGCTGCGAACGTTAGAATTTTAACGTGAGTACAGGTGCTTGGAGGTTAGGTTTCTTAATTATTTGTTTAATTGAACTTGTCTCTGAAAAACCAGTGTAGTTTACATTCATCTAGGAGAAAATATTCTTTTTGATCATTTATAATTGAAAATTGCTGCCAGAATTGTTTTTAATTTTTGTAAAGTGCAAATATCGGACTTTTCTGATAAATGATCAATATGCGGTATATGAAATTTAACAACATAGTCTCTTAATGGCGATTCCGTATACCTAGGTTTTAGATTTAATATACAAATGTATATTAAATGTATATTAAAATTGCAAACATTTTTAACAGTGTTGGCTATTTTTTCCTCTAATGAGTCGTAAAGAGAGGTAGTTTGGAAGTCTGTTTTTTAATCGTGAATATTTTTGATGCTCATTTCGCATAAAATTATTCATGATAAAATTGATTTCTTTTCAATCCTAAATACAAATTTTTTAAATAGGGACACTAAACTCATGATTCGTTCCAATCTTGCGTGTTTGCTTATGAATATTTTCAGGATTCTTTTAATTTAGTCTAAATATATTTGTACCTCATTTTCTTAAAAGAAATCTTTTTATTCACATTTTTGAAAAAGAATGCATTATAAATATTAGCAATTTTAGAAACACATTAAATTTTTTTAGATTGTTTCTTTTTCTATTTGGAGAATGTAATAATCTCAATAGATTGGTTCGGAATCACCCACAAGAATCATTTTTTTAATATGACATAATTGGGGTTGCCAACTCATTCATACTTCCAATATTGGCTTGGTTTTAATGAATTTGTTAGTCAATTACAATGAACAAAATTTAAATAAAAAAATTGGAAAAAATACCAACTGCCGGAATTTAATTGGGTCCATGTAGTGATCACAAAAACCCCTTAAGGCTCTTAAAACGACTCGGGTTTTCGCTAGATCCATAATACTTCTACAAGAATGCATTGTTTAATGTAATATTTGAACTACACAATCTAAAGGCAAATTATGCCTGTCGTAACATAGAGATTTTTTCGAAAAATCTTCTTGTTTTTTTTTTGTAATTGAAAATTGATTTTTTGCGCCTGTGAAAGACAATACGCTAGCTACTGTGTATGCCGGGCTGCAGTCACCCAGCTAGTTCAAGTCGCATAAAATTAAACTTCTCATTCAACGCGAGTTCTTTGCAGGATTCAATTCTCTGATGTTGCTCGAATATTTTGAGTGAAGAATGAAAAAAATCGATCGAGCCCTTTTTTTGAAAACTAAAATTTTGATTTTTCAAGATTCTTTTTTTTGATACATTAAATATGTAGTAAAAAAGTTTCTATAAACTTTTGTGTCAAGCGAAAACTGGGTCTTCTATAGAGATTTTTGAAGTGCAAATAGATTTTTTTTGGCTCGAAGGTTATTGACAATTTTTACCGAACAAAAAATATCTGCAGGATTCAGTTAGCTGATATTGCCCACATATTTTGAGCCGATCAGGGAACAAATCGATCGAGCCCTTTTTTTGAAAACTCAAATTTTGATTTTTCGGAATGTTTTTTTTTTGTTAAATTTTTTTCATTATATGTACGCTTTTATACATCAAATATATAGTAAAAAAGTTCTCATAAACTTAGAGATGGATTCTGGCGGGACAACACAAGAAAACATCTCGATAAAGTTTACAATTTGTAAAAATAATTTAATAATAAATGAAGTAAGAAAATTTTATAAAAAAGAACCACTTCATTTATAATATCATGAGGTTAGAAAATTGTAAACAAGATTAAGATTCTTAGGACAGAAAATCTAAAAAAAAGTATCCGAATATAAATCAAATTTATACGAAAAATAGAACGAATTTGTGGAAAAATAATAAGGCAAACGTCCCAGTAATCGTGACGCCAATTTTCTTGCTCTTTATTTAATTTAAATGCACGAAGTTGTCCCGTATCTCGTGATTTTGATCGAGAATCTCGGAAAACGAGCAAGATCGTGTAAGATTCTCGATAAAGTTTACAATTTGACATCTCGCGTGATTATGAAAAATAATGCATCAGAATTTGGAAAATATGAAAGTGGAATCACATGAAAACAAACAAGAAGGGCAAAAAGACCATTGGAATCTTCGTGGTCATCAAAATAATAATTTAATATTAAATTAAGTAAGAAAATTTTATAAAAAAGAACCACTTCATTTATAATACCACTAGGTTAGAAAATTGTAAACAAGATTAAGATTAAGATTAGGAAAAATGTTTTCGAATATAAATCAAACTTATACGGAAAATATAACGAATTCGTGGAAAAATAATAAGGCAAACGTCCCAGTAATCGTGATGCCCATTTTCCTGCTCTTTATATAATTTAAATTCATCGAGAAATACATATTTTTTAACAATATATTCACATTATAACTAAGTTTCATGGTTATTTGGATCATCACGATTACTAGAACATTTACCATATGTTTTAATTTGATTTGTTGTGCTATAACGTATTTTGTTACTACAATGAATTTCATTTGTCTAAAAAAAATTCATATTTGTTTTCTTGTTTTAGTGGTTATGAGAAAATGAAAAATCATTTCAATTTCCGTATAAATGTTAGTAAAATTTGTGCATTCTCCTCAAACCTATCAAATATCTTAAGAATCTTGCAAATTTTATTTCGAAATCTAAAAAAATATATAATTTGCTTACAATGTTTTAGAATATTCTCAAACTGTAAATAATTTTTAAATTTTTTCAGAACTTTTACATATCTTTTAGAATTATTCTAATTGTTTCTAAATTCATTTTTTAAATTTCAAAATAAAATTTGCAAGCTTTTTGAGATATTTTATAGGTTTCAGGAGAATGAACAAATATTAATAAAATGTCTAAGGAAATTGAAATGATTTTTTATTTTGGCTAAGGCATTTCAAAAGAAAAAATTGAAAAAAATGAAACATTCGAAAAGATTTTACAGTTTCTGGAAAAAGGATGTAAAAAATGTAAAGTCACTTTTTTTATTTTGCAGGAAAAAAAATTAGAAACAAATCGAATAATTCTAAAAGATATGTAAAAGTTCTGGAAAAATTAAAAAATTATTAACAGTTTGGAAATATTTCAAAAGATTCTCAACAAATTATAAATTTTTTTTAGATTTTAAAATAAAATTTAGAAGGTTTTCAAGAATTCGTATAGGTTTGAAGAAAATAAGAAAATTTTCTGCAGTATATAAAGGCAATTATTTTCAATTTGCAGGAAATATTCAAATTATGTAAAAAGATATTTAGAAGTTCTGGAAATATTTTTGAAATAAGTCAAGTTTTTAAAAGGTTTTCAATAATGTAGAACGAAATATAGATTTTGTTACATTTAAAATAAATTTTTCAAGTTTCATAAGGATTTTTGAAGGTTGCATAACGATATAAAACGCTTCCATGAATATTTGTGAAGATTTCTGAAACATTAAAAAATAATGTGGATTTGACAAAAAAATTGAAGTCAGTTTAAAAAATATCCAGGATTGTAGGAGTTTTAGAAGAAACTTATTATATACTATATTATAATAAACTTATTATATATTATATAATACATATTTTTTGAATACCAATTGTTACTCTTTTTTACTAGAAGTGTGTATGAGTAGGTAAAAAAAGTTTACTTAAATCATTTTTGCGGCATGTCAAACTTTGTAATTTTCGCGTTATTTGAGATTGCCATTCGAAAAATGTATTCAACGCAAAAATTATAATATTAAACAGATTTTCACAGTTCCTCATAGATACCCCCCCCCCCATTTGGGAAATAGGGATATCGAAAACAGTTTTCATAACAATTTAATGACATTTTTTTAAATCTACTACATTTTTGCTGATAATATATTCACCGTAAGTTTTATCTTCGCATGTTATGAGCCTTCATTGATATGAATTTGTTTGAATCGAACTGAAATCAGAGAAAATAAAGGAAATTTTATCTCTCATGGAAAGTCAGGGATTTTGAAAAATATCGCGAGTGGCTTTTGAAAAAATCCCCCGATTAGTTCGGGGATTTTTTTAAAGAGGAACCTTAAATAACTGTCAAGGATAATAAATTTTCAATTTTCAAACATTGATTGGAAATTTTTTTATTCCGTTTATGAAAAATTATATGCTGAAAATTTGAAAATATTAGAATATTGGTGTTTGAATATTAGTGATCAGGGAAAATGACAGATTGATTAAGGAAAACTTAGTGAACTTTGAAAATAAAGTTTGTGGCCACCCTGATATAATATTCTTTCCCGGTTAAAATATTACACGAAACAATTCATTTTTGTGAAAGTATTACTTTTTAGAGTTAAATTCAAAATACTCTTAATGCTTCTATTTTTTGTGAATTTTTATACAAGTATCAGAAGTTTAAATCACGATTTACGGTATTGAAACGCCGCCAAGAAAAAAAACAACCGCGAATATATTTTTTTCGAACCATCTACTCAGCCCTTTTTCTGTATATATCAGCCAATTCTTCATCAATATGAAAAAGAAATTTTTGAATTAACGAAAAATAACTTAAAAATAACTTCTAAGCATATACATTGTCCAGCCTTTTACTGCAGGGCTGTTTTTTAAATCTAAATTTTGATTTATCAATTATTTATAGAGATATTTCACTTTTCATGACCAAAAATTCGATTTTTTAGCAGTTCAGTCGACATCTAGCCTAGTACAATATTCAACTGATCCGTCTAAACATATAAGGATAAATTGACTAGAAGAAGATCCAGTGCAATTTTTCAAGGAATTTTGATTCATGAATTATTTGTAAAGATATTTCATTTTTTATGCAGAAAATGTACATTTTAATAATTCCGTAACACCTGGAGCCTACACTATTATACCGATTGGATAAAGATTTCAATATGCTTTTTTCAGAGGAGGCTCAGAAATATTTCTCGGGAAATTTTTATTTATCAATTATTTCTCTAGATATTTTAATTTTGTGTGCAAAATTCGAGTTTTAGGCAAAAAAATTCGAATTTTAAATAATCGAGATTTCCGGTAGAGAATCACCGCCGAAAGATTTTAGATAAGTGGATTCTAATAGTGAGTAAAAGATATGCTTGCCAAACAAAAGTAAGCCCAGAAAATTTTAGTTCGATTAGATAATATCTTCTGTTCTGTGTATGGATTTGAAAAATTCAAAAAATTATCCTATGTGCCAAAAACTGATGTTGAATTTTTTGTAGGTACAGTTTGTAGTAGTGCATAATAATATAAAAATAGAAATGAAAATAGAGAATTTGTGCTTGAGTTAGAACTTTTTTGAAAGGTAAAAAGAAACACTTTTTTCGACTGCGTTACTTGCAAATTTGTTTGGAAACATTCAAACATATCGTATTTGAAATTTCTTTAACTTGAATCGAACACAATTTCACAATTTTTAAAACACAAAACAAATTTTTTTGTATGATAGCAAAATAATGGCATGTTCCTTTGATTCAAGCTTTTAGGAAAGTTCTGATTCAAGCACAATTTTGTTTTTATTTTTAATTTTATATTATTATTTACTACCTAAAGGTGTACCTACAAAAAGTTCAACATCATTTTTTGGCCCATAGGAAAATTTGCTTAAATTTTTTAATTCATACACAGAACAGAAGATATTATCCGATCGAACTCAAATTTTAAGGGCTTGCTAAGGTAAACGTCCCAGTAATTGTGACCATAAGAGATTTCATTGACTTCAAATATTTAGACAATTGTTTTTGGATTATATTTAATTTTACTTTTTATTCATAAACAATTAAACGTAAAAAAGCACCGATGTCCCAGTTATCGTCATTTCCAAATTTCCCATGTACTAGTAATCGTGAGTCGTTGTCCCAGTCTTCGTGAAAAAGGTTAAGTTTTCTTGAAATCAGTTTTTAGCGATTTGGAGGTGTATTTCAAGTGTATGTTTGTATTTTACCTATACTTTAATGAAATGAAAGATGTATTGTAAGTTTTATATTGATTGAGACCTCCGAGATGAAATCCGTCGAAACATAACCTCAAAATTGAATCTTCTGATAGTTCTAATACACCTGATGCACATTATCATAATTAATCGTAATAAAAATGAATTTTCTTCTCAAATGTTTAGTTTTTATTTTAGTTAAAATATTGTCGAATAAAATTAATATTTTATTTATAAGAAATAAAGTGGTCTTAAAAATAAATCGAATTAATATTTATTAGAATTTTTATCACGAAGAGTGATAACTACAATGCTGAAATTCTTTTATAATACTGAATATTACAATTAAAAGTTATTAACATTTGAGGTATAATTAACTTTTTTACAACATAAATTATAAACATAATGACTCATGTGTATTTGGAGGTTATGTTCTGTTTACGTTGTCAAAATATTAAAACTATCAACAATTATATATCTATTACACATTTTTCTTTATATTATGCAGTATAGATTAATGTTAGCTAATGAAAAACTAATCAATAAATATTAACTTCACTGAAACATGGTAATAAACTAAAAAATTGATGATGAAATCACTAAAGTTATGCCAATATTTTACATCACCTTTTTTCAGTTTTAAGCACTAATTTATATTACGATTACTGCTCACAGTAACAAGCCAGTTCGCCAATTTAATACGTCCCTATAATCGTGACCGATATTTCTCGAACGAGAAGGTACTAAATGAAGATTTTACTTAATTTTATGAAACAAAAATTATTTTTTATTACAAAAAAATAATTTTCGTCTCGATCAAGTAATTTCTTGACATATTAAACGCTTAAGCAAAGAAACGCCTTTCCTAACCTAAATGTCAAGCTATTTTCTACGTTTCGTGATTCATCGCCACCGGCAATACAAATGAATTTTTTTTACCCATGTGCACTATTTGCATAAAAAAAATTAATTTGGTTTCCACAACAAGCTGTTCAAACTTACTTAAAAATATTTTGGGATTGTATTTTTATGCGGAAAATACTTCTGGCATTTACACCTCAAAACTCACGATTACTGGGACCGTCCTGATTACTGGGACATCTACACTCTAAGAAAAAGTCTATTAACAGTAAAATTACGTTCCTTTCAGAATGCTGTCCTTTCAAATTAAGCAGATTTCTTTTGTCCATCAATAGAATCGTTTCACTGTTCAAAGACTGATCCGTTAAATGCAAAACGGAACTAGTTTTACTGATAAACGATTTCTTTTGACTTTGAAAAGAATTCCTTTAACTATTAAAGGATTTCATTTGTTGGCTAGCGGAGGAAGTGCGCGCCGCCTGCCCATGAGTGAATATCGCTTAGCAGCCAATGTGCGCAAGTAAATTTTTTCAGTGCAAAAAAACGTGCGAACTGATATAGAAAATGGATTTCTTTAAAAAAATATGAACCCCAGATTGTGACGCGAGAAGTTTGGAAGGTACGTGTACTGAAAGAACAATTTTTGCTCCACATAACCTCACTTTTCATTGTTATAGAATTGATAATTATCGACTTTATATTTACATTCACCAAAGTTCGGCTTTTGTACATTTCTTGCACGTAATATCATGCAATAAGTTTCCTTTTAACGTTCAAATTATTCTTACTTTTGTCCGACAATAGATTTCACGTCAAGATCAAAGTTAAAGGAAAACCTTTCACAGTTAAAGGATAGCATTTGAAACGACAATCCTTTAACTATGAGAGGATTTCCTCTCATGCCAATTTTGAATGGAAAATCCACGAAGTAGTATAAGGAGATCCAACTCTAATATAAGGATACCCCCCCATGTTTCCGTGCCCACTTCCTATAGCATACCCACAGCATAGGAGATTAGTTATTGTAGCGCCTCTCATGAGAGAATTCGAAACTGTTGAAAACCAACGGCAAAACCTATGTTATAACGGTTTTCCGCAAGAGGCGCCAAAATACGTTATCTGAAGTGCTATAGGATGTGGGCAGGGAAAAATGGGGGTACAATCTTCTGAAATGGCCCATAGAGTTGGATCTCCTTATGCTACTTCGTGGGAAAATCCTTTAATAGTGAAAGGAATCGTTTGACAGTCAATAGTCTGTTTTTAGAGTGTACTTTACTGTTTGGCCAATACAACGTCCATTTTATGCTCTATCCTTTATATCTTTTAGAGTTACTTGGCAAACTTTGATTTAACGAACTATCTTAATAAATTTTTACCTGGCGGAATTTTTTGCATGGTGTATGTTTCTGGTGAGATAATCAATATTTATGATTATTTTGAAGGTAAAGCATGTTATTTGAATTTACTCGTTATCAAGACCATTCTAGCCCTCGTGAAAAGAAATATCAATTTAATAACACTTTAAGACCAGTTTCAAAGAACGTTTGGCCTTTTTCTGGTATGTACCCTTCAGCCTATACCTGCATCATTTTATGTTCGTGAAGTTAGCACACCAACAGTTAAATATCCAACTTTTGTTTAATGGAATCGTTTGTATGTCGTTAGGATGCGGTTGGGAGCCAATTTTTTTCGTTTGGACGGCAAAACTCAAAAAGATATTGAGTTTTCAAAATTGGAGTGCTGCGGAACAAATTTTATTTTTTTCAGAAATTTTTTTACCAATCGTTTGGATGTCGTTAGGATGCGCTTGGAAGCTCACTTTTGACGTTTGGACGATGAAATTGTGTGAGGTATATCGAATAAAAAAGTCATTAGCATCATACCAGCGAGCGGCGCCTTCTCAAGTAGTAGTGACCTTCTTTGGTCAGCCGTGTCCTTAAATATGATATGATGCGTCACCGCGAAAACTGTGGAACCGAAACTTTCCAAAAATGTTTGAAATTTTTAGATTATCTAAATTACCGTGTATTTTCAAAATTTTCAAAATTTCTAAGATGTTCAAAATTTCTAAAATTTTCAAAATTTCTGAAATTATAAAAATTTCTGAATTTTACAAAATGTTCAATTTTCTCAAATTTCCCAAATTTTCTAAAATTTGTAAAATTTGAGAAAATTTGAACATTCTGTAAAATTCAGAAATTTTGATAATTTCAGAAATTTTGAACATCTTAGAAATTTTGAAAATTTTGAAAACATACGGTAATTTAGATACTTTAAAAATTTTTAACATTTTTGGAAATTTTCGGTTCCACAGTTTTCGCGGTGACACATCATATCATATTTAAGGACACGGCTGACCAAAGAAGGTCACTACTACTTGAGAAGGCGCCGCTCGCTGGTATGGTGCTAATGACTTTTTTATTCGATAACTCAAACAATTTCATCGTCTAAACGCCAAAAGTGAGCTCCCAAACGCATCCTAACTACATCCAAACGATTGGTAAAAAATTTTTGAAAAAATTTTAATTTGTTCCGCAGCACTCCAATCTTGAAAACTCAATATCTTTTTGAGTTTTGCCGTCCAAACGAAAAAAATTGGCTTCCAAACGCATCCTAACGGGATCCAAACGATTCCATTGAACAAAAGTTGTATATTTAATGGTTGGTGTGCTAACTTCTCGGACATCATCACTTTTAGGGCATTGAAAGAGATACTACTCTCTCTGCCTCTCTCTGTCTGTATCAACAGGACTGCGGTCTTCTGTGGACCAGAAAAGATCAGTTTAATACCACTTTAAGACAGGCCTATACCTGCCTAAACTATGGTCTTAACTTGGTCTTTCTTTTCACGAGGAACACATTGCATTCTTCAAGGAACATAAGACAACTCCCAATAGTACTGTACACTCAACGGACAACTTTTGAATCAAACTCTGGCAGAAGTACTACCTTGAACTGTTTGATAAAAATCGACGCTAGACCATCATATTAACATTTCCCCCTTTCCAGCTTCATTTCCCCACTCACACACTGAATATCCTTGGTGTGTGTGAATCGCTTTCGCAGCATTGAGAATCATGAGGCGGAGAGCAAATGGATGGATGGTTAGGCAGGGGGTAAGTCGGCGGGGTGAAGCCACTTTTCAGGCAATTGTCATGGACAAAACGGAGACAACGTCGAAAACGATAAACCGAAGCGACACGGGTGGATCGGACGTAGTGCCTACGGACAGCATGAGAAGTTGCAGTTGTAGGCCTGAGACAAACGGAGGCTGCGAGGCGAGGGTAGACCGGTAATACGACAGACGGAAACGGGGAAAGAGAGTACCTACCGGAGAATAAAACCAGAAAAATTGTCATTGTGCTCAAGAGATCCGGGAATAACAATGACAACGGCTGACGCAGCATCCCGACTACAGATCATCCCTGGATATTAAAAAGTCGGGATCTGTCTGTGTCCCTTTCTCCATTTTCTCCCTTTTATCTATCTACGATTCTCTCTATCGCAATGTAGTACATACCACCCCCTCTCCCACACCCCCACACCCTTTCCGATACTCGCGGGATGTTTCACGAAAACAATGGGGGCACTTGCGATTTTGCGCCATCGACTTTTGAGTTGTCGTTGTCGTTCTCGAAAGCCCGGAACACTCGTTTGACGATCATGTTGCTGCAGGCTCAACTTCTGTCTGATTAAGTGCTTGGATGGAGAATTTTAATTTTACTCATTTTCTGGGGTTCGGAGTGCCACTTTCAATCTGGGAAGTAGAAAATTAGGGGGTATAGGGGAAGATCGGATGTAATCAAGTTGTTATCGCAGAAATAAGGCTTTTAGGGGAAACCAGTACGAGGTGAATAGAAACAGTTTTGAAGTCATAATATTGATCAATTGTACTTTTTTAACACGTTTCAATTTTATTCTGATGGTACTCTATGATACAAAGTAAACATTAACCAAGTAATTATTTTTATCATATGAATGATATATAATAATTATTATTAACTGAAAGGGAAATGGTTTAATGGTATACAATTAATAATCCACAAATGTTATTCAAAAACATTTTTTCACTTATACAGTGATTATTTTTGAATATATTATGTAAATTGTACGAGCTATAAACTGTTTTTATTGAACAAGCAACCATGACAGTCATTGATACCATCTATAACAGGCAAAACAAAAATACGAATAATTTTATCTGGATGTATTGGTGAAAGCTATGAACATGCTTATTTATTTAAATGTTGTTTGACTGATAGAATTTATTTTTTTCTGCTGGAAACCTGAAAACAGAAAAATTATTTTTGAAGCCAAGAGTTTGACATATCAAAGGAACTAGTCGGAAAATATTGAAAGCCATTTCAGTTCTTAAAAACTGATCATCTGTCAGTGGACAAACTTTTCATCACTATGTCAAAAACACATATTTTTCTATTTTTGAATTAAATAATAGCAAGTAAGTGGTAAAACGACTGATTATGAAATTTGTTTTCAATATTGTTATTCATAAAAAAGTACTACAGAACTTTCGCTTCAAAACCCAGTCCCTTTTTGTCATTTAGTCTGTATTGGTATCATACTGATAACCTCTATTTTATTTTTCTCTTCTGCAGTTTTTAATTCTTCATTGTGACAAGTTCTAATTACTCTTTGCTCAAAACTGAATTTTGTTTTATATATAACAATCAGAGTTGGGTAGTAACTTGTTACAAGTAACTAAATTACTGAAAAGTTATGTTATTTGTAACTTTTAGTGTAACTTCGTTACTCTTTTAAAAATTAACTTGTAATGTAACTTAGCAGCAATTTTTTAATTATCTTGGAAGTTTAATTTTAGTTACTTTGAAGTAACTTGGTGTTTTTTGTATATCTCCTATTAAGAAAAACTTATAAGTCAGTTATGGGTAGAAAATTAATATCTTCTGGTTGAGGATTCAGCTATTTGTTGAAAATTAATTTTTTTTTGACTGAATTGAACTGTGATTGATTTCAAATTAAAACATTTTTTGGTTCAAATCATATCAACTATTATATTTTTTCTTAAGAATTCATCTATTCTGATTGCAAATTTAACTATTTTGTTGGAAAATCATATTTTCGATTTGTAAATACAACTGCTGTGTGGAAAATTCGTTTTTTTGGTTTAAAAATTGAACAATTTAGTGAAAAATTTCTTTAATTCTTGGTTCAAAATTCGGCTTCTTCGTTTAAAATTTTATCTCTTTTGCAAAAATAATCTCATTTCTTTTGGTTGAAACATCAACCATTTGTGTAGAAAATCAGATTTGTTTGAGGATTCAGATTTTTTGTTGAAAATTCGTCTATTTTGGTTGATTTCAACTGCGTTTAATTTCACATTGACATCTTCTTGGTTTGAAATAATATCAACCATTCTATTTTCCTTTGAGAATTCATCTATTTTGGTTAAAAATTAAAGTATTTTGTTAAAAATTAAACTATTTTGGTATAAAGTTCGTCTAGTTTGTTAAAAAATAACGGAAGTTCATGTTGAAAATTCATATTTACAGTTTCAAAATTTCAATCTGCTGTTGAAAAGTTTTGTTTTTGATTTGAAAATTCATCTTCTTCGTTAAAAAAAATATCTGTAGAGGGTTCAGCTACTTTTTTTGAAAAATCGTATTTTCTGGCTGAAGATTCAAAATTTTAGATAAAAATTCATCTCTTTGGTAGAAAATTTAATCATTATGTTTCAAATTCGTTTTTTTTTGTAAAAATTCAAATATTTTGGTAGAAAATTCAATGATTTGGTTGAAACTTAACTTTTTTGCTGGAAATTTAACTCTTTTGTTCAAAATTCATCCTTTTGATTTGAAAATGGTAGAAAGTCCAACTATTTGATTGAAAAGTAACTTTTTTGTTGAAAATTCATCCATTTGGCTTGAAATTTCAACTCTTTTGTTCAAAAGTGTTCTTTTTGGTTTGAAATTTTATTTCTCCCGGTAAAAAAATTTCACCTTTTTTGACTGAAAATACAACTGTTTGGTTGAAAAATGTTCCTAAAAAATCTTTTTTCGTTGGAAATTCAACTCTTCTGTCGAAAATTCATCTTTTTGGTTGAAAATTCAACTATTTTGTTGAAAATGCAATATTTTACTTGAAATGTTAGGAATTTGAAGCGTTTTAAATTGAATCATACAAATGGTGTTTTGTCCGAAATGAGAAACTTTTTAGGCCCTGATACTTTGTATTGTTACGTGAACTTCAGAATGGAGTCTGAAATCTAGATAAATTTTACTGAATTTAATCGAATCAATTTTAAGGTGTAATAATTATAAGCATTCTTTTCTACAGTCATGCAAATCATACTGAAATATCTATTACTTAATTTAAAGTTTATTCTAAATATACATTGTTGTTCACTTTCCAAAGTATATTGCGTATTTTTATTTACTTTAACTTTAATATTTATTGGTGAATTAGGTTTTTATGAATTATCATCTTAGTTATTTTGTTTTTCAAATTACAGAATTAAGAAAGTGAAAAAATAACTTTTGAATAACTTGAAGTTACTTTATATAGTAACTGTAACTAGTTAGTCACAAGTAACCTAATTATAACTAGTTACTTTTTTCCCTAAATAACGTAACTGTAACTAGTTAATCAAAGAAAATAACTTATTATGAGTTAGCAAGTTGACAAGTAACCCAACACTGATAACAATTCAAGAGAATATTTGTCACATTCTTGGCGATAGTTTCTTCCATGACCAGGAAGTCATCCTGCTGTAGGTCGTTTGACCTTGCCATGACCTTCCCAGGTCAAATTTTCGATTGGTCAAGGTCTTATCTGGACGTAAAATTTTTCGCTCTCTCAGTTCCCGGGGTCAAAAATAGGGGTTCCCGTTTGAAAAAATCAATTTGACCTTGAAATTACCTTGAAGGTCATGGTCAAGATCAAAATAAAGGTCACCATTGAATTCCCCGTTGGAAGTTACTTTAACCATTCGAGGACAACGTGGAATCGTGGGACGTATAGAGCAACGTGGGGTGTTTGCACACCCCACTCTGTTTTTTGCGTTTAAATTTTTAATGGCGCATTTCCGGGTTTCGAGGAATACTTGGATTCAATCCCAAATACCTAGAATCAAAAAAAAAGAATAAGCAAAAAGAAGAAGCAAAAAAAAAAAACCAAAAAAAAAATGCGTCAGGGGCTTCAGTGATACTAAAAGAGACGGTACTCAAAGCGGGAAGCCTTCCTGCAACCTGTACACAGCGAATATGCGTTTTTTGTTCCGTTGGGGTGGCCATACACCCCACGTTGTCCTCGAAGGGTTAAGAATGACCTTCATCTCCCTGAAGAATAACTTACCCGAGGAAATATTCAGCCGTCCCGGGACATTTGGGACACCCAGTATACGTATGACTTCTAAAATTATGATGTCATAGACAGATAATGGCCATTGCAAATATTTGAGCTGATATGTAATGGTCATTATATATCTTAAATTCAATTTTTTCAGAAAAAAAGGATCTCTCTCTTTTCACTCCACTGGGATTCGAACACCAGATCAACTGATTTCCGGTCAGGTGCTCTAACCAATTGAGCTACA